>JADLZK010002190.1:0-115958 GCA_015847255.1 Hyparrhenia diplandra | reverse complement strand
AGTCACCAAGAATCTGAAAACATTCGGAAGACATTCTGTATACTCTTTGGACATATAACGGCTCAACAACCTGCCAGAAATCAATGCACTTCTCGCCATTGAGCAATGGATTAATCTGCTTGAACCCTTTTATGCTTGCAAGAGCAATGCTCCAGAAATGGGCATCGAAATTGGCTTTCAGCAGACCGCTGTAAACGCTTGCACCGAAGAAAGATCCGTTCATCTCCTGCGCCATGTCCATGGCTATTGATACCAGTTTTGGGTAGTCTTTTGAGTTTGTACTGCCAAACATACGCACTTTGAAGAAGTACCAGTAAACTTCTGGTGTGAAGAATTGTAGTTTCAGCGGTTGAGTTGTTCCAAACCTCTCAATCTTGTCTGATCGACTAGTGACAATAATTTTACTTCCACCTCCAACATGTTGTTTGCAATCAGAGTACAATTTCCTCCAGGCATCTTCATCCATGCTACTGATTAGTTCGATTATCACCAATATCCTTTCCTCTCCGTTGGCATGACTACGATGCTTGATTACATCACAGTCACTTACAGTTGCAACTGACCTCTCATCTCTTGTACCATATTGTCTGAGACAATGATCTGAGAGAAGTGGTGACGTCGTCGTTTCAGGTGTGCTGAATCAAGCTTTTCTACAATCCTTCTGGACACAAGTCGGTTTCCCATGTCAACAGTTTCTATAAGAAATTGGTGACGACTGTAAAAATGATTTGTGTACTTGTGGTAGGAGAAGATCAAGCCACTGTAACGGGAAACATCAGACTGCAGAAGTACAACATATTGGTGTGGAAGTTCCGTGACCAAAGTGTGGAAGTTCATTGGCATGAACACACTATTTCAGACACCACAGAAACCGAAACAGAAAAGGAGGAAAGAAAAATGGAGGTGTACATCTTATTTTGTTCTACCTCCCAATCGAAGTCAAGAGAGACAACAATAAGATGATCAACTCTGAATCTGTTGAATTATCTTCCTCCTCGAGACCGTTTGCTGTGGCCTCCGCACCTCACACTCATACGTGTAGCTGTAGTGAGGTGGTATATGTGATCTCCATGCAACAACTTCAAACCTCCCACGAGCTCTAACATTGTTACTACCAAAAAAGAGATCTCGAATATTCATCCGGGGTTGTGTTTGTGTGGGGGCTGCCGGTGGTGGAGGAGGTTTGTTTGGTTGAGTTGTTAGTGTTGTTGCGTTGTTTCTGGGTGCCTCCCTTCGTGATGGCTCGAGTCGACGTCCCAATCTGACCGAGGGCCGACGATGGAGCCTCGTGTTGATGACCCAATCCAACCGAGCGGTGCTTATTGTATATCTTGTTTCCATAGTCGAGTTGTGAGTTGTTGCATCAAGTGGTAGGTGGAGTGCTAGTTTTGGCACAAGTTGAGTTGATTTGGTATCTAGGTGTACATGTGGAGTAGGGTACCTCCTCAGTTGTATGGTTTTTCTGGCCCGGTTTCCAGTCAAAAAACTGGGCTGACACTTGTCTTTTCTTTTTTTCGTCTAATAGAAATCGCGGCAAAGCTTTTGCCGTCCCTTCTAAAAAAATATTCATTCGGGGGCCTTCATTTTGAGCCATGTACTGAACAAAACCTGTTTCATAGTCATGAAGAATCATCAAATATTTAGAAGACGTCTTGTTTACTCTTCGGACATATACCGGCTCTAAACCCTGCCAAAAATCAACACGTTTCTCTCCGTAGTACAAGGGATTTATCCGCTTGATTTTTTTCATGTTTGCAAGAGCCATGCTCCAGAAACTGGCGTCGAAATTGGCTTTCAGCAGGGCGCTGAATATGCTTGCGGCGAAGAACGACTACCCATTCGTCTCTGTCGCCAAGTCCATGGCTATTGACACCAGTTTTGGGTGGTATTTTGGATCTGTGCTACCAAATGTATGCACCTTGAAGAAGTACCAGTGCATTTCTGGTGTAAAGAATTCCACTTTCAGCGGTTGCGTTATTCCAAGCCTCGCAATCTTGTCGGATCGATTGGCTATGATGATTTTACTTCCGCTTGCAACATGACGTTTGCAGTCAGAGTAAAATTTCCTCCATACATGTTCATCCATGTCACCAATTAGTTCGATTATAACCAATATCCTTTCTTCTCCAGTGGCATGGCTACAGTGCTTGATTACATCACAATCGCTCAGAGTAGCCAATGTTCTCTCATCCTTTGTACCACACCGTCTGAAACACATGATCTTAGAGAAGTGATTACGTACTCTTGCATCGTTGCAAGCGTGCTAGCTCAATTAGGGTACTCTTCCCTAGTTTTCTCGCTGCAATGATGGGCAGGACACCTGGGTTTCCATTGATGGGAACCTCTTCCTGCAACAGGAATTCCATGATTCTCTCCATCTCCATCTGGCGACCGAACATACAATGGTCCAGGATCAGGTACATGCTGTAGGGCTGGCGGCACCGGCGAGGACATCCACTCAAGAACATGACGATCACACTTGTTTCTCTAATGGCGCCCTCTAGGCAGGCAAGAACTACAAGGAGACGCTCTTGGTCGCTTGAGCTGCTGTCATCGCTGCTGAAGCAGATGCGTTTGACAGGACTGAAAATGGATGGGGTGAAAGATCGGCTCACTCGGTTCTCCTCCTCATGGGCTCTTTGGAATCTGAAGGTGTCAAGCGTGTGATACCCTCTGTACATCTCCTTCCTTAGCTGGCCCAGTTGCCACAGCATGGCCTTGTTACTGATGTGCCACTCATCAGCCTCCTCTCGACGATGACATGAACCCGGCGGAGAAGCCTCTGCAGGTTGCTCAGCGTCAATCAGGAACGATATGGATCTAGTGGTAAGGTCACTCAAAATTGAAGATAAGAACATTTCCTTGGTGTAAAACATCAGCTCCTCGCCCTGGAAGTAACGATGGCAGAAATGAGCTTGTCTCTGAATATGTTTGTGATGGTCCAATGTTTTGAAGAGAGCTGTCATACAAATCGAAGTACTGAGAGAGAGAAGACATGGTCATTCGTGCATAGAATTAGTCAACATGTTTTGGATTTGGACGATGCAGACGAGCATGACGTCTTGATTTGTCCGTTTTGTTATCCAGTAATATTGGGTTAGTCGTTGAGCGACATTACATATGCCTTCAGTGTGGGGCAGTGGTCTTGTTTGGTGGTGTACATCTGTATTGTGTATTTGTTCGCGCTTTGTTGATGTCTTTAGTCCAGATGCCTTGTGTAGTTGTCTTAATTGTTAGCTCTTAGTCGTTTTTATATTATTTATCATTTTTAAAAAATATAATCAGTAGGTCTAGTTTGTTTCAAAAAAAAAAAAATCCAGCAAAAATGCTATGTAATAAGGAATGCAAAGTGTTTAATAGAGTTTGGTTTTTTTCCGTAAGTAGATTGGAGTGTTCCCTGTCTTTTCTATCGTTTGCTTCTTCCTTTTCCTAACCTGGAACAAAAAAAAGATATTAAACTCTGGCAGCCAAAAGCAAAAATACAAACGTGTTCTTCCTGTACCTAGCCTTGTTTTGCTGGCCTATGACACCTTTTTTTTTTTCCGAACATTCACCGGAGGGAATTTCCCCACCTTTTTTTTGAAGAAAGGAATTTCCCCACCTAAATTTTTGTATTATAAAAAAAAGACCTTTTCTGGTCAAGTTTAATTTACAAGGTAGGCATGGAGGATTTACATAAAAACTGAGTTTACAAGGAGAGGGCCTCCGACACCTCAGTTTCTTGAGAGCACTTACAATGCAGACTCTATCATGGTTTCTATCCTCACTTATTACCCCTCTATTTATTACTTTTTGCTGATGTGGCGCTATATTTATTGAAGAGAGAGAAAAAAACACAAGAAACCAAGTCTAACTAAGAAACCAGGTCTTCACGTAAACCAAGACAATTTGTGAGAGTGACAAGTGGGTCATGTGACATCATGATATAAAATTGCATTGTGGGAGATAGTTTCTTGACACAATGTCAACACTATAGAAACCATGATAGTTTCTAGCATTGTGAGTGCCCTGACAAACATGTTTGTTGGTTATCATCTTTTAAGCTTATTGTCTTTGTCCGTTCCTAATTAATTGCGCTGGCTTATCCTTAAACAAAAGATAGTGCACGCCAGCATTCATCATGGCAAACTTCACCTCCATCCCTTGCATGCGCCAGCATTCATCACGGCAAACTTCGCCTCCATAACAAAATTTAGTAGAATTTTTCGATGGAAGACAAACTGCAAAATTTCAATTGGAAACCAAATAAAACAAACAAGTTTTTCAGCAAAATGGCCAAAACCAGATTCTTTCTATGGAAGTCAAATTGCGAAGTTTCAAAGGGAAACCAAGACAAAACAAACATTTTTTTTTCAGAAAGTTGGCAAAAAAAACCAGATCTTTCCATGGAATCCAAACTGGAAAATTTCAAAGGAAAGCCAAATAAATTAAAGAAATCCTAAAAAGGCAAAAAAAAAAAATTCAGATACCTGATCAAATAGTTCAAACAAGCATTCCAAATTATGAACTATCAATTTACACCCTATGAACACAGAAATTAGACAAAAACATGAATATACAGTAAAATAGACTACAATGACATGTAACTGGAACTAAACAAGCAAGGAATGAAACACAAAGGTATAGTGGAAGAAAACAGCAAGAAGCCAAATAGGCACTTGCAAATGCTTTGGAATATGAGGGGTGATTTCTCTTAAGATAACTTTGGTACCTACAGTTCCTTGAGTAAATAAAAATGGATTTTTTAAAACACGGGGAGTCTCCCATATACTCGTAAGAAAGGAGGTGGGGTTGGGGCCCGGGTGGCATTTCTCTCATGTCGAGCATTCGACCAAACGAGCTAGCGCTCGTTCCCAAGAAAAATTGACTTGAGTAACGTATCACTGGTTGAAACAGGACTCAGGATAGGGTTCATTTTCTGGTGTTTCAATTCCCATCCTATCTATGATTCCTTGGTGATTATTTTGGTTATATATTTTATTTAAGAAATTGATTATTACGAGATGTGAACCATATACTTACTGCTTTGAAATTATATATGGCACCAAGTCATGAATCCATGCCAGTAAATTCCAGAATACCATCCCTCAATGAAGTGTAAATTGTGGAACACACCATTGAAGCTAGCAACACAGTTGTACGCAGACGCAGTCAATAAAACCACAAGAGATTACAAGACAGTCGATGCATCTAAGAACTGTGGATATAGAGGCATAGAACACCTTCAACTGCAACTGCAACACGCCAACGGTATGGCCAGACCATGAGCATGAGGCCATTATGCACGTTGTTCTTTCATAAGCCTCAGATGATCGACTTTCGTTCTGTTTTTGCACTAATTTACGTAAAGTAACTGTACATGTAAAGAGCATGTAGATAGGTACAGTACGGGAGAGCATGTTATACCAACTCTTATTATTTATTTAGTTATTGTTTGGCATTCTAGAGTAGTCCTTTGGCAAACCACAAGTAGTAGTTGAAAGAAAAACCGAGTACATCTTATTTTGTTCTACCTCCGAATTGAAGTCACTGGAGACAACAATAAGATGATCAACTCTTCTCAATCTGTTGAATTCTCTTTCTCCGGGAGCTGGAGACCATTCGCTGTGGCCTCCACACCTCACACTCCCACATGTAGTTGTGGTAAGGCGGTATATGTGATCTCCATGCAACAACTTCCATCCTCCTACGAGGTGTAACATCATTGGTACCAAACAAGAGATCTCCAATACTCATCTGGGGGCCTTCGTTTTGAGCCCTGCCCTGAACAAAACCTGTTTCATAGTGATGAAGAATCACCAAATATTCAGGAGATGTCTTGTTTACTCTTTGGACATATACCGGCAGCGAACCCTGCCTGAAATCAACGTATTTCTCTCCTTGGAGCAAGGTATTGTTGACCCGCTTGAAACTTTTCACGCTTGCAATAGCCATGCTCCAGAAATGCGTGTTGAAATTGGCTTTCAGTTAGCCGGTCAAAACATTTATTGGACAAGAATGACCCGTACATCTCATGCGCTATGTCCATGGCCATTGAAGCCAGTTTCGGGTGGTCTTGTGTGTTCACGTGCTACGAACGTCGCACCTTGAAGAAGTACCAGAACTCTTCTCGGTGTTAGGAAATTTACTTCCAGCGGTTTGCGTTGTTCCAAACTTTACAATCTTGTCGATCGACTAGCCACAATAATTTTACTTCCACCTGCAACATGCTCTTTGCAATCAGAGTATAATTTTTTCCAGACATCTTCATCCATGCTACCGATTAGTTCGATGATCACCAATATCCTTCCTTCTCCATTGCCACGGCTATGATGCTTGATTACATCACAATCGCCCAGAGTAGCCATTGTCCTCTCATCCTTTGTACCACACTGTGCGAAACACATGATCTGTTACGCACTCTTTCATCGTTGCAAGCATGCTCAATTAGGGTGCTCTTCCCAATCCCCTTCCGGCCAACAATGGGCAGGACACCTGGGTTTCCATCGATTGTAACCTCTACTTGCAACAGGAATTCCATGATTCTTGCGATCTCCATCCGGCGACCGTATATGCAATTGTCCAGAATAAGGTACATGCTGTAGGGCTGGCGGAACCGGCAAGGACATCCACTCAAGAACAAAACGAGCTCACTTGTATCTCGATGGCGGCCGCCGGGCAGCCAAGAACTTGTCCCGAGCTGCTCTTGTTCACTTGAGCTGCGATCGTTCGCTAAATCCGGATGCGTTTGGCGGGACTGAAAATGGATGGGGTGAAAGATGGGCTCGCTCGGCATCCCCGAAGGTGTCAAGTGTGTGATACCCAATGTACATGTCCTTCCTTAGCTGGCACAGTTGCCGCAGCATGGCCTGGTTACTGATGTGCCGCTCATCGGCCTCCTCGGCGATGACCTGAACCCGAGGGAGAAGCCGCTGTAGGTTGCTCGGGGTCTCCTCTTTGTCGGCGGTGAGGTCGACCTCCAGCATTTGTCGATCGAGGAACGATATGGATCTACTTTGGAAAGTTCACTCAAAACTGAAGACAAGAACATGGCCATGTTGAAAACGGCACCTCCTCACCCCGGAACAAAGAAATGGGCTTGTCTAAATGTTTTCGTCATGATTATTCCCGACCCAAGCCATATATAGTCCAATGTTTTGAAGAGAGAGCTGTCCCAGAAATTAAATCTAAGTACTGACAGCGAGAAGACATGGTCGTTCGTGCATAGAATTAATCGACGTGCTTTAGATGCGGACAAGCACGGCGTTTTGGTAGTTCAGTCACCGGGTAATTGTGTTGCGTTAGTTGTGGAATGACTGTCATTTATGCCTTGTTTAAGAGTGTGGTCTGTTTGGTAGTGTATCTCTGTTGTGCAAGCTTTGTTAATGTCTTAATCAAATGTCTTGCGTAGTTGATGTTAATTGTCAATCCGAATTTTAGTGGCGGCTCCTGATGGTTTGCAGGGGCGGTTTTGAAAGCCACCCCTAACCTTCCATTCTTAGAAATGGAGGCACTGTAGGAGCGATTTCTTGTGCCATTTGAGAAGGAGGGATTCTACATCTGTTTGCTACCGAAATCATATGAAACCTTTCAAAAGTTTGTCTAACAAGTTAGTGCCGCTATATGTTTTGTTGGCAAATAGATGTAGTCCCTCTTTCCCAATGGCACAATGACTCGTAGCCTATACACATTGGGACAGGAGCCGCACTATACCTGATTCGACAGAGACCCGTTTGCGCCACAAGGTTAACTGCTAACAAGTTAAATAAGATCTTTTTACTTGGATTGGACTAAAGCCATAGTCATGTAGCCCTCCTAGTTGTACAGTTGTCCCAACTTTTGCCCACGGATGGGTCCTTATGGAGGCCCAAGAGCATCAAAAAGCTCTCTCACCCGATAGTTCAGTTGCCATACACCAGTTTTACCATTCATCTCAGATTCTCGTATATAAGTTACATATCATCATGATCAGGTATAATTTAACTTGAGCGCTAGCAATAAATAATTTCCATAGGTGACAAGGTAAAAAGATATCAACAACTAGGTAATCCTTGTGGCGATCAAGTTGGACACACGCATCATGATTATAAATGATTAAAGGTGAATAGGCAACAAGGAAACCCCATATTATACTTGCCTTGCTCAATGGGAGCTGGCTGTTCTTGTTGGCCACAATAGAACTCCTGATCACCGACCAACTGCTCACCGTCTTCTCAATCATCAAGCAACAACACACAATGTAGAATCAATCATGCAAAACAAACAAGCCTATGATTAGAACATTACACCAATAGAATAGGAACAAGGTAAAAGGTTTATAAAAGCATTCTACATTTCACTACGATCACATAGATGAAAAGATCACGCAAAAAACGAAGCTATACTATGCAAGATATGAATAAAACAAGATTAACTAAAGCAATGTAATTAATTATATCTAACCTCAAATTTTCACAATGCAAACAGTGATAACAGTAGCATGGACATGTAGGAAACTTAACTAAAATATAATGCACCTTGAACGGATCAATTTGGATTTAAAACACAAAAGATATGAGCATTTAAATCTGGATGGCAAATCTATAAATAAGTGAAAACATCATAAACTGAATTTACGCTTTCCAGTGGGGAGAGCATAAAGATTAGATGTGCTAGGGCTACGGGTGCATAGGAGGGAAATAGGGAGTACCTATCTGCTTATGTTTATCTCTAGCCACCTCATTGGGAGCATAGCATTACAACTGTAAAAGCCCATGCAGTCTAGCCCACCCACGTGATTGATCCCCGTGACCTGTTTAGACTTCTTTTTCACTTGTATAGACCTGCGTCTTGAGTTGGCCCACCTGTAGTGCTCTCTCCTGAGACAGCTCATCTGCTTAGTGCTTTCCCACTGGCCTGACCGCACGACCTCGTTTGGAATCCTAGACGAGAGATCTGATCCGATCAAAGGCCCATTAGATGCAACCACACTTGTTCGCTTCGTGGCCTGCTTTGCCCATCACCTCGGTGGAGCGCTCGCATTTTCAACTCCCGCGCGATTAGTTTCGATGCTCCCCGGCCGATCGCTTGCCCTTCGTGCACATCGGCGATGTCGATCTCCTCCTCCTTCTCACATTCATGCCGCAATCAGCGGCTATGTGGGGCCCGCGTGGGAGTATTCCAATCTATAAGGAAACAATAAGAGATCTTTTTATTTATAAAAAGGTATTCCAATCTATAAAGGAAACCTCCTAGGATTTGCTTGGATCACAAGTCCACTAGGGACTATAAATAGGGAACGTATCATGTGCAACCCAGCTTCGGTGTGCAACCTATGCAACCACCAATTAATGCCACGAGGATCTGAATCCAATGCCTAGGTTTTTTTCACTGAAACCCTCCCACCTGGATACACACGGATTAGATTTAAACCCCATAGGTGGAGGGTTTAAGTGAAAAAAAAACTCAGACATTGGATCTCCATTGATGTTGCCGGTCAGTTCAATTATCACCAATATCCTTTCTTCGCCATTGGCACTGCTACGATGCTTGATTACGTCGCAGTCACTCAGAGTTGCCACTGTCCTGTCATCAGTTATGCTATTCTGACTGAAACACATGATCTGAGAGAAGTGGGCACGTATTCTTTCGTCGCTGCAGGCGTGCTCAATCAGGGTGCTCTTCCCTACTTTGCCAGGTCCAACGATGGGCAGGACACCTGGTGAATTTCCATAGATGGGAACCTCTTCTCGCAGCAAGAAGTCCATGATCCTCTCCATCTCCATTTGGCGACCGAAAATGCAGTTGTCCACAATCAGGTACGTGCTGTACGGCTGGCGGCACCGGTGGGGACATCCACTCAAGAACACAACAAGCTCACTTGCATCTCTGATGATGGTCTCTAGGCTGACAAGAGCTTCACGGAGACGCTCTTGTTCTCTCATGCCGACGCTGCTGAGACGGAGACGCTTTGCAGGATTGACCCTGGAGGGCGTTGAGGACGACAGAGACAGAGCCATCACAGCTTGGCTTCGATCTTGGGCTGTCGTCTCTTGGTGATCTCGGCATCTGAAGATATCGTCAAGCGCATGGTACCCTCTGTACATCTCCTTCCTCATCTGGTTCAGTTGCCTGAGCATGGCCTGGTTGCTGATGCGCCGCTGCTCTGCCTCCTCCACTATGACATGAACCCGAAGGAGAAGCCTCTCAAGGCTGTTCAGCCTCAGAGTCTCCTCCGATGTTACCGCCGCAATCGCCGCCGTGGAGAGCTTGTCAATCAGGAAAGCCATGGATCTGCTGACAAGTTCGCTCAACAATGCAGAGATGAACATCGACATATTGAACAGAAACCTCACTGGAAGCTCCTCACCTGCTACAAGCTATGTGAACAGAGGATGTCTGTAGAATATTTTCCCCATGACTCCTGAGGTGTCTTCCAATGTTTCAAAGGTAGACTTGGTGTAGAATTCCAAGTCAACGAAAGAGCGCGTCCACTTCTCTTTGCGCGTGTATACAATTCAACGATTAGTTAAGAGGTGCAAAAAAAAAAAAAAAAAAAAAAAAAAAACGATTAGTTAAGAGGTGAACAGAGTATGTCAGTCGCAATCTTTCTTCTCTGACAAAAGAGGTTGCGGCCACCATTGTATGGATTGGTCTAACATTTGACCAACACAAGCTAGACTAGTTTGTGTCTTTTGACAAAAACGTCATGGATCTCCTATATTTTCCAATAGAAAAAAAGTCTACATAACCCCCTCGTACTTTGGGCCTGGAATATTTAGTAACCCATTCTACAAAACCGGTTTTCCTACACATTAAACTTTGAAATCGGTTTAATTAACCCCCTGGGCAGTATTGGAGGGTGGTTTTGGCCGGCGTGGCATCCCGCGTGGCAGCCGCGGCCAGCGTGGCCATTGCGTGCCCTCGCCCGGCATGGCCGGGCCCGCTTCGTCGGGGAAGTGCGGGGGTGTGAAATACGCCTTCCCCCGCTCGTTTCCGTCTCTCTCTCGTGGACTCCTCGTCTTCCCGCGAACACTCCGCCTCTCCTCGTTCTCTTCTCCCCTCCGGCGACACGGGCGGCGGTGATGATCGACGGCACTTCATCTTGGACCGGACATCTCGACATCGATCAGTCTTGTTGGCTGTTCCCTTGAACCCGATTGGATTATGCATTTGAGTTTGGAGTGATCTAGGGTCCTCGGGTTAGGGGCGGGGATTGGGGTTTTCTTAGCCCGCGGCGATTAGGGTTTCATGTCGTTTCTTGGTGTGTTTGGGGCCTTGTTGATGTAGTGGTGTCTTCTTTGTGTGGTTTTCTTTGATGAAGTGCACCCGGTTAAGTAGTTGTGTTAGGTTCTGACGAAATTTTGGTTTTTGAAGTAGTGCTCTCTGTCAATGGCGGGATGGATGAACACATGTGCATAAGATTCCGGTTCTTTGGTACTTTCACCAAGGTTGGGAATGCTCAATTATTATGTTGGGGGAGACATTCTTTGAATCATGGATAGACATGGACAAGCCTTGTCATATTTCGAGATCAAGGGTTGCCTAGCTGACCACTACAATGCAAGCTGGGGTCATCGGGTTGTTACGTTTGGAGCCCGGTAAGCATGAAAACAATGGTCTTAGGTTGTTGGTTGATGATGCCTCCTGCAATGTTATGGTCGCCTATCATCTTTGGGGCAAATGTGTTGACATGTATGTGGAGGAGGTTGCAATGGAGATCAATCCTGGTAATGAGGACATATGGGTTGGTGATGATGAGGCTGTTCGGCAAGGTAATCTTTGCGAAAATGGGTCTTGATGATGATGGAGTTGTACAAGCGGATGCTAATAGTGAGGTAGGTGAAGAAGGAAGTGATGAAGAGGTGGTTGCAGATGATGAGGGAGGTGAAGAGTTGCTTGAAGAAACTGATGATGAACCTCTGCAAAGCCCATTGAAGGATGACAGAGATATGCAATCCTTTATGGCATTCTACAGGTCACCTTCTAAGGATTCAGAGAAAGGGAAAGGAAAAATTGTGCAAGAAGATGAAGAAGAGTCGGTGGATGGTGGATCTGTGGAATCGATGACTCATCTGATGAAGACTACAAGCAACCACCAGATGAAGACAGCTCGGCGAGAGGATGAAGAGGCAATTGAGTTGAGAAATTATGCAAGGCGATTAGGAAAGACATCGAGCCAAGAAATTAGGTGTGCATGCCGGTGGTCTTGGTGAAATTAGAATGGAGGACTTGGTTGATGAAGTACCCAACTTGGATGAACCTAGCGGTCCTTACCTTGATTCCAGATGATGAGTACTCATATGAGGAAAACAGTGATGGGGAGACTGAAAGGTGGAAGGGAGAACAGATTTGATAGTAAGGCTGAGGTGCCTGTTTTCTCACTTGGTATGGCCTTCAGGGACAGCAGGCAGTTCAAGAAAGCACTTGTGAAGTATGGACTCAAGGAGCACAGGTCACTGAAATTTGTGAAAGATGAGAAGATTAGGGTCAGGGCTTATTGTGACTGGGGTGGATGCAATTGGATGATCTATGGGTCACAGACCAGTAGATCTAAATGGTTCAAGGTGGTCACTTATAAAGATGTGCACACTTGCCCAGCAAGGAGGGACAATAAGCTAGTCACTTCAACTCTCATTGCTAAACACTTCTACCACCAGATCAAAGACAACCCCACTTGGAGTATTGGACTCATGCAGCAAGCTGTGCTTAGGGAGTTGTTCTGTGATGTCTCCAATTCAAAGTGCAAGAGGGCTAAGTCTATAGTGCTCCAAAAAGCACTAGATGCTATGAAGGAGGAGTGCAAAGAGTGTATGATTATCGGCTTGAGCTAGAAAGGTCAAATCCTGGGACCACAGTAGCTGTTTGCCTTGACCCTGAGATTGAAACAGAGAAAGTGTTTGAGAAATTTTATGTGTGCTTTGATGCTCTGAAGAAAGGTTTGCTGGCAGGATGTAGGAAGGTCATTGGCTTGGATGGTTGTTGGTTCAAAGGGGCAAACAATGGCAACTTACTATGTGCTATTGGAAGGGATGCCAACAACCAGATGTATCCTGTGGCTTGGGCAGCCGGTTCCAACAGAGAACTATGACACTTGGTACTGGTTCTTGTCACTACTTGCAAAAAAGATCCGAACATAGCTAATGGAGGAGAAGAGTGGGTCATCATTTCGCACCCGACAAAAGGGGGTCATTGAAGGCGTGCTTGAGTTGGTGCCTAATGCGCGAGCATAGGATGTGTGCAAGGCACATTTATGCCAACGGAGGAAGAAGTATACTTGACAAGAAGCTGCGAAAGAAGTGGTGGAGGTCTCGCCAAAAGCACCATGCAGGCCTCTCTGTTCAATTTGTGCGGGGGCTTATCTTGCTCAACCTTTGTCCGGATGGTGCCAAGGACATGATGAACACCTCTCCGAACACCGGAGCGGGGGCATTCTTCAGGTTAGGCAACTCTTGTGACTCTGTAGACAATAACATGTGTGAGAGTTTCAATCATAGTATCATGGAAGCTAGGTTCTATCCTGTCATCTCTATGTGTGAGACAATTAGAAAGAAGATCATGGTGAGGATTCGAGGAGAACGAGCAAAAGCGCACAAGTGGGCCGGGACACATCTGTCCAAATATTTTCAAGAAACCGAAGATGAACATTCAAATTTTACGGTAGATGCCATGTTCTTTGGAATGGACAAGATGGCTTTGAAGTGCGGGAGAAAGAAGACAGAAAATACATTGTCAAGTTACAATCCGGAGAGTGCACATGTAGATATTGGCGGTTGTCGGGTCTTCCATGCTTTGCCATGCAATTGCTTTGCTATCTACAAAGCTTCACATAAGTTGGATGACTACATTGCCTCATGCTACACCAAAGTTTGCATTCATGAAGACAGATAGTTTAAGCAAATCGGACATGGTTATCATGTTTTACATTCTTTGGATGACGATGAGTTTAATCAAACTGATCGATGGATGTTTTATAATATTTACTGTCACTTTCTTGTTATGTACATGTTTTACGTCATTTGTTTTCATCTACAAGTTTACGTCACTTTCCCACAAAATGACCGGATTCAAAAGCGAGACATCATGTCAAAATTACCACAAACATGCCTTTGCATTCATACTTTCCAAAGTGCACAAAACGAGGGTTACATAGGCTGGATTGAAACAGGGGACATCAAAAGTGCACATATAACACATTCATACATTGAAAATAGAGTGCATTGCAACTCTCACACAACTCTCACAATCCTAGGTTGACACAGCATTCATCAACAGGGCAACCAACAAGCCCAGCACAAACACAAACATGAAACCACAGCAGACTCACGCCTCTAATCTTACGGAATTTCACCAAATCAGCATTGCTCTTCACCAAATCATCTTGTTTCTTCCTCGGCTCAAATTCTTGGCTTCCAACTCCTGCTCTTTCTTCACCATTTCATCTTGAATCTTGGCGGCTCCAAATTTTGGGCTTCCAACCGCACCTCTTTCTTCACCATTTGATCTTGAATCTTGACCAGGCTCCAACTTGTTGGCTTCCAACTCTTCTTCTTTCTTTACCGGCAACCTCTGCGGGGGACCTTCATCCGCTCCAACTCACCAAAATGCACAAGCTGCTCTTCATCGACAACGGTTCTCCCCTTTCCCTCCTCAACCTTGAAAACTGCATTTTTCAAGTCCGAAGCGGTTCCCTCGAAACTTTGAAGGCCGTGGATCCATCCATTCAAAGAAGCCCGCGACCATCCACCGTCACGCAACGATATGGTGCTGTTAGCTTACCAAAACTGTTAAAACCGCAACTTGGAAAGGAAGCGAGAGAAGAGAAGCTCACATTAGCATCGATGCACCAGTAGTACCTACGGCGGGGTTGTCCACACTCCACGAGATCCATCTTGCCGCCTTCTTCGTCTCCGTCTTGCACTTGCAGTATTAATCGGGGCACATAATCATGGGGACCAATGCGGTATGGCACCGGCGAGCCACTTACCTCCACCGGGCCTCCGCCGCCCCCCCCTACCGCTTGAGGCCGAAACCCCAGAAGAGCGTGAGCTTGATTTAGCCATGGCGCACCACCTCCCTTGCGCTGCGTGTCGGATCCACCGCGTAAGCCCTCCACGACTTCGCCGAACCCTAACTCTCGGTCGGCGGCGGATACGGCGTGGGGAAGGACGAGGAGTCGTGGAGAGAGACGAGAGAGAGACGGAAACGGCAGGGAAGGCGTATTTCACCCCCCCGACTTCCTCGACGAGCGGGCCCGCCATGTTTGGCGGGGCACAAGGGTGGCCCGCCGCCGCCGGCCGCCACGCTGGATGCCACGTCGGCCAAAACCACCCTCCAATACTGCCCGGGGGTTAATTAAACCGATTTCAAAGTTTAATGTGTAGGAAAACCGATTTTGTAGAATGGGTTACTAAGTATTCCGATTGCCCAAAGTACGAGGGGTTATGTAGACTTTTTCCTTTTCCAATATTCTAAGTGTCTGAGTTTTCGATGATTTTAAGCAATAATCTTGTAAAACCAACTATAGTACAAATCAATTTGTAATTTTTATGATTTGTTATTTGTCTTTGTGTTGTAATATATCAAATTTTTATCTTTTTCCGATTATATAAAGAATTGTCAATTTGTAGAATGTTAATTGTTATTATACCAACAACAGTTGATATTTTGTCGAGTTTATGGTTATGCCTACATTATATTTTCTATTCTTGAAACTTAGAGATTATGTCTATACAAATGTAAAGAACTAAAACTACAATCTTAGTATATAAATATATACAATAACCATCACGTGAAAAACACTTAAATTTTAGCACATATTAAATTAACTAGCAAACCTATCATTTTTTTTAGCATAGAAAAACCTATCATTTGACAATAGAAAACCATGACCAAAATAATATTTATCTATTTGTGTTTTATTATGTTTTATTAAATTTTAATTCTATGATTTATTTTGTAATGACCGACATCTATAATATAATAAGTTAATTTTGGCAACAATATGATAATGTTCTATTAAGCCTTTGTGTCACTTTAAAGTAAATCTTTACAACTTTTTCTTTTGTTGCAAATCACAAAAGTATTTAAACTTAGATATAGAACAACTTTAATTTTCATAATATGCGGTGTTGCTATAGTTAAATATGGAGCCATGTGGCTTTCTTTTATAGAACTTATAAAATATGTAATTCTAATATCTGATTAAAGTCGACTAAAAAAAGTTAATAATGGTGCGGTCGTTACTAATGTATGCAAACATACTTTGTTTTATTTTAAATATAATAGCAAATGTGCCCGATGCGTTGCTACAGTTAAAAAATATCTTTTTTATTTTCTTAGCAATGATGAATATAAATTTTGAACAATAATTTATGGTATATTAGAAGTAAAGTGTCACGAGCCGGACGGATTCGGTGTGACACATGGCGGCGTGGTCGGCATACCGACTTGCTCCGTGGTCGGCGTACCTTGTCCCCTCAAGAACTGCCGCAATAGTTGAGCCATGGTAGGGCATCACCCTTGTCGTCGCCGCACGTCGGGAAGGATAGCTTGTGCGCGACGGATGCTAAACCCGGAAGTGATCCGAGGGAGGTGGAGGGGGTGGCGCGTGTGCCACCATGGCTGGCGCAAGTCCTGGCGCCGGCTTTGGATCGAGGATGGAGGTCAACCTCTTCTCCAGCTCGGCGGCCATCTCCGATTGGGCAGCCGACGTTTGCTCTTCACCGTGTACGCCTTGATGAAGGTGCACCCGGAGTCCTCCATGACCGTCTTCATCTCCTTCTCGACCTCCCGGGTACGGCTTGATCTTGCGTTCCTCCGCCGGATTGCTACCGGAAAGGGCGGCGACTTGATCGGGCGAGCGTGTCGAGACGGGCGGTGATGGTGGAGAACTGCCGTTAATTCGGTGAGCATCTTCTTCGTCTCGGTGTCCATGGTGGTGGGTGGATCGTAGTGGCCCCCGGATACCAGCTATCCGCGGCATCGGACGGATTCTAGCGTGACACGTGGCTGCGCACCCTCGGAGGGGGACGACGCACGCGGCCGGTGCTTAGCGGCGGCGCGGCGGTGGCGGCGGCTACGCAGATAGGAGGGGGCAGCGGCGCATGGGGCAGGAAGAGAGGAAAATTGATCTTTGTTGCTTGCCCCAAAGAGATTACATACTCCCTATTTATATGGCCCTCCTATGAGACTTGTAATCCAAACAATCTCTAAAGGTTTCCTTATAGATTGGAATACCTTCTACAAGCAACCTTATTTATTTCCAAATAAGATATTTCCTTATAGAGTTGGAATATCCCTTGCACACCAAAAGTCCTAAGATAATCCTAACCAAACTCTTACTTTATTTGTTGCATTAATTCCCGAAGAAATCACGAAAAGGCGTGGCGGTGGCGCCACGCCGCACCCCCGTGGGGCACCGTCGGCTCCTCGAGGGACTCTTGGGCCTGCCATCCTGGGTCCTATCTCCTGGCATGTGACACCTCCCCCCTTCTCTGACTGGTGCGTCCTCGCGCTGGATGAAGGTCCATTCCATGACACCTGGAGGAAGATCAGGAATACCTGGCATGATGAGCTCCACCTGCAGAACCAATTTCCCATGCACCGGGTTCCTCAGGATGATATTCTCCCTAGTGCGTAGCGGTGCGAAATCTAGGAGGTAGTGGAGGTTACCGATGTAGCCGTGGTAGATGTACTTGGTGGATGGCGCATCCCCTCGCCGTGTCCTGATCACGGCGTCTTTGCGAGCGAGCAAGAGCTCCCTTTGAAACCCCCAAATCGAGATGCCGATGCACCATGTCGTGAGGGGGACTCTCCAGAACAACAAGAAGCGATCATTGGCCGGAGGGGTGACGAAGAGGGGCATGAGGCGCCAGATGGTGATGTCGCGCCGAGTCGGGGGTGAGGCAGCCAAGTACAGCATCGTATCGTACATGAAGGAGACGATGTCGAGCATGGATGACGAGCCGATGTGTTCCTCGCTCCGCATCGTGAGTTGATGTAGACGCCGATGGTGAGGAACAAGCAATCCATACCGTCGAGGAAGACAACGTGAGTAGGTCCCACGTGGTGGCGCCATAGCCACAAGCCGCCAAGGAGCTACACCGCCGTTGGGAGACCGGATCCGCCTCGCACCGCCGAAAGGGAAGGGGAGGGGAAGCCGCCGATCCGCCGCCGATCCACCGCTGCCGCCGCCGCCGCCGATCCACCGGGCCGATCGCACGCCGCCGCCGGCGCCGCACCGAAGCCGGCCTTGGGACCGCCAAGCGCCGCCTGATCCACCACGCCGCCCGAAGCCGGCTTGGGATCCGCCGCGCCGCCTCGTGCCAACCAGGGATCCGCCGCGCCCTAGGATCTGCCTTGAGCGGCGCCCGCCCCGAGCCGCGCCATCCATCCGACGGCTCCAAGCCGCACGCCGCCAAGCGCGCCCAGCCAGCCGCGCCGCCGGGCCGGAGTTGAAGGGGAAGGGACGGGATTGAGTGAGTGGTCGGTGGAGAGTGAGGGAGAGGGAAGGGGACGGGGAGGCGAGGGAGGGCCTCGGTGGAGACCGAGGCTGAGGGAGTGGGATGGTAGGTTGGAAACCCTAAGGCTTCATTATATATTTGGAGCCGCAATATTGGGCCGAAAGTGGGCTTTTACGCCAGAGTTTATTGTGTCTTCTCGGGCTTTATTTACGGTGATGGTTTTTAAATAAAAACGCCACGATTAATCGATTTACCGTGGTGTTTTCAATAACCGCCCGCGATTAATGAAAAAATAACCACCACGGTTAATCGTAACATTTACCATGATAGTTTTTTTGAATAACCATCACGGTTAATAAAAATGAAGTGTCTTGTAAAATCATTTGTGTAGTAGTGTATGTTAGGCGAGAAACACATCGAGTATGTTGAAGTATGTTAGATGAGAGAACTTTATACTAATACAATATTATATGTTCACTTTATATAAACTAGCAAAAATGCCCGTCGTTGCTACGGGGCGCATGATTTATATATGATTCTCGTATTTTTATTGAATCTATTTACCTAGCTTAATTAATTCAATCTTAAACATATCAAATAAATTATAAAACCCGTGGTCCTTAGCTTGAATGTTTGGTCGGTGAGGGCGCACGGAGAAGATGTCGATTGGGTGGAGATAGCAACCATAGTTCATAACAACTAAAATTCTGTTTTGTATGTATTTTTGTGTTCTCTGTATGCATTTGGTGAACTAAATTACTAATATGGAGTATCAACCTCGACTCTAAGAAGCCTGAGGAGAACAAATCTGAAAAAAATATCGAGCAAGTTTACACATCTAGAAATTAGGACTTCCCAACTCAGATACTTGATTCTACTCATTCTATTCATATTATGAACAATAATCACCCATTTATGTAAAGTAAACAGCAATTCTTGCAACAAATATATATATTTTAACATTATTAAATTACATATGATATATGCAAGATTATTTTAATATATGTAACACATTTGCATAGTCTTTTTTTGGAACACTACAATTTCATAGTTTATTTACTCTTGCCAACCATAATGGTGTTTTCACGTAAAAAGTTTGATAAAATTCTAAAATTATTGTAATATATGCAATACTCCATTTTCATAGTTTATTTATTTTTTTTATCTTGCCAACCATAATGGTCTTTTCTAGGTAAAAACTTTCGAGTTATTAAGATAAATAAATTAAGGTTCGCTTAACTATGTTTGTGCAGTGTGGTAGTAAGCTCCTTGTATTTGGTACGTCATACGTGGTTTTGCAAAGTATTTTTACCTTTTCTTCATTGCATTTGCATGCGCTGCTGGGTTCAGCTACGGTGGGCCAGACGCGAGGGCAGGTTGTCATTGGGTGGATGCCTGCTGCGCTGCTGCTTGGCCCATCGACCAGGAGCTGGGCCGGCCTGCTTCGCTGCTGCCCTGCTGGCCGAGGCCTGCTGCCGCTGCTTGCTACACAGGCCCAAGTGGACGGGAGCATACGGGACTGGCGGACAGAATTGTGGCAGATTGATAGAAATTTCTTTGTTTTATTATTAGGTATAGATATGCTCATGAAGAATCTAACAAAATTGATTTTTTTCATTTTATAATATGTTGGTAATTTACTATAATTTTCAAAGATTGAGCAAAAAATAAATAAAAAGAAAAAATAAGACCTTCATAGCAAAAACTGTACTAAAACATATTATATTATATGTTCACCGTGTACATATATCTCAAGTGGAGTCCAACAGAATTGATTTTCTATTTTATGAATTTTCTATAATTTCTTTAAAATCAACCGAAATAAATAAATAAAAAAAGAAACAAAACCACGGTTAATGTAGCAACCCATGGATATATTGTATCAAAACCGAGGTGAGTGCATGCGTATGAGCGCACGCATTCTCAACCTCCCGCGATGCTCCCCACTCCCAGGTCGTGATGCCCCCCGGCCGCTTGCCCTTCGCGCTGCCCGGCGAGGTTGATCTCCTCCTCCTCCTCCTCCTCCTCCCCCCTCGCAACAAGGGCTGCTTGACGCCTTGGTAGCACCGGCCGACCCCACGGCTTGTGCCGCCATCTCGCGTAGCGGGTCGGCACCGCTGTCGCCACCACTTTCCTCGTGCTCTTTGACACCGCGAAGGAGATGCCCGCCATCCCGGAGGCGGGCGGTGCCTCGACTCGACTCGGCTTGCGCCATCGGGAACGGACGCCGCGACAGGGAGCCCGGCCGCCGGTGGAATCCTTCGGGACCTGCGCCACCCCCATGCCCGCCGTGTGCAACCCCACGGTGGCGAGGCGCTCTCACTTTCGCCGTGCGGTGGTGCATGAACGGGATCTGGTGGTGGGCGTGCGAGCGGGCACGAAGGTGGAGGCAGCGGTGCCGATATGATGTGGGGAAGAGGAGGAAGCAGAGAGGCAGAGTATGAGGGAAGTGGAGGCCAGGGTGCGGGTGTCAATGCGGCGGTCGACGCCACACACTGCAGTGCGGTTTCCTCGCCGTTGCCGCCACCGACCTGGGTGCTTGCGCCGCGACTCCGTTCGGGCGCGTGCTGCCGTGGTGGGTGCGCTCGGGTGCCATTGCCGTTGTGCCAAGGCAGTTGGTTTGCACACCCTCGCCGCTGGAGGTCACGCCAGCAGAGTGTTTGATGAAATGCCAATGAGAAGACATAGGAGAAGGTGGGGGTGGTAACACATCAGACATTCTCTGAGATGATAACAGTATATACTTGTCCAACATGGAATTTATAGTTCACGTTGAGAGACAACAACAAGATGTCAGCAACAAGATGATCAGCTTGCAACAACAAAGTCATGTGAGATGATCAGCTACATGGAATTTATAGTTCACGCCATGATTAAATCAAAGTCATGTGAGACGACAACAGATCACGCTGAGAGACAACAACAAGATGATCGATCAGCTAGCAATCTGTTGAATTGGCTTCTTCCTGGAGACCACTCGCCCTGACCTCCGCACCTCACAGTTCATCATGTAGCTGTAGTGAGGTGGTATATGTGACCTCCATGCAAGAACACTGAACCTCCCGCGAGGTCTAAAGTTACTACTACCAAACAAGAGGTCTTGAATACTTATCTGGGGGGCCTTCACTTTGAGCTGAGTCGTCCTGGACAAAACCTGTTTCATAGTCATGAACAATCACCAAACATTCCGAAGACATTTTGTTTACTCTTCCGAGATATACCGGCTCTAAACACTGCCAGAGATCAGCGCACTGGTCTCCCAAGAGCGAGAGGTTCACCCGATTGAAATCTTTCACGGCCGCAAGAACCATGCTCCAGAAATGGGCATTGAAATTGGCCTTCAGAAGGCCGCTCCAAACGGTTGCACCGAAGAAACACCCGTTCAACTCCTGCGCCAAGTCCATGGCTATTGACGCCAGTTTTGGATGCTCTCGAGTGTCTGTGCTGCCGAACGTGCGCACCTTGAAGAAGTACCAGTACATTTCTGGTGCAAAGAACTGTAATTTCAGTGGCTGCGTTGTTCCAAACCTCACAATCTTGTCCGATCGGCTTGCGATGATGATTTTACTTCCGATTGCAACATGACGTTTGCAGTCAGAGTAAAACTTCCTCCACACATCTCCATTGATGTTGCCGGTCAGTTCAATTATCACCAATATCCTTTCTTCGCCATTGGCACTGCTACGATGCTTGATTACGTCGCAGTCACTCAGAGTTGCCACTGTCCTGTCATCAGTTATGCTATTCTGACTGAAACACATGATCTGAGAGAAGTGGGCACGTACTCTTTCGTCGCTGCAGGCGTGCTCGATCAGGGTGCTCTTCCCTACTTTGCCAGGTCCAACGATGGGCAGGACACCTGGTGAATTTCCATAGATGGGAACCTCTTCTCGCAGCAAGAAGCCCATGATCCTCTCCATCTCCATTTGGCGACCGAAAATGCAGTTGTCCACAATCAGGTACGTGCTGTAGGGCTGGCGGCACCGGCGAGGACATCCAATCAAGAACACAACAAGCTCACTTGCATCTCTGATGACGGTCTCTAGGCCAACAAGAGCTTCACGGAGACGCTCTTGTTCGCTGAAGCCGCCGCTGCAACCGCTGCTGAGACGGAGACGCTTTGCAGGATTGACCCTGGATGGCGTGGAGGACGACAGTGACAGAGCCATCACAGCTTGGCTTTGATCTTTGGCCGTCGTCCCTTGATGATCTCGGCATCTGAAGATATCGTCGAGCGTATGGTGCCCTCTGTACATCTCCTTCCCTCATCTGGTTCAGTTGCCAGAGCATGGCTTGGTTTGTGACCTGCCGCTGCTCTGCCTCCTCTATGATGACGTGAACCCGAAGGAGAAGCCTCTCAAGGCTGCTCAGCCTAAGAGTCTCCTCCGACGTTACCGCCGCCATCGCCGCCGTGGAGAGCTTGTCAATCAGGAAAGCCATGGATCTGCTGACAAGTTCGCTCAACAATGCAGAGATGAACATTGACATATTGGAACAGAAACCTCACTGGAAGCTATGGGTAGCAAGTAGTAAGCTCCTCACCTGCTAGGCTGCTACAAGCTATGTGAACAGAGTATGTCTGTAGAATATTTTCCCCATGACTCCTGAGGTGTCTTCCAATGTTTCAAAGATAGAGTTGGTGTTGAATTCGAAGTCAAAGGGAGAGAAGAGAAGGCGTACACTTCTCTTTGCGCGTGTATACAATTCAACGATAAGTTAAGAGGTGAACAGAATATGTCAGTCGCAATCGTTCTTCTCTGACAATAAGAGGTTGCGGCCACCGTTCTATGCATTGGTCTATTTGACTAACACAAACTACTAACTAGACTGGTTTTGAGAGGATAAGATAGCAGCGGAGACTAATATAAGAAACTATCTGGAGTGGGAAATAAATTGATGTTGCCACTTATTTTATTAACTCTAAAATTATTGGTTTACCAAGTTAATTATAGGAAACAACTCAAGTTGCTCTTATAGCAACTCTAATGGTAAAAAAAAATGGTAAATCAATGAGTTTTCCATGTGGCTAAAAGAAAAATGGTTTTCCTCCAATAGCTTCTAAAATCTTAGTTCTAAAGTATAGAAGACAAATTTACATTAGGAATCCCTTCCTCATGTCCTTCTATCTTTAGGAATGTTTTTTTGAAGTGTCACCGTGGGGGAGGCGTTCCCCACCTGAATATATATTGATAATAAGAAATCAACAGCCTCTACCCCGAGGCTAGGATGTGGCAAATCCACAAATGAAACAACAAGCTCTCCAGCATTGGAGAGAGAGGTGGCTATCCACAAATACAACAAGAGAAAGAGAAAACATCGCCCAAACGAGAGAGCTCTAGACAAGGCCGCAAGGCGCCCACCGAGCGCCCGATCTGCACCCCCGCCGAAGCAGCATACTGCGCTTTTTCACCATGGCCATAGTGCCCTCCACCACTCCTCGTAGCTATGCCGCTCCACGGGGGGTGGAAAGGGGACTAAGGGTAACAGCGAACGCAAAGCGTAGGATCACGACACCGCGGCGACCTCCCTTCAACCGGGTGGCGACATCCTTCGGCACATCCGGGACCATGTACCACCACCCAAACGCCAGCCCGCGGGGAGGAATCCGTGGGGGGATGGCGGCGGCCGATGGAAACACCACTCGACATACCGACATATAATATTACGGCACCAACAAGGAGACCGTCGGCGGAGCGGGCGCTAACAAAGGGCACTCGTCGGCGTCGGCGACGCTAAACAACCAAGGCCAGACTTACACAAGAGGGGAGACAATAACAAGGGGAGAGAGCAGCATTGGATGTGTATGTTCATAATGCATTCAACATTCATTTGTGTTTGAATTTCAAAATAATTTTTTTGAGTGATAGGCTCATGGTCATAGTGGTAGATGATTTCTAGTGGCATGTTGGTGCTCTAAGTGGATTGGTCATGTTTGTTTTCCCTTTGGATCAAATCCAACATGAGGTGGTTAGGGTTTAAAGTGATTTCTAGTTCTATCATTTCATGTGAAATCAAATTTAATTTTTAAATTCCAAAATCTAAGGTGAATTGGGTCAAGGTCCCTTTATATGAAATGTGTAGGATTTTATTCCCTATATTTCATATGTCGAGACCTATACCTAGTTTAGCTTAGTTTTTGAAATTTCAAGTCAAAATGGATTCAAAATCGAATTTTCCATTTTGGACGATTTTCACTTCAAAATTTTTAATTCAAATTCTAGGCGAATTTGACAGAACGCTATATAGATGAAATGCCAAGAATTTTATGAGGAACATTTCAACTGTTTTTGACTTTGTGCCAAATTCTAACCGTTTTGGATTTATGGAGCAACTTTCATCGAATTCAATTTTTAAAAAAATAGAAAAGGGAAGGGAAACGGTCGAGCGGGCCGCCCGTTTGGCCCAACCGCCCATCCGCAAGACCGCCGTCCGTCGTCGGCACCGGCGCCACTGGCGCCGCCCCGTCGGGCGCCGACCAGGGCAGGCCCAAAGAGTCGCCCACCTAACAGCCCGCCGCGCCACACGTCGCCTTCTTTCCCTCCAAAGACCTTCTTCTTCCTCTCGCTCGCGCCGCCGGCCGCCGCCGGTTCGAAGCCCCGGCGCCCCTTCCACTCCCTTTCTTCCGCGCCCCCCGCCGACCGATTCCACCACCGATCGGGTCGAGCCCTCGCCCGGAGTCGCGCGCCCCACCGAAGCTCACTTCCTCTGCCGAGCCGCCCGGCCGCCATCAGGAGCCGACGGCCGCGACCAGCCGGCCCGGCTCTTTCTATGGTCGGGAGGAATGAGGGGGAAGGGAGGTCGACGGACGCCGGGCGCACAAAGGAGGCGCGGCGTCGCGACGAGGAAGACGGCTGGGGACGAAGAAGATGACCGGCCGGCGCGGCGGGCTACAGCAGCCGGCCGCGGCCGCCCACACGATGTTCGGCGCCACGACCGGCACGGGCAGATAGCACTGGCGGGCACCTGGCCGATAGGCGCGTGTCCGCCTGGCGACGCACCGACGCAAGATGGACGCCGCGCGCGGACGCCAAATGTCGCCTCTCGAGCTCGCCACCGCCTCCCACCCCATGGCCTATTTAGCCACCTCAGCCTCCGGCCGCTCCGCCGCCCGCCCGCCGTAACGCCGCCGGGCCGCATCAAGCCGCCGGGCGAAAGCAAGCCCCACGGCCTCTCGCCTTCCAAATCCCCAATAGACCCCACCTTAGCTCGCTAGCAGCGCCACCACGCCACCTAGGCATCCTCCCGGCTCGCCGAGCCCGCCACGGCGAGCCCCGCCGCCGCCGCCTAACACCGGCTCACCCCGCTGGTCCGCCTCACACCACTCGACGACGCACGACGATTCGAAAGCAAGCACACCATCGGGTTCGCGACGCCGAGGAAGCACCAGTACTAGCAGCCGGTAGCGAAATCTCGACCGGCGGCGAGATCCCGATGGTCGGCGCCGCGCCGCCCTGCTCCTTCGGTGACGAGTGGGGCGGGTGACCGTGGGACCCGTGCATCGGCAGCTATAGAGAATCTGGGGTGAGCAGATCCGGGTGTACCTAGCGTTTTAGGGTTAGGTTTTAAATCGAAATGATTTCTCGAGATTTTCTTGAAAATCTTGTAAAATGCATATCTTGCTCATTTTTTGGTTCAAATCGAGTGAGACAAAGTTGTCTGTGATCCTTGTGAGGGGATCTACAAGATAAAAATATGAAACACCATTTTTGGGATACTTTTATATACAACTTTATTTAACCTTTGTTTTTCAAATAAACTTTGAAAATGCATAACTAATTCTTGGAAACTTCGAGAAAAAATGTGAAACCACTTTTTTGGTGTTCTTTTGAGTAGATCTACACATGAAGCATGATAAATGGCATAGGTTTTGTGTTGAAAAATGGTTTTCTCTTTTTTGGGGACTTTACGATGATTTTTGTTATTTTTGCTATGAGCAAAATATGGGGATTTTAGGCTTGATGATTTTTATGAGTGTTTCTTGAGAGTAAAATTGTGTGGGGAAAATACCATCTTTTATGGTTCACACTTTTTTGTAGTACAAAGTATTTTCCCTCATATTTCACATAGAGATTTGGTTATTTTGTGTAGAAAGTAATACTTGGTATTTTGGGTTGAACTTTTTATGGTGGTCAATATATGTTGAAATATGGCCACTGTAATTTTCTTAGATTTTTAAGATGACTTTTACAATATAGTTTCTTTTTAGGCTTAATAATGGTTTTTAAATAAAGCCATGAAGTTTATCATGACATGCATGGAATTTATATTTTTCTAGGCTTGAAATGTTGCTTTGGATCTGTTGAAGTGAGTGGTGTTGGTCCTAGATAAGTTGGGAAAAAGTTTGTGCATGTGTATGCTTCTATTGATATTGAGAGGATTTTGGAGATGCAAGAATAGATTTTGAGTTTGATATTTTTAAGTGGTCAAAATGAAGTTTTCTGGAGACAATTTGTATACATGAAAGTTAGATAATTTGTATATCTAGCTCCTATTAAAATTTGGTGTATTTTGCATGAGTAGTTTGGGTGTTGTGGTTAATATAAATTTGAACATAAAATCTGTATTTTTTCTATTTGGCCAGATCAGTTTCTGTTGTGAGGCTATTTTGACCATTTTATGGTTGGAACCTTGTTGTGATGTTTGAAAGTGTTTTGTAGATAATTTCATAAGATTTCCATAGAGTCTAAGTTTGTTATTTTAGGAGATCTGGAACTCCAGTTATGAACTTTCTTGTGAATGATTTGGTGAGGTCTAGTTTGTGAGGTGTGAGTTAGGGGTGTTGCTCTATGTAACTAATTTGATAAAAATGTTTTATAGTGATTAGAATAGAGCTGTAATTAAGTATGTTTGAGCATCCATAACACCCACATGTTTATCTTTAAGCATCCATATCATCCACATGTTTATCTTAAAGTATTCCTATTATTTATCATATTGCATATGCATACAATAGGTGTTCCAAACAAAATTACATTGGTGGGAACCAAGGAAGCACCTCCGAGATCCGGGGAGTTCTTCGGGAGTTGGAGGGCCGACAAGCCAAACCAGAAGAAGCGAGGAGGAGCTAGTACTTGAGTTCGGTGCACGAGCCGGCAAACTTTACTTTGTGAAAGGCAAGCCCCGGTGCATTTTTAATTCCCAATATTTGATAAATGTCATTATTTGTGTTATTATTTCATGTGTGTTGCATTAAGTAATAGGAGTTGCAATGGAACCCTTTGTTGCACATTACCCTTCCTTGTCTACCTTAATACACCTACCTTGTTTAAGTATAGGTTTGAATAGTTGCTTAGTTAACCTCAAGCAAACTTAGCGGTAGAAGTCGGTGATGTTTTCACTGCTTGCGAGGTTAGGTGGAAACTGGTCAAAATGAACTATGTGTATCATGCATGTATCCGCTATTAAAACAAAAGTAGGGAGACCGGGCGGAAAATGGAGGCTACAGGACATGGAGGTCACGGGAGTCGGTAGTCCCGTCGTGTGGATTAAGAACTTGAGCTTCGATCCTTTCCTAATCATGTTGAACCGCAGTCTATCACTTAGTTGGCCGACCTGAGGTTGTCGACCACGAAGCCAAAATAACTCTATTCAAGCCTGAAACCCGAGGAATATAAAGTGCGTCTTAGAAGGGGAGTCATCGAGTTAGTCGATGGGCAAGGTGTTTAAATGTCCTTCGCTGTTCCAAATGAGGTGATATCCCTAAGAGTACGGCGCTTGTCGGGCCCGCGATACTTGAATGAGTAGAACAAATGACCTAAGGTTGTATGCTGGGGTGAGTGTTAGGAATTTTTCCCCCGGCTAGGTAGTAATCGATTCGAATTCGCCATCGCTCCTGGATAGTGAGCACTTGGCCGGATTATCTCCAATGTAGCACACAAATAAACAACTAATGATGATGAATAAGTGGTGATGGTTATGATGATGATGGTGTTGATCACCCCGGCGGTGATGGTTGGACTAGTTCCATTAGTATAAGGTTGATTGCTTCATGTTATCACTTGTTTTAGAAGTAGATGCAAACTAAAACCTTATGCTATGACAAATTAAAATGAGGCAAGTTTAATTGAGAAGTAAACATGCCTTTATGCAAATGAGTCAAGCTAGCTCCACTTATAAAGCCTTGCATGATCCTTGGTGTCTTTTTATTGAGTTATATGTCGGGTAAGTCTAGCTGAGTACAACCTCGTACTCAGGGTTTTTTACCCATGTTACGGATGACCGCCACTATCGGGGTTGTTGTGCATGCTTCTTTGAAAGGTCCTAAATGGCTAGAGGGGGTGAATAGCCTAATAAAATTTCTACAAAATCACTAGAGCAACTTGTTAGTAAATAATAAAAGCGTAAATGCGTTTGCTCTAGCTCTACTTGTCGGCAAGCCTCCTATTGATAATTCTAGTTGCTAGAGTCTCTGATTCACACACAATGGCTAAGTCACTACTTTACCAACTAGGTGAACAAGCTAGATTACTCTAAATAAGACTAAGCAACTAAACAATTCTACTCAAACTACACTAGCACAATATATATGAAAGTAATGCAAGAGTGTAGAGGTGATATACCACAATGTCGAGGCTAGTCAAACCAATCACCAAGGATGAAACAATATGATAACCAAATTGAGGCCAATCACCGAGAGACAAATGGAGACACGAGATTTAACCCGGTTCACTTGAGCACCCTCAAGCTAATCTCCGTTGTGCCGACCTTCTCACATGTGGGTCAAGGTGGAGCTCACTCCAAGCCAATTGCCTTTAGGCTTCTTGCACCCAATGCAAATGAGAGGTACCCAAGACACGAGCAATGAATTACTCACACTTTGTCTTCCGACGAGGAGTGTGTGATCCTCTCACAAATCACCGGAGGTGGCCAAGAACATACACCTTCTCTTGCCAACGCCTCCACCAATCACCAAGCCCGGCTAGGAGTGGTGCTCTCCAAGAGCAAAAAGAAAACCACCGGCTCACAACGATCCTCAAGCCCACTAGATGCAATGATCAAAGCAAAGTGCACTTGAATCACCTCAACTCACTAGAATGAATGCTCTCAAGCAAAGGAGTGAGGAGGAGGATGAGTGCTCAGCTCTAGAGGTGTTAGGATTGATTTCAAATGACCAAGAGGCCTCCCATGGCCGGCCAAAGGGTATAAATACTCCCCACCACGAAATGTGGCGAAGGGGTGCAAAACACGCTCAAATCAGCTGATCGGGCGATCGACCGGACTCACCGGTGAGTCCGGCCGGCGGTCCGGTCACAACCGACAACCCCAACAGGACGACCCGACCGAAGCCGCTAAGCTGCCGTCCCGTCACGCTATCCCGATCGGTGCTTCGGTCAGACCGGAAGCTTC
This sequence comes from Hyparrhenia diplandra, assembly GCA_015847255.1. NCBI lineage: Eukaryota > Viridiplantae > Streptophyta > Magnoliopsida > Poales > Poaceae > Hyparrhenia > Hyparrhenia diplandra. Next base: position 86,190 of record JADLZK010002190.1, on the reverse strand, counting down.
CGTCCCGTGCGTCCCGTCGCTTCGGCGAACCCACGAAAAAACATGCTCTCTGCCGGACGCGGTCACCGTGCGTCCCCGTCGAAAAAAATCGTGCTTCGGTCGGTGGGTCCGGTCACCATCTAAGCTGCGAAAATCCGTGCTTTTGTTGTCGCTCTTTAGCCTTTGCTCCAAACCGACTTCCGTCACTTGATTCTTGTTGCCGGCGACGTCAAGAACACCCCGACACCATGTGTTAGCATTTTGAAAACATTTTTCATCAAGTACGGAGTTAGCTCTCTAGGTTAGAATGCATGCAAATGATTTTGAACCTTGAGGCACATGAGGATCGATATGTACGATAGTTTTCCCCTCTTTATAGTACGGTTTATCGATCCTATAATCACTCACACCCTCTATGGTGTCTTGAGTGTAAAAACAAAATGGCCCTATGATATACCTTTGCCTTGAGCCCATTTTGATCCTCGAAACACGCCAAGCCACGCACTTGATCATCAATTGGATCACCTCGACCCATCCACCATGACCACCATGCACCGTCCTTGACTTGACCAATCTCCAACTAAATCACACACTTAGCATAGAGAGATTAGTCCTAAGGATGTCATCAATTAGCCAAAAACCAATCTAGAGATCTTCAAACTGCCTCCTCCCGGCGGGGAGACGAGGACTAGACCATCGTGGCGTGGTCTCCATATAACTTTTCTCATGCTTTTGTGGGACATGATAAAGACTTTTTTTCAAAATAAATTTGCTTCCGCTATTTACGAACTTGGTTTGTAATAATAAATGAAACTCTCGATGTATGGTAAGTGAATCTCTTGTGTTGTAATCTGTGATGGCAAACAATGTGATACACTAATGCATTACGACCACTGTATGTTCACGATGTTGATTTGAAATCCTTCGAGATTTGGGATGGTCGCGCTATTATATGACCTCAAGTTTAGAAAGTTGGTCGTACACTACACCACAACCCTTAATCAACAACCGACCGCAGTTGCTAAAAGTTTTAATTTGGCGTTGGGACGGTCGGTTGCTAAATATTTCCCACCGCGTGATCGGTTGTTGAAACCGAGTACTCAGCGATGGATTGACCGTTGCTAAAAATATTTTGCTTTTGTGTTGAACGGTCTGTTGTTGTATCTTCTTGTTTGGGTCGAATCGTCCGTTGCTGAATGAAAGTTGGGACTTGGTGTGCTCAAAAGGCCTCTCACGCTGTCTCTTGGCCCAATAATTCCCTCCAAACCCTAGCTCCTTCCCTTCATCTACCCACACAAGCCGCCACAGAGGACAACGCCACACATGCATCCCAGCCCCGGCTGCCGCTCGCTGCTCCAGTCCACCACGCCGCCGCCTGAAACTTGCGCTCTTATAATTTGCGGTCCGTCACAGCCGTCACTAGTAACTCAAATCAGCGACTCATATTCCTATTATTACTGACGTGTTTTCTAAATATGCGTCTCATATTTTCCTATCCTTATCACGTAACACATCTTTTTATGCGTCATAGGCCTCTAGACGCGTTACTGATAGCCTTTTGAGTTGTTGTGGTGTGTTGCGTGCACAAGATGAACTTCCACATGCAGAGTTGAAAAATGCACAAATAATGCAGCAGCCTTTGCTGTGTCGTTCTGTGACTTCGTGGTCCAGAATTCTAAGTAGCTGTGCGTGTCTGGTCTATTCCATCCCTATACTAGACTAGAGGCTATCCATACCCAAGCAATGGAAGTTTGTCACGATATATAAATGCGTGTGTGGTCTAAGTAGTTGTGCGTGTGTGGTCTATATAATACGGCCAACTTCTTCAGTCAATCATTCCGTCCAATCCGATCAATGCAGCAAAGTTTGTCACGATATCTGTAACGACCTATACTAGTTCTATATATGCATGCAGTCAAATATATTCGGCTCTAATAATGCAATAATTTGGTAGGTTCAATTCCGATTGGAATAGCGAGAGAACTACGTGTATCCTAAATTTGTACTGGAAATGGATTTGCCTATCGAACAGCCTCCAATCCTCCCCATAAGAGCCAAAACAATAGCCGTACGTCTATGCAAATATCCTTAGGCCATTTGTTTCAAAAAAGGGAGGTAAAGAAAAACCCTGCAAATTAAATAACGAACTGACCTGAAGGCCAGCTGCGATAAGCTCTTTGTAGATAGGAAGCATGCACCATGGCGAATCTCCCCAGTTGTTGATGACTGTATCACTGAACCATGTTCATAGAGCAGGATTCAAAATGAGCATATATAATTATATCTACTACACCTATGTAGAGAACCCCATTAGGTAGTTCTTTTCGACATGCAAGCATGTCACTTCAACAGCCTCACTAAGACCATGACATCTAGTGACCGGGGCCCCACTGTTTGAACTAACTAAAAAATGTTATAACCCACAAACCAGAAAACCAAATAAAATTCGATTACACAATTGAATTTCTTTTTAATAAATCCTTCAAAATAAGATCTCATATGGATTTATTTCGATAAAATTACAGGTAGGCTCCACGGATGGTATTTGGTACAGTAAAGTAAAAAAAAGAGAATCAACAAAAGGGAAAAAAGAAAAAGAATAGAAGGGTGATGGTAATATTCTAACTTATAGATTTCTCCTTCGTACCAGCGGCAGTGCGAGGATATGCCAAAAACGAACGGTTAAATGGATTAAATCATCTACCAAGAATTTCCTCAAATAAATTATTATATATGTTTTATTATATTACCGTAAGTTGTTATCCGTCCAACATATCTAAATATTCTTATTCGATATTGGTTCAACTTTGAGTTTAAACATAAGATTAAATAATCTTTATACTAATGAGTATATAATTTTTTTCAATACATTTAAGTTCTTCATTACTAACTCTGTTTCTAACCTGCACAAACTAATTCTCCTCAATAGCTAACTGTGATCAAATTTTTAGTAATTACAATTCAATACTTTAACAATACCCCCTTCCTTCCCCTACCCAGCAACGCTCGCGGGAATGCCTCTAGTATATACATATATATAACTACATAGTTAAACAACCTGCAGGTCGCCCATGGATAGTTTATTCCGGCCGGTGAGGTTGGCGCGGAGAGCCTTCTGCACCTCCGGTCAGTTGTAATAAACCGTGGAGTAGCTCGCGGTGCACGGGTCATACGATCCGCCCATCAACGACGACGTTTGGCCGCAGAGGGGTGTGTAGATGTTGTACCTGTCGATGTCCCCGCCTCCGCCACAGCCCGTCCGTCGCCTTGTTGCACGTCGGGCGACGGTGGGTGATGGACCCGCCTTTTTTACAATTCAGCCCTTTTTTTAACAAATTTTCATTTACCCCTTGAGCGGCGTAACTACATCTTTGGACCCTGGGGTCGGGCGAGGGAGCTTCGGGCGTCGAGGTTGAACGTCTCGCGGCGCCCAGCCCACATGGCGCTGAGGCATTTGGCCGCAGACGGCTGGCGGAATGATGTGGCGTTTACATGGCGGGACCTCGAGCCTGGCACCGAGCTCATGGCTCCAACCCCCGCGGTCCAAAGATGCGATTACGTCGCGAGGGGGGGGGTAAATGAACAATTTGTTTTAAAAATGACCGAATTGTAAAAAAAGCCCGGTGATGGACTCATTGAGGCCGCCGCGGGAGTTCCTCCGCCGCAGCGTGCGCACGGAGTCGGGAGATCAGTCCGTGGTTCCACCACGACTCGGACCTGCCGGGCGTAGTTGCTGTGGTCGTTGATCACCGCGTTGCCGACCATGAAGCCCTTGAAGAGATGGTCACCCGGTCAACCATAAAAACGCATAGAAGTATTTGAGTTTCCAGTAGTGGAACTTGAAGTCTAAGCAGAGGATTTGAGATGTCGCTGTTTCGTTTGGACCGCACGCTCTCCTGATGTTATCTTCTTTTCATAGTTTATTTCAGTTTATCGTCACTAGTCCATCGACCCGTGCATTTCCTTTTTTATTTTGTGTAGCTGAAGATTTTGTTGTTAGCATATATTTACATAAAATTGGATTATTCTGGCAGAGCTGTCAATCCACCTAACAAAGACCCAGACAACATCCTCTGTTCCTTCCTCTTCTCTGTTGCCTTTCACACACTAGCATTCTCTGTGAGCCCTTTGGTTTAATTTGGCACACTTTTTGCAGTAAGCAATAATGCAAGCCAACCATCACCAAACGCATCAGACATTTGGCTTCCTTTCTCCTCCGTGCAACACGAAGCTATGTCGTCCTCGTCCACGCCTCACGGTTGCAGGAAACTGCTCTGCATGATCTTCTTGTGCATCGTCCTCGCGATCAGCGTCAACGCCCGGCAGCGCCGACGACCAGTTCGTCTACTCCGGCGCGGGCGCCAACGTCACCCTCGACGGCGCCGCCGTGGTCACGGCCGGGGCCTGCTGGAGCTCACCAACGGCACGCTCCGCAGAAGGCGCACGCCGTGCACTCAGCCCGCTCGTTTCCGCGAGGCGCGCAGCGGCACCGGCACGGCCACAGCGCGGTCATTCTCGGCGTCCTTCGTGTTCGGCATCCTCTGCCCCGCGCGGGCGTCTGCGCCACGGCATCGTGCTCTTCGTCGCGCCGGTCAGCTACGACCTCGCCAGCCACGTTCGAGCCAGTACATCGGGCTCGTTAACAGCAGCACCAACGGCGACGCCGCCCGACCACCTCTTCGGCGCAGCGCCCGGTCCTAGGTATTTGAGGACCTGGGGCGAAGCTAAAATTGTGGACCCGTTATAGCTAAATTGAACAAAAGGTAGGTAACCCATTATTATTATTGGCATGACGACGCCGCACAAATCAACTTCACATCCCGTCGCAACAAACGGGCATGTTTTTGCTAATAACTACAATTTAATAAAGTTAGGATCAAGTAAAGAATCAATTAATAATAAATAAATTTGAGACTGGTACCTTGCTGCAGCCTAGAACCGCAGCCTGTTCTGATTATTGATGAAGTGCGGTGCCGAATTGCCGATCAGGGCTGAGGGAGACGATCAGGTGATCAGATCCAGGCATCCAACGTGATCAAGGGAGGGATTCCGGCCTCACCTCACCTGCAATGCGACGGCCGCCAGGCGCCCCTCGCGGCCTCGCGTTGGCGTCGCGCGGTTGGGACAGGAACCGGGAGGAATAGTCGAGACGTCGAGTCCTGCGTGCGGCCGTGCGCTGAGACCACGCGAGTCGTGATCGTAACCTCTCGGTAGACAGGGGTTCTGGGCTTCTATGGTTACTACATACTACACGTACATGTACCTACCTACTACATACTACCTACGGGGCCCATCCAAAAACTGGACCTGGGACGAGCGCCCCGGCCGCCCCACCCAAGGGCCGGGCCTGCTTCGGCGTGGAGCTCGACACAGACCAGAACAACGAGTTTCGCGACATCAACGGCAACCACGTTGGCGTCGACGTCAACAACCTCGTCTCCGTCGCCTCTGCCAGCGCCGGCTACTATGACGACAGTGGCGGCGGCTTCTTCCGCAACCTGACGCTCGCGAGTGGCGAGGCGATGCAGGTGTGGGTTGACTACGACGGCGAGGGGAAGCGTGCCGACGTCACCATGGCTCCCCTGGGAACGGCCAGGCCCAGCAGGCCACTGCTCTCCACCGCCTACGACCTCTCCACGGTGCTCACCGACGTGGCTCGCGTCGGATTCTCGTCGGCGACTGGCTCCTTCAACTCGCGCCACTACGTTCTCGGCTGGAGCTTTGCCATGGACGGACCTGCTCCGGCCATAGACATCGCCAAGCTGCCAAAGCTGCCTCGCTTTGGCACCAAGCACCGAGCTAAGGTGGCAGAGATCGTCCCGCCGGTCGTCACCGCAGCAGCCATCTTGGCCGTGGGTACCATTGTTGTTATCCTCGTGCGGAGGCGGCTGCGGTACACCGAGGTGCGAGAAGACTGGGAGCTCGAGTTTGGGCCGCACCGGTTTTTGTACAAGGACCTGTTCAATGCAACACAAGGATTCAAGAACAAGAACCTGCTTGGTGTTGGAGGGTTTGGGAGTGTGTACAAGGGAGTGCTTCCGGTGTTGAAAACGGAGATCGCCGTCAAGAAGGTGTCACATGACTCCAAGCAAGGTATGAAGGAATTCATAGCAGAGGTTGTCAGCATGGGCCGCCTGCAGCACCGCAACCTGGTGCAGTTACTAGGCTACTGCAGGCGAAAAGGTGAACTCCTCCTGGTCTACGAGTACATGTCGAACCGGAGCCTTGACAAGCACTTGTATGGTGACATGCCAATTCTGAGTTGGGACCAAAGGTTCCGGATCATCAAGGGGATCGCGTCCGGGCTGCTCTATCTCCATGAAGAGTGGGAGAAGGTAATCATCCACCGTGACATCAAGGCGAGCAATGTACTGCTCGACAATGACATGGATGGCCGGCTCGGTGACTTCGGCCTCGCAAGGTTGTATGACCATGGCACCGACCCACATACCACTCATGTGGTCGGAACCATAGGGTACCTTGCTCCTGAGCTTGGCCGCAGCAGCAAGGCGACGCCTTTATCTGACGTTTTCGCCTTCGGCATATTCGTTCTTGAAGTCACCTGTGGCCAGAGGCCCATCAGGCAGAGCTCCAACGGTGACCACCTCTTGTTGGTTGACTGGGTTGTTGAGCATTGGCACCAAGGATCACTGACTGATACTGTGGATGCCAGGCTCCATGGCAGCTACAACGTTGGTGAGGCATCACTGGCTCTCAAGATAGGATTGCTATGCTCTCACCCGCTTGCCAGTGCGAGGCCTAGCATGAGGCATGTCTCCAAGTACCTAAGCGGAGATGTGCCGCTACCGGAGCTGGCGCCAACACACCGTAGGTTCGAGTCCCTTGTGCTGATGCAGAGCGAAGGTTTCGACTCATATGTCATGTCTTACCCCTCATCCATGGCAACCATGACCACCATGTCTAGCCCTTCAGGAGAAGTGATAACATGACTACATGAGCTGCCTTCCATTTGCATGCATTTAGTTTCTTTAGACCATGACCTTTAATGTAGATGTACTGAATTTCATGATTAACAATTCTTGTGAAAAAGATTAGTGTTGTGTTATACTCCCTTTGTCAATAAAATGGTGGGATTTGTGTAAGTCGAGCTATCTTAACTTAAAACTAAATTTATACCGAACGGTATTGATAATTATGTCTTCAACTAGATTTACTATAATAAATGTATTCATAATTAGTTAATGTTACTTATTTTGTTTGGTTAATTAATGTTAATACTTTTTATGAAATTTTGGTCAAACTTTGAATTCTTTGACTACTCTCGACTCGAGAAGTCGAAATTATGCTATCCTTTTCTAGATAGGGAGACTAAGGTCATGTTTGGTTTCTAGGGACTAAACTTTTTTTTTTAGTCCTAGGGACTAATAAAAAAAGTCCCTACAAGAGAGTCTTTTAGGGACTACTAGAGGAAAAAAGTTTCAAAAAGTCCTTCCCGATTGGTTGAGTAGAAACTAAAAAGACTTTTTTAATCCTATGAACTAAAAAGTCTTTAAACCAAATAGGACCTAAGACTAGTCTTCCCCGCACTAGTTTTTTGAGTGTGTGGAATCATGATGTCCATATGATTAAAGCAGTGGACCATGTTTCTTCTCTGGAGAAAGGGGAACATCACAGTCATGTCAACCAATTTACTAGGCGAAAACAACGTACGTACTCAGCCACACACATACTACCAAAAGTTGAACACGGCATTCATTCAGTATCAGTCCGTAACACGCCTGGAATCTTGGATGATCTCTGGAAATAAAGTTTTTTTTTTTTTTTGAAAAAAAAAAAACAGAACTAGGTTTCAAGACTCTGCTATATACTCTCTCCCATCTTAAATTGTAAGTCGTTTGACTTTTTTGACAAGAAGTTTGATCACTCGTCTTATTCAAAAATTTGTGCAAAATATCACTTCTTTTTCGTGACTTTCTTTATTAATAAAAGTTCTTAAAGAATGACTTAAATTTAACTATATTTCTTAAATTTTTTTTGAATAAGACGAATGGTCAAATTTAGAGCCAAAATATCAAACGACTTACAATTTGGGATGGAGGGGAGTACTAGATAAGACCAGCACCAGGTAGAATGATGTGCTATATATATATATATGAGATTATTATATGAAATTCCTGAGGTATGCAGAATCATTCTTGCGTGTAAATACAAGTGAACAGAAAAAAGTACATGTGGGCGTCAATTAATGGCGGCTAGGAACACAGCCGTCAGAAATACGCTGTGTTCTTATCTCATTTGTTCATACATGGAGAAACTAGCTAGTAGTCATAGACTTGGACGCCAGAAACAGGACTTCTGCTAGCGATTGCTGATGATGTGTCAGGAAATGCTGTTGATGTATCGCCTTCTCTGACCAACGACTGGTAGACGAAATTGAAGCACCAAGAGCCTTAACTCACGTTCAGACTTGAGACAACGATGCATTTAGCAATTGCCGGTCCAATCCTAATACGTCAGGGTAGCACCCCAAGCCGGGGCGCTTGGCGCAGTTGAGTCACTCTCCAGTCTCCAATCTCCACACCTTGCAACTCTGTAGAGATAGATTTTCCGAGGCCATGATGGGTGTCATCACCTTCCTTGCCGTCCTTCTCTTCAACTACATGAAACCTACTGCGGCTGTCAGTACCGACGAGGGCCAGTTCGTCTTCTCCGGCTTCACCGGCGCCAACCTCACCCTGGACGGCACGGCGACTGTCACGGCGGACGGCCTCCTGGAGCTCACCAACGGCACGGTCCAGCTCAAGGGCCACGCGTTCCACCCGGCGCCCTTGCGCCTCCGCTCGTCGCCCGGCAGCGGAACAGTGAGCTCCTTCTCGGCTTCCTTCGCGTTCGCCATCCAGACGACCTACCCGGGACTCAGCTGCCATGGCATCGCCTTCACGGTAGCGCCCAGCACCGACTTCTCCTCCGCGCTGGCCGCGCAGTACATGGGCCTGACCAACATCGACGACAACGGCAACGCCACCAACCGCTTCTTTGCCGCCGAGATCGACACCATGCAGAACGTCGAGTTCCAGGACGTGAACAACAACCACGTCGGCGTCGACGTCGATGGCCTCCACTCCGTGGCCGCGTACCCGGCGGGGGTACTACGACGACGCCAACGGGAGCTTCCATGGCTTGGACCTCATCAGCGGCGAGGTCATGCTGGCGTGGGTGGAGTACGACGCCGAGCAAGCACGTGTCGACGTCACCATCGCTCCGGTTGGCGTGTCCAAACCAGTAAGGCCTCTCGTTTCTACACGCTACAACCTCTCTGACGTGCTAGCTGAGCCGTCATACGTAGGCTTCTCGTCTGCGACTGGTCCCATCAATTCTCGGCACTACATTCTTGGCTGGAGCTTCGCCCTGGATGGACCTGCTCCGGCGATCGATGTCGCTAAGCTGCCCAAGCTACCTCTGCTCGGCCCCAAGCCTCGGTCCAAGCTCCTGGAGATCTTGCTGCCTATTGCCACTGCATTGTTCATTACCAGTCTAGGGGCTCTAGTGGTTGTGCTTGTGAGAAGAAGAATGCGGTATGCCGAGCTACGGGAGGATTGGGAGGTCGATTTCGGACCGCACCGGTTCTCGTATAAGGATTTGTTCAATGGAACTGATGGATTTAAGGACAAGAACCTCCTTGGACAAGGTGGGTTTGGCAGGGTGTATAGGGGAGTGCTTCCCAAGTCTAAACTGGAGGTGGCTCAAGTGGCGATGCCTACGACTGTTCCGCTCCCGTCGCTCTCCGGCGATGAACCCAGAAACCAATCCACAGACCGATGCAAACCAATCCTTGAAACCCGAAACCTATATGCTATCAATCCTGATGCGAGATAGACTCTCCAACAACCAACAAAAACTCCAGAATCAGCCTCATCTCCAAACAAGAACTAGCGCCGCTACAGTAAACTCGAAGAAACTGGAAGGCCGGAAGGCGTCTACAGATCCTAAGGCTGCGCCTGGTTTTTACGAAGATCAAAGTAGCCAAAATCCTTGATGATACCTTCAAGATTCCTCCTGATCCGGGCCTGCGGTTTCAGCATCAATTCATCCCATTATTGTTCTTGAAGGTCATGAAGACAAAAACACCCCAGTCCTCCCACGTCGCCGAGAAGAAAGGGGAATTACAATAATTAGAGGCAGTAAATTAGGCAATGAAGAGGCGAGTTATGATTCCGATGAATCCCCCTTTATAAGATCTATGAACAGCTCTCAGATCCTCCCACAAAGCTTTCTTCAAATCCAGAACCAACCCACTCTGCCCTCAAGGTGTCCACTGATTTGCCCAATGGAGGCGAGTATTGAGCATCCTGATCAGCTCATGGCGCTTGAAGGTGGTGCTGCTCAATCAGTCCCGTGAGGCTCGACAAAGGAGGTGGGGAAACCAACAAGGCCGAGGGTAAGCATGTCCCGGTCGCGACATGACTGGGGCACGCAAGTCCTCACAACGCTTCTTGGCAATCGGTTTCTTCCTCTCTCGTTCTGTTGGTGAACTCAAGACAACCGATCGACCACATGAAGAAGGTATGGAAGCTCCGTGGGGAGATGGATGATAGCCCTCGGAGGCGGAGACGGGGCGGAAGTTCGTACTTGAGTTTTTCTCGGGGGCGCGGCGGAGGCACGCCATCTGGGCGGACCATGGCGGTGATACAAAGGCGACGTCTTCCTAGTTGAAGGGCTAGCGGCGGGGAGCTGATCCGTCATCGGCACTCTTCACACATGTGCCGATGTGGGTTCGGGCCTCGAAAACATCCCGTTCTACCTCCTCACCAAGAAGCTGGCCCACGATCTCGGGAGATCATCGGTCAACTATGAAGATCGACAACAACGCAAGAGGCTGCATCAACGACAAGTTCATCGAGAACCAGGGTTCAGCTCCCTTGTTCATGCCTCTCTACAGAAGGAGATCACGCTGCTCGATGAAATCACGGGTGATGAGGTCCTCGTTCAGATCCGTATGAGAGATTACCAAATTTTTGTTTGTTACGTGGGATTCATTGGGCACATGGAAGCAAGGTGTGATATTCCCGTTGCGAGAAGAGATTAAACTTCAGTCTGTCTCTCCGTGTCCCTCCCCAGACATTTTGACGATCCCCGTTCCTGGTTTTACGCCCTGATCGGTTGGGCCACCCTCTCATAAACCACGAGCCTCCTCTCGTGGCGTGCCCCAAAACCTGCACATGAGGGCCTCCCGAGAGAGTGTTGAGTTTGTTCTGAAAAAAGGTGGCCAACATGTCGCGGATCGATAAGAAATTGCAGTGGCAATGACGAAAAGCAAGTAGGTGAGTGCGTTGGTGAGAACAAGGAGATCGAGACACACAATTCTTCGTGCTCCACCGATTGCAAAAAGCAAAGGGGTTGGAAACGCAGAGAAAGAGATGGCTCATGAGTGCAAAGCAACATTGTTGTCAACACAAAGACTGAAAAGCAAGGGGCCAATGGCGGGCGGCCTCGCTGAGAGCTGGATGGCGATAGGGACATGGAACCAAAGACATAAAAATCACTTTCCGTGGTCCTACACTATCTGAATGTTTTGGTCGAAGGTTTGTTACTTTTGAAGGAAGCTGAACGGTATGTACCAAGTAATGCAGATGGAAATAGGTCAGGAGGTGATGAATCGAGGGAGCGTCTAAAGGATGTTGAAGGTGGTAAGGCAGCGACCGGTCCAGGGGCTACCGGCAATCTGTCGGGCGCTAACGTGAGCGCCCGGCAGGAGCCATGAGTCCGTTCATGTGGAACTGCAGTGGCCTGGGACAGCTGCGTGCAGTTCCTCTTTGTGTCCGGATATATCGGACATCTTGTTCCACCGTTCTGCTCCTCTCTGATCTTAGGCTAAATAATTTTGTAATAGCATGTGTGTTTGTGTGCCTTGGGTACGAGTTTGTCACATTTCCTAGTATCCGGTTATGCATGCTTGTGGTTTCTCTCGCTACCCCGCAAACCACCTACTTGATGTAAAAGTTGAAAAGCCCGATGGAATAAAAGGGGAGTAGCACGTTTGTTTATGAGGCTTCTTGTTCTTCCAGATTTGTGTCTCTATGGCATGTGCCTTTTTGCTTTGTTGGCCATCCTGTCTGGGCTAATTCTCCTGAGTTGGTTTGTGAGGAAAAGATATATGCAGTCCAGGAATTCTTCAGGGTGACAGCCATTGTTGCTTGTTTGGGTGTTGTTTACAGAGAGGACTATCTAGAGTCTGACCCCCTTTCTATTTCTCATCAATATGGTGTGGCACTGAAAATGGAGTTGGATGTCCTTCCATGCACCAAAAGATATGGAGTTTAGTATTTTTGGACAACCTTGTTTCTCGAGGATGTTTACGCCAAATCATCCCTCAACTTTGACGGGTCCTCATGGCGAGGCCCGTCGGAGAAATGAATCTTCTAAGTTGAACTGCCGGGGTTGGGACTCTCTCGACAGCTTCAAGATCTTGTTGCTCTAGTTGGAGCAAAAAGTCCCCGCCCGTTTTCCTATCTCAAACAAGAATGTCGTGATCGTGGCCGTGAATTTGAGGTGGGAGATCGGGGCTAAAAATGCCGTGGCTGTTGACCCGACTACTAATCAGTGGTGGTCTTGCTTTATTTTGGCATGAGTCCATGGACGTTCACTTGATTGAAAAGCACGATTTCGGTTTATTGATGTGCATGTTCGTGAATCAAATACTTCGCCTTGGTTTCGAATCACTTTTGTTTATGGTGAACCCAGGGCTGAGAACAGACATCACATGTGGGAGTTGATGAGAAGGTTGCATGGGGCGTCTACTGAACCTTGGCTGCTGATTGGTGATTTTAATGAAGCTATGTGGAGCTATGAACATTTTTCAGCTTGTCAGCGACCTGAAAGACAGATGGCTGCATTCCGGGATGTACTCGCTGATTGTGGTTTGTCTGACCTTGGCTTTGTGGGCTTGCCCTTCACGTATGATAATGGCAGGGACGGCAATGCCAATGTGAAGGTTCGATTAGATAGGGCAGTGGCCGATTCAAATTGGCGTGACATGTTCAGTGCAGCTACCCTTCACCACCTGGTTTCTTCTAGATCAGATCATTGTCCGCTGCTGCTAGAAATTAAGAAGGAAAGCTGGGAGCGACATAAACCGAGAATCTTCCGTTATGAAATAATGTGGGAACGATTAGAATCTTTGGCCTTGGAAATTAAAGAGGCATGGTGCACGGCTCCTAACAGATGACTTAGGTGGTATTGCTAATGCAATCGAGACATGTCCAACGTGCTTTTACGGTCCTGGAGCAAGGAAAATTTTGGGGCGCAAAGGAGCCGGAGGGCTGCGTGTCAAGTTAGAATCTATGCGGGGATTCACAAATCAAGCGTGTCCGATGCTCGAGAGCTCACCGATCGAATGGACGAACTGCTCTATCGTGAGGAGATGATGTGGCGCAACGCTCCGTATTGCTTGGCCCGGAAGGTGATCGTAACACTCGGTATTTCCATAGGCGTGCAATGTGGAGAGCACGAAAGAATAAGATTACAAAGCTGAAAAATAATGAAAATGAATGGTGTGAAGACCAAGGTTCCGCAAACCATGGCGGTGGATTTCTTTCGCGATCTCTATTCTCGCAAATTCTAGTGTTGTTGATCCACTTGAACTTATTGATTTAATAAATTCAAAAATTAACATGATATGAATGAAGCTACGTGTAGGAGTTTTTCAGCGAGAGGAAATTTCGGATGCTCTCTTCCGGATGGGACCTTTGAAGGCGCGCCCGGCGGGTTCCCTACTCGCTTCTATCGCCCATTGGGAGGTGCTGAAAAATGATGTGGTGGCAGCAAAGCAGAAATTTTTTGAAGATGGCATTCTCCCAAGTGGAATAAATGATACAAACTATTGTGCTTATACCAAAAGGGTCCAATCCGGAAGAGTTGATGATTTCCGGCCTATAAGTCTATGTAATGTGATTTATAAGATAATTTCAAAGTGCCTAGTTAATCGTCTCCGACCTTTCCCCGACCGATTATTTCAGAAGAGCGAGAGTGCTTTTGTCCCGGCCGGATGATTACGAGATAATGCCTTGATTGCTTTTGAGTGTATTCATGCTATCTGAGAACCAATGGGGAGGATTTTTGTGCTTATAAGTTGGATTTATCGAAGGCGTACGATCGTGTTGATTGGGGATTTTTAAAAAGGTTGATGGAGAAGCTGGGCTTTCAAAGTAAGTGGGTGCAAAGGGTCATGACTTGTGTCTCTACTGTTCGCTACACGTTAAACTTCAATGGGGTGCCTTCGCACCCCTTTTCCCCGTCGTGGTCTACGACAAGGTGATCCACTATCTCCATACTTATTCCTCCTAGTTGCCGATGGTTTATCTTCTACTCTTTGCGGCATCATGAAAGGTTGGGACAGATCGAAGGCCTTAAAGTTTGCAGGCGTGCTCAAGCATCACCCACCTTTTATTTATGGATGATAGCCTTCTATTCTTCCGTGCTAATCAAGGTCAGCCACTGCGGCTTAAGAATGCTCTCAATATGTTTGAAAAGTGTACAGGCCAAAGAATTGAGTCCTAGCAAGTGTTCTTTGTTCATGAGTGAGAATTGTCGACCTTCATTAGCAATCGAGATCGGAGATATTTTGGGTGTTCAAAGGGTTGACTTTGAAGCTAAATATTTGGGGCTACCGACACCTATGGGTAGACTAAAAAGGGTGTGTTCAACCATTAGTAGAAAGATTTCGAAACGGATGACAGCTTGGAAGGAGGAGCTTTCGGCGGCTGCAAAAGAAGTCCTCATAAAGGCCGTGGCGCAGCGCTACCCAACTATGTGATGAGTGTGTTCAAGTTACCGTTACCCTCTGGATGACATGATGAAGCATATACGAGCTTATTGGTGGGGCTCGCAAAATGGGCGTAGGAAGGTCCGGTGGGTGCCTTGGGAAAGAATGATCATGCCTAAAGGTTTTTGGTGGAATGGGTTTTAGGGATCTAAGGTTGGTGAATCAAGCTCTGTTAGCGCGGCAGGCCCAAGCGCCCGGTCCTCCATCCCGATAGCTTGTGTGCGAGGGTCCTAAAGGCCAAGTATTACCCGAGGGGAAATTTGTTGGATACGATTCTTTCGCAGAGATGCATCACCATCATGGCGGGGCGTCGAGCATGGCTTGGCCCTACTAAAGCAAGGAATAATATATCGAGTGGGTGATGGGAAAAGCATTCGTATTTGGCGCGATAATTGATTCCTAGATCTCATGGTCCGAAACCAATCGGTAGTGTCCCAAAGACTGCAGACTAAGATGGGTATCTCATTTGATTGATCCTCAGTCCGATCATGGGATGAAACGCTGGTGAGACGGTACTTCTATGCTTGTGATGTTGAGGAGATCATGAAGATAAAAATCCCACGTGATTCTTGCCCGCACCATGTGGCCCGGAATTTTGAGAAGTCGGGTATTTTTTTTCGTGAGAAGTGCATATCGGCCGGGCTATGAGAAGTGAGCATGGTGAAGGAGAGATTGGTAGCAGTTCTACTGCTGCTGATGGGAGGAAAGTTTGGAAGTCCCTGTGGTCAATAAAAGTCCCTGAAAAGATCAAAGTTTTTGCGTGGAAACTCGCCAATAATGGAATTCCTACCCAAGCTAACAAGTGTTATCGTCATATTGTTTCTCGAGCGACTTGTGAGATGTGCGGTCACTGGTGTGAGGACTGTTTCCATGCTTGCATACGGTGCCCCCCATCGCGGTTGCCCTGCGCCATGCTATGAGGGATCACCGGATTCTCGCCGGTGAGGAGGACCTAATGTACACCGCCCGGATTGGTTGCTAGCAATACTCAATAATTTTTCAGCGAGGTGAATGCAAATTTACTTATGGTTCTTTGGCGAACTTGGAGTGAGCGCAATAGTGTCTTGCGTGCTGGACGTAAGATCTCGTGGAGGGTTCTGTGGTTTTCCTCACACGGTACATGGACTCTCTTATGCAGATTCAGCATAATACTTTGCGGCGATAGCAAGGGGAAAAAATGTGTCTTTGGTAGGAAGTAAAGGGCAGAATTTGTTGTGGCTCGTCATGGCCATCAAAAATGGATTCCTCCGCCATTGGGTATGCTGAAGATTAACGTTGATGGAGCTTTCATCCGCAGCTCGGGTAACGCTGCTGTGGGAGTGGTGATCGGGGGATCATAATGGCCATGTAAAATTGGCTTCGTGGCGCCTACTCAGCTTTTCGCAAGGATGCCGAAGAAGCTGAACTTGTTGCCTGTTGTGAAGGGATCGCCCTTGCTGCGCTGTGGCCGGATGTCCCCATGGTTTTGGAGACCGATTCTGCGGTGGTGGCGAAGAAGCTGAGAAGCAATGAGTTTGATCGATCAGTGGGTTGGTCCTTTGTTCGACAAGCGAGATCGAGTATGGAGGACCTGCTTAGTTTAGAGATTGTAAAGATTAGTAGGAGTCAAAATTCTGTAGCGCATGAGCTTGCTCACTTTGCAATCAGGTCAGGTCGTAGTGAAGTCTTTTTTTCTTCTTTTCCTGAGTTCGTTTTGTCTCGAGTCTGTAATGATACTACTTAAGTTTTAATAGAGTCCTGTTTCGCAAAAAAAAAAAAAAAAAAAAAACTGGAGGTGGCTGTGAAAAAAGGTGTCACATGAGTCAAGGCAGGGAATGAAGGAGTTTGTTGCTGAGGTTGTTAGTATCGGCCGCATCCGACACCGTAACCTTGTGCAGTTACTTGGCTATTGTCGGAGGAAAGGCGAACTCCTTCTGGTGTATGACTACATGTCTAATGGCAGCCTTGATAGATATCTACATTATGGAGAAGCAAAGCCAGTGTTGGATTGGGCTCAGAGGATTCATATCATCAAAGGTGTTGCATCCGGTTTGTTGTACCTGCACGAGAAGTGGGAACAGGTTGTCATTCATCGTGATATCAAGGCAAGCAATGTACTCCTTGACAAAGAAATGAATGGGCGCCTTGGTGACTTTGGCCTCGCGAGGTTATATGACCACGGTACAGATCCCCAAACTACACATATGGTTGGCACCATGGGTTACCTCGCTCCAGAGCTAGTACGCACAGGCAAGGCATCACCTCTTACAGATGTTTTCGCTTTTGGCACGTTCCTCCTTGAGGTCACATGTGGACAAAGGCCTATCAAGGAAGATGACCAAGGCGGCCAACTTTTTATTGGTCGATTGGGTACTTGACCATTGGCACAATGGGACTCTCCCTTGCCACAGTGGATACAAGGCTGAAGGGAAACTATAACACTGAAGAAGTGTACCTTGTACTAAAGCTTGGACTGCTTTGTTCGCACCCTTCTACAAGTGCAAGACCAAGCATGCAAATGGTAATGGACTACCTCGACGGAGACTCACCGGTTCCAGAGTTGGCGTCAACGCAACTGAACTTCAACATGCTATCCCTATTGCAAAATAAGGGATTGGATCCATATATTGTGGCATATCCTCCATCATCAATGATGAGCTTCGGAGCTATATCTGACCTATCAGGAGGGAGATGATGTTCTATCCTCTAGAGTTTTTGTAAGAAACGGTGTTCAATATTTAGTAATTTACAATAGAGGTAGGATGTGAGTATCTGTTTAGTCAATTACATACTTCTGCAAGGTATTTTTCTTTTGCCATATGGATAACCAAGAAAAAATTGCATATACTTTAGGTTAAATAGTGTGTGATTGTCATTTTGTTTGTCTAGCATATTTTTGTTATTATCTACTATAGTCATTAATTGTATGTTGATGAGGATATATGTTGGGAATTCTTAACATGTAAGCGTAGCTATGTGAGCCTGAATTGCCTTGTTTGGAAGTCTCTTTACTACGATACCCATCTTCACGATCACACTACTTATACATGATTGCTTGCTTGATTGCATATACTACCGTCATACTTTATATGTGCTCCTACGTACTTGCCCAACAGACATGAACCCCAAGCATATGCAGTGGTGTTGCTCATGCATTCACTCTGGCTTGGTGATCAGGATGGTGTTAGTCAGCTAGTTCGTTGGGGTGGTGTTCACCTAGATGCAACGCTATTAGTTTCAATACTTTTACGCTAATAAGAATGCAAACGTTAGCCAAACTATTAGGATCACCAAAATTCTTTTAATTCTCTTTCCACAAATCCATTGGTGCTTACCCAAGCACTATCAAGACGGACGGCCTCCACCGAGCGCCAGATAGTGTACCGAGCGCCCTACGATAAACGCCGGTAGAGATCACATGTACCAAGAGTGTAACACTCGGACAATTTGCATGTTTTTAAAATAGGAAATTTGATTTAATTATGCAAATTTGTGATGCATTGAATTTAGTTAAATAATAATTTTTATGATATTAAAATCAAATATAAGGCTAGTGACATGTTTGTGCATTACATGCTGTTGTACATTTTATTTTGTTTTGTCTGATTTTTGTTTGATTTGAAAAGGATTTCGAAATTCATTTGAAAAGTATTTGAAATGGTGTCCAAATAAAATAGAAAATGTATTGAGCTTTCTTTCATTCTTTTTCTGTCATTTGGCCGAAGTTGAATAGAAAATGAAATGCTCTCGTTCTGGCCTGGAAGTTGATCACAGGCCACATCCTTGTTTTTCCAGCCGCGTGACATCCTTGGGCCATAGTGCCTTGGCCCAGCCTTGTGATGCTCACGTGAGTGCAGCACGCCATATACCTTGTTGACTTGCTGACGATCCCATCCATGCTGATTCGTAACCAAAGCCGGAGGTCGCACCCGACCCGGCCTCGCTGCTCGCGCGCTCGGTGCAATCCGCACGTCGAGGCCGCCCATAAAAGCCCTGGCGCGCCCGTGCAGCACCCCTTTGCAACCCTAGTTCGCAGCAGCCGCCTACGCTCGAGCTTTGCCGCAGCCGAAGCCCTAACTTGCCACCGCAAGAATCGAGTTCGTGGATCCAGAGCCACCGTAAGCCTTCTGTCGTGCTTCGCGAGGTTCTAGCTAGCGGACTCGTCCATCTTATCTTCTCTCTTTGTTGCATTGTTTTGCTCACCGTGAAGCGCCGGACTTGTGCAGTTCGACGCCGTTCGCCGGAACAAGCTGCTCACCTTCCCCAGTCGTGACCGCCTTCTTCTTCAAGCTAGGTGAGATGCCCTCGTCTCGCTATAGGTTTTGGTCTGGTTACATGCCAAATCGATCACCATGCATAGCGCTGTACCGATCAAATCGAGGCTTGCATATGTAAGTTGATTCAGCGAACTCTCGGTCAGACAAGCTCCTTCGTCAGCCATTGCACTCATCCCATCTTGTTGACGCATATGTTGCTTGACGACATCATGCAAATGATTTCCTGAACATGTTCCTAGCAATTCAAAAAATTCATGACCTACGTACATCATCAACAAGCAAAAAGCAAGCAGCCGGCCGTGCCTTCCAGTTTTTCTTGTTACCTTGCTTTTGTGACATCATGCGATGACATCATATGTTTTCTTGCCGTTTTCCTTGAGAAAATTAAATCTGCGTATACCATGGTAATACGCATACACCTTCAATCAGCTTGAACCATCCATTGTTTGATCAACGCTCCAGATTAGAAGGTACCCCTTCACTGGAATTTTTCTAAAGAGACCCTGAGATCCTCCTATATCCAGCACGTTGTCCACCCACCAATCAAAAACCAGATTTCATTTATTTTATTTCGAAAATCAAATTCCTGTTATTTACAGTTTTGCCAATGTTTTTCAAATTCTCATAACTTGCTCGTTTTAAGTCCGATTTCGTGAACTTTATATCGATGTGATCGTAGCGACGTGTAGAATAGTTTTATAAACTTTTAAACTGTTTTTTTTCTTACTGTTGGCGTACTGTTATCTTATAAGTTCTATGTTTGCTTTGTGTTTGACTTGCATGATCAATTGTGTGGTGTTGCTTGGTGATCGAAAGTATAGTCGGTGAGCAATTCGGGAGTGGTCAAGAGTACTTCTACGAGCAAGAACAGCAAGACCAGTAGGACCAAAAGGACTTTGTGAATCAAGGCAAGTTTAGTTTTGGAAAATGCTAGCTTTAAATCATGATCTTATAGCTTATTTAATGTTTATCCAATGAACGTTAAAAATGAATAATTGGCAATGTGATGATTTGTCTCGTATTAGAGGGCCGGGATTTACAAGATGCCTATGGGGGTTATATGGCTCGACATTAGTTCCCTAGAGATCATTTTTCTAGCAACTTGGAGGAATTGCCGAATTGGATATAGGATGCTCTCTATCCCGAAGATATGTGTATAGGCTGCGGTAATGTACCATATTGGAAGGGGGTTCTATGTCCGGCGACTTAAGCTGCCCCAACTTGTTAGATCGAACCTTTAGGGGCTTCTTAGTGGTTGCTGGTGCGTGGACCTTATAAACCCATGCATTCGAATCACGACTCGTAGTGAAAGTGTACACCTCTCACGTAGAGTTTGAAAAAACGGTATACTAGCCTTGCCCAAGGACACGGGTGGCCTTGGAACTCTTTGCATCAATGATGATGACTCAATTTGCTAACTGTTTCACAGCTTATCGTTTTATGCTATTCATTACTTATGTTATAATGATCATGAAGTTTGGGTAGATATTGCCTTGCTATTCTTGCTAAGTACGTTTGTACTTACCCCTTGCTATATCACAATCAATAGATCAAGGCTAGAATGAGGACTCCGATGATGACTACCGTGATGAGTACTAGGCTTGGTGTCAACCGGTCCCCTCGTGATGGAGTCACTACGGCGAGAGTCGTTTGAGTTACTACTATTATTTGTTTGAGACTTTTAATGAATATTTATTCGATATGTAATAACACCGAGATGGCACTTTTATCGATTTGTCACCTTATGTGTGCGACATTCCGTATGCACATGAGATTTGTATGCATCCACTTTTGTTCTTAAATTTGGGTGTGACAGAGAGGCTCCACTACTACACAACAAATATATTGTAACACTTTCTTGTAACATGTTCATCAATGTGTTCCAATGACTTTCTTGTAACATCTCATAGTAGTGGAGACCAGTTTCTTGTAACACTTTCTTGTAACAAATATATTGTAACACTTTCTTGTAACATCTCATAGTAACACAAAATAGAGTGTTATAGGCTTTGGTTGTAACACAAATCACTTTTTTCACAGCAATGTGTTACTAACAATAATTTTAGTAACACAAAATTAGTGTTACAAGAAAAATGTTACAATAGAGCACTACGTTATAACACATAAATGGAACATATATAGTATGTTACAAATATACGCCCTTTAGTAACATAAAATAATGTTACAGTCTACGTGTTACAAAAGATTCATAGAGCAATCATCCGGTAGACTCATCCATCATAAAGCATGATCTAGTGAGAGGCTTGAAAGATGTTCACTTTGACAAGGACAAGCTATGTAGTGCATGTCAAGCCAGGAAGCAAGTTGGCAACACTCATCCAAAGAAGAGCTTCATGAGTACTTGCAAGCCATTTGATTTGATACACATTGACTTGTTTGGACCAACCGCATATACAAGCATTGGTGGTAACAAGTATGGATTTGTGATTGTGGATGACTATACAAGATTCACTTGGGTGTTCTTTCTCAATGACAAGAGTGATACTTATTCAATCTTCAAGACATTTCTCAAGAGAGTGCACAATGAGTTTGACATCATAGTGAAGAAAGTGAGAAGTGACAATGGAAGTGAGTTCAAGAACACAAGAGTTGATGAGCTATGTGATGATTATGGGATTATGCATCAACTTTCGGCCAAGTGCACACCACAATCAAATGGCCTAGTTGAAAGGAAGAATAGGACTCTCATTGAGATGGCAAGATCTATGCTTAGTGAGTACAATGTGAGTCAATCATTTTGGGCCGAAGCAATCAACACCGCATGCCACTACATCAATAGGTTGTATTGCCATCCCATGATGAACAAGACACCTTATGAGCTATTGAATGGAAGAAAGCCAATCATTGCATACTTTAGAGTAGTTGGGTGCAAATGCTACATATTGAAGAAGGGTGCAAGACTTGGCAAGTTTGACAAGAGGTGTGATGAAGGATTTCTAGTTGGATATTCAACCATTAGCAAGGCATATAGAGTGTGGAACAACTCAAGTGGTCTACTAGAAGAAGTCCATGATGTTGAATTTGATAAAACCAATGGGTCCCAAGATGAAGATGAGAACCTCAATGATGTTAGTGGAACTCAATTGGTAGATGCCATGAAGGGTATGGACATTGATGACATTAGGCCAACTCAAGTTGATGATGACAAGAATGAGGTGCAAACAACTCAAACTAGTGATGCTCAAGTGCAAGATCAACAACAAGCTAGTACATCATCTCAAGCTACACCAAGTGATCAACCAAGCTCAAGCAATCAAGATCCAATACTCCAAAGCTCAAGTATAGCTAGAGATCACCCAATTGATCAAATTGTTGGTGACATTGCAAGTGGAGTACAAACTAGAGGAAGGCTAGCGGCATTTTGTGAACACTTTGCTTTTGTGTCACAAGAAGAGCCCGAAAAGGTTGATGATGCTTTGAAGGATGAAGAATGGGTCATTGCAATGCAAGAGGAGCTCAATAACTTTGATAGAAATAAAGTTTGGGAATTGGTAGAAAGACCAAAAGACTACAATGTCATTGGAACCAAATGGGTTTTCAAGAACAAGCAAGATGAAGATGGCATTGTTGTGAGAAACAAAGCAAGACTTGTTGCACAAGGTTACACTCAAGTAGAGGGTCTTGACTTTGGTGAAACATATGCTCCGGTTGCAAGATTAGAGGCAATTAGAATTCTCTTAGCCTATGCATGTGCACACAACATCAAGCTCTATCAAATGGATGTCAAAAGTGCTTTTCTCAATGGATTCATCAATGAGCTAGTGTATGTTGTACAACCTTCCGGTTTTGAAGATTACCATCATCCCAACCACGTGTACAAGTTGAACAAGGCATTGTATGGGTTGAAGCAAGCACCTATAGCATGGTATGAGAGGTTGAGAGACTTCCTACTCAAGAAAGGCTTCAAGATGAGAAAAGTTGACACTACCCTCTTCACCAAGAAGATTGGCAAGGATTTGTTTGTCATGCAAATATATGTTGATGATATCATCTTTGGATCAACAAATCAAGAGTATTGTGAAGAGTTTGCCAAGATGATGGCAAAAGAGTTCGAAATGTCTATGCTTGGAGAGCTCACATACTTCCTTGGTCTACAAATCAAGCAAATGAAGAATGGCACATTCATTAGCCAAGGCAAGTACATTAGAGACATGATCAAGAAGTTTGGCATGCAAGATGCAAAGGGCATAAATACACCAATGGGTACCAATGGATCATTGGACAATGATGAAAGTGGCAATATGGTTGATCAAAGGTACTATAGGTCATTGATTGGAAGCTTACTCTATGTGACCGCTTCTAGGCCCGATGTGATGTTTAGTGTTGGCAAGTGTGCAAGGTTTCAATCCTCACCTAGAGAGAGTCATCTCACCGCATCAAAGGGAATCTTGAGGTATTTGAAGCACACTCAAAATGTTGGGCTATGGTATCCCAAGGGGTCAAACTTTGAGCTTATTGGATATTCGGACTCCGACTATGAGGGATGCAAGGTGGATAGAAGAAGCACAAGTGGCACTTGTCAATTTAGCAATAACGCCAAAGAAATGCGGGGCATGGTATTCTTGATTGGCCTTGATAAAAGAATGAACATGATATCTGCAAGTTTACAGATAGAAATACCAATTGTAGCACTTCACCGAGTAATCCGTATCGTATTTATATTTTACCACAGGGAAGGGAGTCTATGGAAAGTAGAGAGAAAAGGATGTCTAATGATTTATATTGTGATTTATTTATGAGATCCACCTTACAAAAGTATTGTAATGCAGTAGCCATATGCATCTAACATTACTCAACAGGATAAGTCACAGGATAAAGATAATTATATAAATTGATAAATACCCAAGTCTAAGATCATCATAAGCCACTAGTATCATACGAGCTATTAACATGTTATAGAAAGAATAGAATGAATATTCCTAAGATACTCCTAATCATATATGTCAAATGAATACTACAATTAGTGCAATACATCTAGCTATCATGGCAAGGTTGGATTACTTCTACACATGGCAAGCATTACCAATAACAACCAAGGATGAAACTTGATCATTACCGTAATAATAAACTCGACTAGTCCTACATTCGAGGGTGGATTCCAAAGGACTCAACAGATCTGTCACTCCCGCGATCTACCACACGGCCCGAATGTAGGGTGCAATTGCGTATAAACGCTGTATAAACACCACGCTTACACATTGCTTATCACCCACATAGTGATCATCTATATGGATGCTATACAATTCCATGCATAAAATATAAAGCAATCTTACTAAACTAAACATATAATCATAGCAAGCATAAACACATATCAATAAGAATATAATAATTATAAAGATCAAAGCCATAACAATTGTATTCTAAATATAAGAGTACTTACAGATCGAATACAAGAGAGAAGTCTCAAGAACGATGATCCTTGCTACTTCTTGACTATCGAAACTCAAGATGAACTTGATCTTCAACTAGAACTAGCTAGATAGCTAACTACTTCTAGTATGAACTAGGGCTTAGGTCTAGACTTGGCTGGACTAGATGGGTATGAGTTGATGAATGAGTATGATAATGAAATTGTTATCAGCCCTGGGGTCAGCTGGTCTTCTTATATAGTACTTGGCGATGAACGTCAACCCTTGGATCAAACCGACCTTCAACAATGGTGTAGATACAACCTCAAAGTCGGTAGTAAACCGACCTAGAAAGGAGAGGTCGACAGGCCGACCCCCACCGGGCGGCCGCCTATGTGGCACCGGGCGGCCGCCAGGTGGAGTGCCACCTTGGCATCCCGCCTTTTCTCGTGTCCTCTCGTATCTTCTAGAATGTTTTAGTCCACTTTTCGGGTTGAGTTACTTCACGGTCAAGTCTTGTCTTCATATGTCTTGTATATTCCTAACTTTCTCCATTCTTCTCTCAAGAATTATCTATCAAGTCCCTAGAAAGTCACGTAGAATACCAAAACTCATGGAATTATGTTAGTTAGACCCCTAGACTTATGTTTGGTCTTTTGACTTGAGCCCTTATTTCATGTTATTTAACTTATAATATTATGCTATAACAGGTGTCAACAAGCTCCCCAAGCTTACCTCTTGCTAGTCTCTTAGCAAGACACATGATATTATATTAAACTACTTACTTGGATCAGAGTTGCCGCAACGCTATCACACCTTAAAAGTACACATGCTTTCAAACAAAATTTCTCTCCGAAAAAGATAAACTTTTTAAAACTTCAACTTACCCATATTACCTTTTACCTTTTGGGGCTTATATCTTTTTCTTCAATCTTGGGTAATTGAAAGATAGAACAATAAGCAAGTCGAACACTATATCTCAAACTCTTTTGATCAACTGTCCTTCGAGTTTTTGCTGATTTTTCAAATAAAACTCAAAGTTCCTCAAGATGACTTTCTCTAATCTCTCATTTGTGGTATTTGTGGATCCTCTCTAAGGCAATAAGGTAGTGTTGCCTTTCTCTCATAATATGTAGTATTTTTGGCTAAGGCAAGAGCATACTATGCCTTCTTCTCTCTCACCCTATATCTAAGGCTTTATATCTGGAGTTCATAGGTAGGAGAAAATTAAATTTACTTACTAAGCATATATTGTAAATTCAAGCAATGGATCCAAAGTTACAAGTCACACCGATCAAGTGGTGCATGTGTATGGTGGATAGAATATAAATGGTAGGAATATAGTAAGGTATGTAGTGAAGTGAATAGAATAGATGATGGGAAATCTTACTTTTGCTCCTTGAGGAATCTTCTCTCTTTTGAATTTGGAAACTTTATAGAGAACCTGGGTTGTATCTTTTTTTTTCTTTATTTTTCTTTTATTTAGAGAGGTGGGGGCTCTACTCACCCTAGACTTTTGTCTTTTTATTTCCTCTTTTTAAAGATGTGGGTTCTACTCACCCTTTACACTTGTCCATTTTTCATCTTTTTTATTTTTTTTTTTTTTCTTAGGGAGGTAGGCTCTACTCGCCCGTAGGACTTTTGTCCATTTTTCATCTCCCTTTTTTTTTTTTTTTTTTTTTTTTAATCTACAACCCAGATCTCTTTTGTAATAACTTTTTGAGAGGTAAAAAATACAATGGAGCTTTTGTAAGATATTGGCTAGCAATGAATGAGTGGATGGGTATAGTGAAATATTTTTGGTTGCTCTCTCCTAGGATAGGAGTAGAACATTTTTGCCGGCTAGAGTGAAATGATAGTGGTATATATGGTGGGTGTATATATGGTGGATGCGTATCTCCGGGATGGAAATAGCATATGTGTATGGAGTCAAGTGGAGTGGAATATAGTGGAATGAAGTGGAGTGTACATGATCAGCATGACAAGTTTCTAAGGGTCGACAAAGATTGAACAAACTCAATACAAAGCAAGCAGCCTATATATATATCAAAGGTTTTCCTAATCTAAAGAGCATGTATATATGGCTGTGGTAGGAGGTTCACACTCTTGTCACACAGAACTTATCATGTGCATTTTCAATTTTCAAAATATAAATCTCCGTAAATCTAGTGTCACTAGGAGTAAGATCAAATAGCAAAATGACTATCATATATCATATCCGGCCAATTACCTAGACTTTAGAGCAAGCATTTGCAACCCATAGGTTTCGTGTTTAGAGTAAATATCAAATCAAAGTAATTTTGCAAATGGAGCTCAAGAGAAATTAAGCTTGAAAGCTAGGTACTAGAAAAGTATAACAACGGAGCAACTATTCATCATCTCCATGTTGGCAGATTTTAAGGTTCCTTTTAGTTGAGCAAAGTAAACTTTAGTGAACACTCTCTCTTGATCCTTTTATTCACACTCTAACAAAAGACTTTTTAAACTACTAGACTAGAAAACTAGACTCTTAACAAACTTTCTAGCAAAACAAAATATTTAACTAATAATAATAATATATATATAGATAGATAGTAGGATACTTATCTGATAATCAGGGGTTGCACTCCCCAAGCTAGATTGGAGTGTAATCTTCAATGATGTAGAAGTTGAGGTAGTTGGCAACAAAGGATGGCGCCTAACATATCTCTTCCTCTTGAAATCTGCTTGATCTCAAATAGACAACAAAGCTAGTGGAACTTGATTAAGCATTAGGGGTTAGCCACATTGCTTTAGGTTGCCTCGATATATTTTTTAGATTTTTATTATTTTTCAAATTTTTATTTTATTTTTATATGCAAGAAAAGATAAAGAAAAACTTTGCATTTTTATTTTTATTTTTTTTATGCCACCACAAAGAAATAGCCTAGAGGTGTTTAGCCTCTGGGAATATTAGCATGGGGCTTAAAGGTTTTCTCAAAAAACAAAAGACAAAATATTTTTTTGTTTTTTCAAATGCATATATAAGATACTAAAAAGATAAATATGATATGAAAGAATAAATATGCAATGCGGGATTTTATTGATAACTTACCGACTTACCTTTCTACGAGGATTCGGTGTTTAGAGTCCTCCGAAACAAGACTTCAAGTTCTCGCTTTTTACTCCCATGGTATATCAGCTTGTCACAATCGGTGGCACCGATGATTCTATGGTCTCTTCCGATGATGTTCTCGAGATGTCTTCTTCTTCCTCCATCTTTTGGATGATGTACTCTTCTCTCGAGTAGTTGATTCTTCTTTTCTCCGTGGATGTATTAGGTGTAAGAGCTTTAGCCTCTTCACTTACCTTATCTTCTTCTAGATTCTTGATCCATCGCCTATTATGGCGGCGAATTTAGCCGCCCCGCTTTTCCCCTTTGGGATTTGTATATTCATTATAACTATTAAAGTAAACACGCACCTTCTCTTTAGGAAATTGGAAATGAATCTCTCCCGTATGGATGTAGATGATTGCACGAGTAGTGTTGAGGAATGGTCTCCCAAGCACTAGTGGAGGATCTTCTTCCTTCCCCATGTCCATGACTATAAAGTCAGTGAGAACATAGTGGTCCATAATCTTGACCGGGTACGCCTTTTGGCAATTCCTTCAGAACTCTATAAGATTGGTCTCGCCATCCGTAGAAGGCTACACATATGTTGGTTGCAACGGCAATTTTCCAAATAATAATTCATATGTAACCTTTGCCATTAGATTAATACCGCATCCAAAGATCGCAAAAATGTATTATAGAAATTCCAACATTAAATAGAGCAATGAATAGTAGGGGTACCGATCATCTTGTTGACGAAGCATTGGAGATTCAAGTAAATGGTCATTATAAGATGTTGTTTTATTTACTACCATTACCTTTGTAGGTTGTGCCGCCTTGTTCTTGTTCTTGTTCTTGATTCTCGATTCCTCCTTCGTTTCTTGTTGTAGACTTTCTATCTTTGGTTCTAGAACATAATGATTGGTATTTTGGGAATAAGTAAGAGAGGTGTGTACCTTGTTCTTGAAAGTGAATTTCTCCCTCTTCCCTTTGATGTTGAAAACAATCTTCGCACTGCTCAAGGTAGATGATGAGCTTTTAGCCGAAAGCATAAGAATGGTCTACCAAGTATGATTGTTGCTCTTTCATTTCTTCCTGTCTACAACTCGCGAAGTCTCGCCGGCACGTATGAGCCTCCTCGATTCCCACACACACACGCTTCAAGGATCCCCTCGATAATAGAATGATTGATCTCGCAAGCCGCAAGCACATATTCGCTTTCCAAAGTGGTTCACTATAAATCTTTTCATAAATTACCTTTGGTAGTATGTTGACGCTTGAGCCAAAATCACAAAGAGCATTGTCGAATGTGTGTTGTCCAATCTTGATTGTAATGACCGCCTCCCCGATCTTCCTTTTTAGGTGGCATCGAGTCATCCAACCAACAAATTTTCCCGAGGTCTCTATAGTAACGACCGCATTATAAATATCGACAAGGTTTGCAGTTTCTAATTCTTCCTGCTGCCCCGAATCTTTCCCCGTGTGGTTAGTGGAACAGTATAACCGAGAAATCTGAGATTCTATCATCTTATTAAAGCTGTGTTGATTCTTTATAGTGAAGAAAAGCTTTCTAAACGAGTATTGATAAGTTCAAGAGCTTTATCATTAGTTGCTATTTTTCTTGACAAATTCTCCATGGTTTTACCTTGGTTAACAACAAGGTCTCTCAAAGAAGGTTGATAAGTATTAAAATTGTTACCGGTTTGTTACCTTGATAGTTGCTTTGATAGTTGGGCCTCTCGTTGGTTCCAACCTTGATTCTATTGAGGACGGAAATTATTGTTGTTATTGATGAAATTGATGTCCTCCGTGATCTCTCGACAATTCCTCGCCAATGTGGCCTAAGTTTCCACATTCTTCACATGTCATGTATGAGTCTTGAATTTGCATAATCGCCTTTTGGGTTGAGGATCTCTATCCTCTAGCTTCTTCATTATAAGGTCCATTTTAGCAGATAGCATATCTACTTTTTTAGCCGGTGCATTCCTCTCTTTTGCGAGATTGACGCCTTTCACTCCAACCTTGGTTGAAGCCATCTTCTCCACAAGTTCTCGTGGGCACGAAGTTAATGTAAGTGATAAGAAAGCACCACCACCGCAAAGATCCATAGTTTCACGAGCACCGAACAAGCCCATGATAGAAAGTCTGCATCAATGCCACTTCTCCATCCCATGGTGTGGACATTCTCAAATATATTCTTGGAAACGCCCCCATGCTTCCGGACTGATTCATCATGCCGTTGTTGAAAATTTGATATCTTCCCTCTTAAGGCATTTGTCTTGCCTACGTGAAAGAACTTAGCAAGAAAGGCTGTGGAACAAATATCCCATGTTGTATTCTTATCTTTTGTAGCATAAAACCATTGCTTAGCCCTTCCCAAAAGTGAGAATGGAAAGAGACGGAGCAAGATTGCATCTTCGATACGCCCTTCATAGTAAATGTGCCGCAAATCTCCAAGAAGTGTTGGAGATGAGCATTAGCATCTTCATGTGCCTTTCCACAAAATTGACTAGCTTGCACCATGTTGATGAGCCCCGGCTTAAGCTCAAAGCCTTTGTCTCCAACCTCTACCTTCGACCAACAAGAATGTTGTCCGTGGTAGGAGCCGAGAACTCACGAAGTGTCTTGGTTGCCATAGCTTCAAATTCAGATGTCAAGTCTCTAGTAACTTGATTAACTTCCGATTCAAGAGGTCTTGGTGTCTCGGATGATGATGATGATGATGATGTAGGTGCCGGAGTTTGTCCGAAGTTTTGCTCTTGCCCGCCTCGATTAATTTTTCGTGATCTTCAATAAAATTTTCTCGAAGGTTCCAATTCATACATATATTTTTTTCCCCTCGCATAAGATCAAAACAAAATAGAGAAAACAGGGGTGAACCTCGCTTTGAGTATGTGATAATGGGTTCTCAATGCATTAGGTGATGTAAGGGATCTCTCCGTTTCCTTATATGATGTGTTTATAAAAGATTTTTGGCTAGCACCCTTTCTAACTAGTAAAAGTCGAAAACAATACCAACTTAATAGGAATAACACTATCTAAGTTTTGGCTAATACCCTTCCAAACTAGAGAAAGCCGAAAGAAGCACTAGAAAAAAACTTTTGAAGTTTTGAAAACATCTTTTCAAAATTGAAAGATTGACTATGCTCTCCCAAACTAGGAAAGTTTTGAAAAACAAAGTCAAGAAAAAAAATTATTTTTCTAAATAGACTACGCCTTTCCCCAAGAACGGCGCCCAGAAATGCTTGTTGATATTTCTTACACGATCCCAATTAGGAAGGCGAAAGAAATATATATGGGATATCTATCTAATCATGTTAGCTTGGATATGGGATTAACCTCATGATCCAACAAAGCGGAGTTAGGCGGTGTTAGTAGTGGGATGTAAACTTAGCATCATTATCCATAGTGGAGTTAATCTCACCGTGATATGTACTCAAGGTATACCACTCATTTCTAGGCATTACCTATACACTAGTCTCATCACCCTAGCAATAACGCCAAAGAAATGCGGGGCATGGTATTCTTGATTGGCCTTGATAAAAGAATGAACATGATATCTCGCAAGTTTACGCATAGAAATACCAATTGTAGCACTTCACCGAGTAATCCGTATCGTATTTATATTTTACCACAAAGGGAAGGGAGTCTATGGAAAGTAGAGAGAAAAGGATGTCTAATGATTTATATTGTGATTTATTTATGAGATCCACCTTACAAGTTTTGTAATGCAGTAGCCATATGCATCTAACATTACTCAACAGATAAGTCACAGTGATAAAGATAATTATATAATTGATAAATACCCAAGTCTAAGATCATCATAAGCCACTAGTATCATACGAGCTATTAACATGTTATAGAAAAGAATAGAATGAATATTCCTAAGATACTCCTAATCATATATGTCAAATGAATACTACAATTAGTGCAATACATCTAGCTATCATGGCAAGGTTGATTACTTCTACACATGGCAAGCATTACCAATAACAACCAAGGATGAAACTTGATCATTACCGTAATAATAAACTCGACTAGTCCTACATTCTGAGGGTGGATTCCAAAGGACTCAACAGACTGCCACTCCCGCGATCTACCACACGGCCCGAATGTAGGGTGCAATTGCGTATAAACGTTGTATAAACACCACGCTTACACATTGCTTATCACCCACATAGTGATCATCTATATGGATGCTATACAATTCCATGCATAAAATATAAAGCAATCTTACTAAACTAAATATATAATCATAGCAAGCATAAACACATATCAATAAGAATATAATAATTATAAAGATCAAAGCCATAACAATTGTATTCTAAATATAAGAGTACTTACAGATCGAATACAAGAGAGAGTCTCAAGAACGATGATCCTTGCTACTTCTTGACTATCGAACTCAAGATGAACTTGATCTTCAACTAGAACTAGCTAGATAGCTAACTACTTCTAGTATGAACTAGGGCTTAGGTCTAGACTTGGCCGGACTAGATGGGTATGAGTTGATGAATGAGTATGATAATGAAATTGTTATCACCCTAGGGTCACCGGTCTTCTTATATAGTACTTGGCGATGAACGCCAACCCTTGGATCAAACCGACCTTCAACAACGGTGTAGATACAACCTCAAAGTCGGTAGTAAACCGACCTAGAAAAGGAGAGGCCGACAGGGGTGACCCCACCCGGCGGCCGCCTACATGGCAATCGGGCGTCCGCCAGGGGTGGAGTGCCACCTTGGCATCCCGCCTTTTCTCGGTGTCCTCTCGTATCTTCTAGAATGTTTTAGTTCACTTTTCGGGTTGAGTTACTTCACGGTCAAGTCTTGTCTTCATATGTCTTGTCTTTCCATTCTTCTATGCAATTATCTATCAAGTCCCCGAAAGTCACAGACCAAAACTCGTGGAATTATGTTAGTTAGATCCCCTAGACTTATGTTTGGTCTTTAACTTGAGCCCTTTTCATGTTAATTAACATAATATTATGTTTTATCAACACCCTCCATCACTTGTTTGACATGGCATTCATGATATCTAAGGACTTGTTAGAACATATAGACATATAACTTGTGCCTTAGGAAGCATTCATGGTAAATCAATGGATTTCAATGTATGTATGCCATCACTATTGCTATTCATGCTTGTTTGATCTAGTGATGACATATGACATGTTTATGGGCTTGCAAACTCGAGTGTTGAATTTGGGTATCTTTTCACACATATACTTCAACATAGGCAAGATAACCCTTGTCACGAGGTGTGAAGAAGCTTGTCTTTGGTTCAAACCGAAATATATGTTTGACAAGTGATCCAAATTTGACCAAATTTGAGCACTAGTCTTTCCTCCATAACACAACATGGTCATACCTTTTGTGGAAATTGTCGACAAAGGGGAGAGATTAGTGCATGAAAGGTTTTGAAAATTTAAAAATTCCACATGTTTTTGGAAAATCTTTCAAGTGGTTCACACAAGTAGGGGAGCAAGCTCATAGATCAATTGTTGCATTTTTTTGTGCACTAACATATGACTTGCTCATTGCACATGTATTTAAATTCCATATATACATGCTTGTGTGATGTATGCTAGTATGTTAATTCACAAGTGGTTTACAAGTGGTTGAATAACTAGCATGCATAGGAGCTAGCTAGATTTTCTAAATTCCGCTCTTAATTCAAGTACCTTGCTTATATTGTGATCTCACGTGGTACTTTGAGTTTTGATGAAAATCTAGTTATCTTGATGCTTGTATGGTGAAAATGGCGCAACTCCAGATTGGTATCACGCTTCAAAGGTCCATTTCTTTCACCTTAAGCATCATTTTGGTAACATAGCTCACCCTCAATTTCAATATTCATACATGTATGCAAAGCTACACTCCAAACTCTTGGCATACATGTAGGGGAGCTCATACTACCAAAACCGAACTATGATGATTGTCCAATCCTATGATTGTAAGCAAAATGCTTGGACAACCATGATATGTTCAAAAACTTTAATCATAAAACCTTTATGCGGGTTGTCACCAATTACCAAAACGGGGAGATTGAAGATCTCTAGTTTGGTTTTGGATAATTAGTGACACCTAAGGACTAATCCCTCGATGCTAAGTGTTTGACTAGATTGAGATTGGTCGGGCCAAGGTTGGTGCATGGTGATCATGGAGGATGGATCGAGGTGATCCAAAAGATGATCAAGCATCCAACTTGGAGGTTTTGGAGATCAATTGAGCCCCAAGGCAAAGGTATATCCATAGGGCCTTTTGATTTTACACTCAAGACACCATAGAGGGTGTGAGTGATTATAGGATCGATAAGCCGTACTATAAAGAGAGGAAAACTATCATACATATCGATCCTCATGTGCCTTTAGGTTCAAAATACATATGCATGCATTCTAACCTAAAGAGCTAACTCCGCACTTGATGGAAATGGTTTTGAAAATGCTAACACTTGGTGTTGGGGTGTTCTTCGACGTGTCGGCAACAAGAATCAAGTGACGGAAGTCGGTTTGGAGCAAAGGCGAAGGAACGGCAACACAATGACGAAAATTAAGAGCTCGATCGGTGACCGGACTCAATCGGCCGGCGAGAAGATCTAACCGGGCGCCTCCGATATATCGCGTCCGCCCAGAGAGCATGTTTTTCGACGGGTGGTCAACGGCGCGGCGGAGCCACCGGCCTGAAGCTTCCTGGTGCGACCGGACGCTCCAAACGGACGCGCGACCGCACTCATGGAGGCAGGGGGTCGGGTAATCGCTTTTGGGGGCTGTCGGTTGTGACCGGACCCACCGACCGGACTCACCGGGTGAGTCCAGGTCAATCGCCCCATCCAAGCCGCGTAAATCGTGGATTTCACCCCAACGCCACATTTCGTGGTGTGGCCTATTTATACCCCCTTGGCTGCCTCATGCTCTCTCTCTTGGTCATTTTGAATCATTCCTAACATCCTAGAGCTGAGCAACAACTCTCCCTCTCTCTCTCATTCTTGCTTGTGAGCTTCATTCTTGAGAGAAGAGGTGATCCAAGTGCATTTGCATTGTGTTCTTACATCTAGAGGCACTTGGGGATCGTTGTGAGCCGGTGGGTTTCCCGTTTCTCTTGGAGACGCCGCTCCTAGCTTGAATTGGTGGAGGCGTTGGCAAGAGAAGGTGATTGTTCTTAGCCACCTCCGGTTGATTTGTGAGAGGATTACGCACTCCTCATCGGGAAGACAAAGTGCAAGGAATACATTGCTCGTGTCTTGGGTACCTCACTTGTGAGTGGTGTGTTGAGGCTAGCAAGTGCACCGCCTAGCTCAAACACCATTCTTGTGTTGGTCGGCACAACCAGAGACTAACTTATCGGTGTACAAGTGAACTCCAGGTCAACACATCGACGTGTTCATTGTCTCGGTGATTGGATCATCATCTTCGTGTGATTGATTGTTCATCTTCTTCACGGTGATTGGTTCATTGCCTCTACATGGTGGTATAACAAGCTTCTCACTCTTGCATTACTTTCCTAGCTTACCTTGAGTAGAGAGCTAGCACTTGCTTGTGTAGGTTGTTCTTGCTAGCATAAGGATCATATTAGGATTGCTCACTAGATAGAGTAGTGACATAGACTTTGTGTGGTTTAGAGATCATAGCATATTTAGTCTTGTCACTAGAAGGCTTGCAAGACCACTAGAGCTAGTGCAAACCGCTTGATCGCCATTTGTTATACTAACCGGTTTGTTTAGTTGAGTTTGTAGAAATTTTTTATAGGTTATTCACCCTCCTCTAGCCATCTAGGACCTTACACTCATTACCTCAACCCCCTCTTGCAGTCGATCCATGGCCCTAGAACTCTGTTGACAAGGACGACCGATCGAGATGTCTCCAGCAGGGATGCCATCCATCGTATCCACTTGCCCGGAAAACCACTTACTCGAGGATTCGTGAGAAGACCGCTCTAGCCGATCGAGTCAAAGGCCTTGGCGAAATGAAGTTTGAGCACCAATGTCGGGATTCATTTTTGTAACAAAGATCGCACCCGGCCATTGCCCGCGGTCAGGAAATTTTCTAAGATGGATCTCGCCTTTGTTGAATCCGGTCTGGTTCGGGTCTACTAGCCTCGCATTTTGTTTTTGGAGCCTTGTGGTGAGGAGCTTCGTCAGTATCTTCATAGGGAATTTTTGTAGTGACATCGGTCTAAACGACCCGGGTGCCACCGCTGCCCCATTCTTGGGGATCAGGACTATGAGCGCTCAGTTGATTCGCTCCACCGCTTGGTGGAAGCTTTGCGAGAAGCGCATTATCGATTGCTTGACATCGCACCATGCTTTGGTGTAGAAACCGACCAATCCCATCCAACCCCGGTGCCCTTTTGCGCACATGAAGGAGACCGCCATCCTTGCCGGTCTTGGAGAACGCCGCCAGAGAGGTTCTCGATCTGCGCTGGCTACTACCCTCATACAGGGAGGAGGGGTCGAACCGCCATTCAGTGGGCATCACTCCCCCTAGGATGCCGGTGTAGTAAGTAGTGAGGGTAGCAAGCTTGTCTTCATGGGACACCAGGGTCTGCCCGACCACTTCCAGAACGCGGATCGCATTACGGCGCACACAACCCGATGCCTTGGCGTGGAAGAAGCGTGTGTTGGCGTCTCCCTCCCGGAGAGCCAGAAACTTGTCGCGTTGCTTCCAATAGGCGGCCCGCTGAGCCACCATCAGGGCCACCTTCTCCCTGCATTTGTTATGGAGATGACGCTCGCCAACAGACAGTGAGCGGGTTTCTTCGAATACATCAAGCAAAAGAAAAGTAAAGGAGGAGTTGTGGAATTTTATGAGGCGGGATGTGTGCCTACGAGTCTAGGACTTTGCTACATACCAGAAAGCCTTGATGCATGCCACAAGCTCACCCGCAAAGTGTCGATGGAGCCAAAACACCAGACCAGGCGTAAATAGTACAGGGAAGGAAATCGGGGTGCTTTAGCCATGCATTCTCGAAGTAGAAGCGCCGGCCTTTGGGGATGGAGGTCAGATGGTGAGGAAGAGGGCGATGTGGTCAGAGGGATTGCCAAGTCGCAACATGAGGAAGGAGTTGGGGAAGACAGCGCCGATGGCGTTGTTGAAGAACGCCCTGTCCAACCTAGCTAATGTCGGCGAGTTTCTCTTGTTCGACCAGGTGTAAAGGCGATCAAGGAGAGGGTACTCTAGGAGAGCGAGGTCGTTGATGAGTCGGTTAAAATGTGCGACTAGGTTTTGATCAAAGTTGGCGTTGTTCTTATCTACGGGGGAGCGATAAGGTTAAAGTCGCTAATGGCGACCCAATTTTTTTGCTTGTGTGGGAGGGACAGTTTCAAACTCGGCCATGAACGTGGGGGGACTCCCAATGGTCCGTGGGGGCATAGACGCTCGTGGATCGAAAGTGTGGTCCAAGGAAGTCGAGGTGAAGCGCACAGTAAGGCAGTGCTCAGTGCGCGCAACGTTGCCCCCGGAACAGATGTCGCACCTTTTACCGGGATTTTCCTAGGGGTAGGGTTTTGCGTAAGTGTGTTCATGGGGGGTGAGTGTACGTGCATGTTGTGAGCGTGTGTTCATAGGGGTGAGTGTAATGTGTGTGTTGTGAGCGCCCCGTGTAATTCTCAAAAAAAATTTACAAGTGATCAAAAGTCCAACTGCAAAAATAGTATTTTGTTAATAGTAACAACGAATAGTACTAGTGATCAAAAAAGTCCAGTTGTGAAAATAGTATTTTGTTAATAGTAACAACGAATAGTATTTTCACATAGTGTGCTAAATGGTGCGCTTGTGCCAACGGACACTATTTCAGACACTAGAAAAACCAAATTATATTGGAAAAGCATGAAAGAAAAACAGAGACGCACATCTTAGTTTGTTCTAAGTCATGATAGACAGCAATACGATATGATCAGAGCTGAATCTGTTGAATTCTCTTCCTCCTAGAGCTTGAGACCATTCGTGGCCTCCGCACCTCACAGTCCCACATGTAGCTGTAGTGAGGTGGTATATGTGATCTCCACACAACAACTTCAAACCTCCCAAGAGGTCTAACACTGTTACAACCAAACAAGAAATCTTGAATACTCATCTGGGGGCCTTTATGTTGACCTGTGTCCTGAACAAAACCTGTTTCATAGTCACCAAGAATCACCAAATAGTCAGAAGATGTCTTGTTTACTCTTCGCACATATACCCGATCCAAATCCTGCAAGAAACCACCACCTTTCTTTTCATAGAGCAAGCGATTTATCTGCTTGACTTTTTCACTCTTTTAAGAGCCATGCTCCAGAAACGGGCGTCGAAATTGGCTTTCAGCAGGGCGCTGATGAAACTTGCACCGAAGAATTCCCCGTCCATCTCTCTCTCGCCATGTCCATGGCTATTGACGCTAGTTTTGGGTGGTCTTCTGGGTCTGTGCTACCAAATGCACGCACCTTGAAGAAGTACCAGGACTCTTCTGGTGTGAGGAGTCTTACTTCCAGCGCTTGTGTTGTTCCAAACCTTGAAATTTTGTCCCATCGACTAGCGACTATAATTTTACTCCCACCTGCAATATAATTTTTGCAGTCAGAGTAAAATTTCCTCCATACATCTTCATCCATGTCACCAATTAGTTCGATTATAACCAATATCCTTTCATCTCCAATGGCACCGAACGGCTACGATGCTTGATTATATCGTAGTCACTTAGAGTTGCCACTGTCCTCTCATCTTTTGTACCACATTGTCTGAAACGAAGGATCTGAGAGAAGTGGCTACGCACTCTTTCGTGGTTGCAAGCATGCTCAATTAGGGTACTCTTCCCCACCCTCCTCGCACGTCCCTCCTCGTCGGGCCAACAATGGGAAGGACACCTAGGTTTCCATCGACGGGAACCTCTTCTTGCAACAGAAAATCCATTATTCTCTCCATCTCCATTTGGCGACCGAACATGCAATGGTCCAGGATTAGGTACATGTTGTAGGGCTGGCGGCACCGGCGAGGACATCCACTCAAGAACACAACAAGCTCAGTTGTATTCCTAATGGCGGCCTCTAGGCAGCCAAGAACTTCACGGAGACACTCTTTTCCGCTTGAGCTGCTGTCGCTGCTGACGAAAACGGATGCGTTTAGCAGGAGGACTGAAAATGGATGGGGCGAAAGATCGGCTCACTCGTTTCCCCTCCTCATGGGCTCCTCGGTATCTGAAGGTGTCAAGCGTGTGATACCCTCTGTACATCTCCTTCCTTAGCTGGCCCAACTGCCGCAGCATGGCGTGGTTGCTGATGTACCGCCATCTGCCTCCTGGATGATGACATGGACTCGGAGGAGAAGCCTCTGTAGGTTCCTCAACATCTCCTCTACTGTCGGCGGCGAGGTCCGCCTCAAGCATTTGTCGATCAGGAATGATATGGATGCACTGGTAAGCTCACTCACAATTGAAGACAAGAACATGGCCATGGTTGAAAACCTCAGGTCCTCACCATGGAACTAAAGTTAGAAAATGAGCTTGTCTGAATGTTTCCGTTATGATTCCCGACCCAACGCATATATATAGTCCAATGTTTTGAACAGAGTTGTGGTAGAAATCAAAGCACTGACAGAGAGAAGACATGATTCGTTTGTGCATAGAATTAATCGGCATGTTTTAGATGATCTCCCGCAAGCAGTGATGGTATGATGGTGCTAAGCAGTGACGACAGTATATCAACTTGCCTACGTGCCATCGAACTTTAGAAATTCTCACTAGAGGACAATATTTTTGAATTTTCAGAGGTATCACATAATTGCAGATTTTACTAGTTATCTTCGACTGAATCAATGTTTTTATATATATATATAAAGAGAGCAGAGTAGTTTACAATGGAGGCGGCGGCTGAACAAGGGGGCTCCCACCGATCCATCCAAGGATTACAATTACGAGCAAGCAAATAGGAGTAGCACAAAACAATTCACCCTTTCTTGGTCTTGCGCTTGGAGAAGAATCCGCCGAGGCTGAACCCTCCGTTGTCTTCTGGAGCGGCGGCGGCGGTGGCGGCCTTGCCCTGCACCTTGTTCAGGATGGGGTCCGTCTCCAGCAGCTGCTCCTCCTTGTACAGCGCCCGAAGATGGTGTCGAACAGGCCCTTCTCCTCCTGCTTCGCCGCCGTCACGACCTTGGTCGCGGCAGGGACCACGTGCCGTCGGCGCGGGCGGCCGGCCAAGGCCAGACCCGTCTTCATCCTGGCCACCGGCGACGATGCCACGGCCGGGCGCGACCGTGCCCAAGCCTACTGATGCCATTGCTGCGTGGTAGGCTGGTGGCTGCGCGCTGCGCGTATGGGGGCCAAGAATTCTTGTGGTTGTTTTCAGGCTTCTTGTGTTTGCCACACCCATGACTCATTTTCGGACTGTGTAAGCAAGCACACTGGGGTACTAAACCAAACTTAGCCAAGTAAAGTCTATTGCCAGTCCTGATCAAACACACGAAGCCTTCCATTCCCCAAGACAATCAAAAAACCTTTTTCTTCTAAGTGACCCAAACTAATGATATTGCTCTTCAACTTGGGAATGTAGTAGACGTCAGTTAGTAACTTATGACCTTGAACCCATGCCTTGAATCTCAACACGGGACCCGTCTCCAAAACGAACTGTGCTATGAACACTGGTGTCGAGCTGTGTCAGCGCCGACAATGTTCCAGTCATGTTGCTGGCGCCAGTATCCAGCACCCACACATCGTCAGGGACGTCCACCGGGATCACTTTCTCCGTCAGATGGACGCTCTGCACTGGCCCGTGCACGACGTCGCACGTTGCCTCCATGAGCGCACCCACCTGATCCGCGCCGCCGACCACCATGTTTGCCTCCGGCTGGCCGGCATCTTTTTTCTTCTCCCTCTTAGGGCGCTTGCAGTCCTACACCCAGTGGTCGTAGATGTCGCAATTGCGACACCGGCCCTTTCTTCTTGGCGTGCCCTCAGACGTTAACTTGATCTGTCCTGAGGCATCGCCGTCAGAGCACGCCGGCGTCTTGCCCTTCGAAGGTCCGCCACCGCCACCGCTCCCCCCGGACTTGTTCCCAGGCAGGAGACGATGCTTGTGCTTCTCCATCCACTCATCCTCGGCCAGCAACAGGCGTCCCGTCTTGTCGATGATCTGCTCGACCTTGTCGCCAAGCCGGTCCTCCAGCGAGCACAGATGGCCGATAAGATCATCGATTGTCAGCTTCTTCAGATCAAGAATAGCTCGATGTTGATGACTACCTGGGAGAACCGACGTGCCACGCGCAAGAATTTCTGGATGGCATGGATGTCCTCCACAGTTTCCCCAAGCGTTTTGAGGTTGCCGACGAGGTTGGTTATCCTCATCCCGAACTCCTCCACCGTCTCCCCTTCCTTGAGCGAGATTGTCTCAAAATCACGAAGGAGCTTCTGGGCATTCACCTCTTTGACTCGATCGCACCGACTCGCATCACCTTCACCGCCTCCCACTCCTCCTTCACTGTGTCGTGACGCCCAAGGGGCTGCCACATCTCCTTCGGCATCGAGCGCAAAAACGCACTCATGGCTTGTCGATCTTGCGGTCCCTTTGGATTGGTACCTAGCTCGATCACCCCCCAGATCTCCAAAGCCTCATACTTGCACTGCATCAATTTTGCCCACTGCATAATTGTCGTGGAGTGAGCATGTGCCACATGAGCGAAGCTTTCCTTCACGACGCCGCCGTTGGAACTCTGATGGTCGCCCATGGCGCCCGCCGCTGTCCTCGTGGAATGACAAACTTCTTTCTCGGGGGCTCTCACGGTGGACTCACGGATCCACCGTATTGCATGAACTCGCTTTGATAACAGATTGTAACCCTTGGAACTCACCGGCCTCCGGCGATGCCTGGCGCGGTCACCAAAAGCACAAACGCAATGAACGAGCACGAAGTGGAGAGTCTGTTTTCTGCAAATGGCGCAGCCTTCCCCGATCCATTTTTCATTGAATATAAACCGGCTTGATCCGAGTTCCCCGCCACGACCTGGCGATGCACGTCGTGCGACCGTCATTTGCGGTGGCCCGTCGACATTGAACGGCGTGCAGGCCGTGGCCGGGGTGAGCCCATGGACGCGGTCATGGCGTCATGGAGTGCAAGCCTCCGACCCGACCCACGATTCTACACGTATACAACTTAAACATGTTCAAACATAAACAGAACACCTAATGCACCAATGATGGATACAAAAGACTGACACGATTACAAGATAATGACCCAACAATGCTGTGGCAATTGAACCAGCTAAGGAAGGACGTGTACATTGGGTATCACACGCTTGACACCTTCAGATGCCAGGTGAGCCCATCTTTCACTCCATCCATTTTCAGTCCTGCCAAACGCATCCGTTTAAGCAACAGCTCAAGCGAACAAGAGTAGCTCAGACAAGTTCTTTGCTGCCAAGAGGCTGCCATTAGAAATACGAGTGAGCTTGTTGTGTTCTTGATTGTATGCCCTCGCCGGTGCCGCCAGCCCTACAACATGTACCTGATTCTAGACCATTGCTTGTTCGGTCGACTAATGGAGATTGAGAGAATCATGGGATTCCTGTTGCAAAAACAGGTTCCTATCGATCGAAACACACCATGTGTCCTTCCCATCTTTGGGCCGAGCAAAGTAGGGAAGAGCACCCTAATTGAGCATGCTTGCAATGATGAGGGAGTGTGTGGACACTTCTCTCTTATCATGTGATTCAGACAATATGGTACACGAGACAACAGGACAGTGGAAACCCTAACTGACTGTGATGTTATCAAGCATCATAGTCGTGCCATTGGAGAAGAAAGGATATTGGTGATAATCGAACTAAAAGGTGACATGGATGAAAATGTATGGAGGAAATTTTACTCTGACTGCAAAAATCATATTGCAAGCAGAATTAAAATTATTGTTGCTAGTCTCTCGGACAAGATTGCAAGGTTTCAACGATGCCACCGCTGAAAGTTAAACTCCTCATGCCTCAAGAGTACTGGTACTTCTTCAAGGTGCATACGTTTGGAAGTGCAGACACACATGACCACCTGAAACTGGCATCAATAGGCATGGAGTTGGCGTAGATGATGAACGGGTCCTTCTGCTCCGCAATTGTTTTGAGCAGCCTACTGAGAACCAACCAACGACACCCGTTTCTGGAGCATGGCTCTTACAAGAGTGAAAAAAATCATGCGGAAAAATCGCGTGTTCTATGGAGAGAGAGAGAGAGAGAGAGAGAGGTGTTGATCTCTCGCAGGATTTGGATCCGATATATGTCCGAAGAGTAATAAACAAGA
Organism: Hyparrhenia diplandra; assembly: GCA_015847255.1. Classification (NCBI taxonomy): domain Eukaryota; kingdom Viridiplantae; phylum Streptophyta; class Magnoliopsida; order Poales; family Poaceae; genus Hyparrhenia; species Hyparrhenia diplandra. The sequence goes on along the minus strand of JADLZK010002190.1, from coordinate 43,486 downwards.
CGTCTTTAGACTATTTGGTGATTCTTGATGACTATGAAACAGGTTTTACTCAGGACACAGCTCAAAATAAAGACCTCAAGATGAGTATTCAAGATTTCTTGTTTGGTTGTAACAGTGTTAGGCCTTATGGGAGGTTTGAAGTTGTTGTATGGAGATCACATATACCACTTCACTACAGCTACATGTGGGACTGTGAGGTGCGGCAGCCACGGAGAATGGTCTCCAGCTCTAGGAGGAAGAGAATTCAACAAATTCAGAGCTGATAATATCTTATTGCTGTCTCTCATGACTTCGATTCGGAGGTAGAACAAAATAAGATGTACATCTCTGTTTTTCTTTCCTTCTTTTTCCATTTCAGATTTTGTGGTGTCTGAAATAGTGTGCTAGTGCCAACGTATGTTATTTACAAATCAAACCAAAATAATGATTTTCACATAACTATTTCGTTTAGTAGTATAACGTCTTTTGTTAGAAAAAATAAAAAAAGTAGTTCAGAGGGTGAAGGTTTTGAGTCTTTTGACGACCGAACCATCACTGCTTGGCTTTGATCTTTGGCAAAGGAGCACAGTTGATGGTCTCGACATTTGAAGATATCGTCCCCAACGTATGATCCTCTGGCCTCGATCTGTAGGGGCAGATGCAGGATGGAGACTGTTATGGGCGCTGTTAGGCTGGGAGGATTAAGGAGGAAGAGAGATGCGATTGAGGGCTGCTGTGCTACAGTACCCGCGGCGCTACAGTACCGCGGGTACTGTTCACAGATTGGTGGTGGCTAGGGTTAGGGCGCTAGAACGCCGGCCGTGGAGCCCCACGGGCCGGCAAGAGAGAAGGGATTTCCTTGTAATCTCTTCCTTAATTTTAGATTGATATATCGCCTCTCATTATATAGAGAGGTTTGACTTGACCCCTAAGCAAGACACTAATTAACCCTAATGGGCTAAGGCCTAATAGGCCCTTGACTCCTCTAACACTACTCCCCACCACCGGACTTGCAGCTCGTCCTCGAAGCCAGGTCGATTCCCGGCTAGATTGGGCGGAATTGACACCCGATTGCTGATCGTTGGGTGATGAAGGTGACGTGGGGCGGTGGTGATGACTACGATTGGCGGCGGGTGACGTAGATTGATGACGATGGCGAGGTAGTAGAGAGAGAGAGGAAGGGAGGGGCGACGCTGCTTGGTGGAGGAGGCGTGGGCGGCGGCGGCCCGCCCGGCGGTGTGGCGGTGGCGGCGGCGTGGGGGAAGGGCGCGCGCCGCAACTAGGGTAGGGAGAGAGAGAGCCCGAGAGACAAGAGCTGTTGGGAGTTACCCCTTTAATTATTTTCTTCTTGATTCAACCGATTACAAGTCCCTCGTATTTATAGTCCGGGAAGACTTGCATCTAAAGAAATCTCTGATTGATTTCCTATTTTATTCCTATTTTATTTCTTAAATAATCATTACTTAATGGCGGGCGGATGACGCGATCACGGTGGGGCGGGCGGCGGCGGCCATCAGGCGTGTGCTGCCGCTTGGGCCTTGGGCCCCAGCGGCGGCGGTGCCCCTCCTTTGCGGGTCATGACAAGCTGCAACCTAACGATGACACTAACAATGACCGTTGTCGTTGTTGATGTGCCGGGCGAAGATGGAGACGCCGACCTTTGCCGGCCGCAGAACACCCCGTAGTACCTTTAATAAGGCCGTGACGTAGGAGCCGATGTTTGCCGAAGAAGACGATCTCCACCGGGCCGGGCAAGTTGTTGCTCCCGGTTGGAGCTTGATGGTTCCAGCGATGCGAAGTAGGTTGTTGCCAGTCGGGTTGCCGTGATGAAGGATGGGAGCCTCCCGGTAGTAGTGTAAAACCGTCGAGGCAAAGAGGTTGATGTGGGTGGTATGTACCTCTTGTCGCCGTCGGTGAAGCTCACAAGTCGAGGCTTGTCGAAGATGGAAGCGTCGAACTCTTGGGCGAGGTGGATCGCCGTTTTCTCGTGTAGGGTGCCTCCCGGTGTATTGCAGCCCACGGCTTGTTGGCGTGGTCGTCTCGACGTAGATGTCGTTGAGGAACATGGGAGCCAAGCGGTATGGCTCGAGTCATCCCCGCCGCTAAAGTCGCGTAGTCGACGCCGCGATGGTGGTTGGTGTCGCCGTTGAAGGGCATCCCAAAACCGCGAGTGGGGGCACCATGGTATGTTGTCTCCATTCTCCGGTGTCAACTTGGTGAAGCTGCAGGAGCCAAAGAAATAGGGGTGCTGTTCTCATCGGTTGGGCAGCGGTGTACCCGATCTTTATTTGGCGTGGTGCGATGGTGTCGCCTTTCTTTGGATCTGCAGCTTGATTGATGGTGTTCTCTACCATTGTTGATGTCGGCGGGATGTCCGGCAGGTGTGTAGCGATTGTCGTCGTCAAAGGTCACGAAAGTGAACGACCATCTTCTTGGTGGCGCTGGGGGCGTCGGTGTTCGTATCGGCCGTGGCGCCCATGCGAGAACGTCGTGGTTGCCGCGGTCGAGGTTGGCCGCGCGGGGGTCGCCGTGGTTCATGCCCTTGTAGTTGTTGTCGATGGTAGGCATGGCGAAGACGTAGTTGACGTCGGGGAGGAACGTCATTGGCGTTGGCGCCCTTGAGGACGCCGTTGCCATTCATGGCGCCCATGGTAGCGTCCTCGCTCATTGTCGATGTCGCCAATGCCACAAGCGTTGTGGCTAGCGGCGTTAATGGCGATGTCGGGATGTCGTTGACGCCGGGGGGTGTCGTTGTTCTCGCCGATGATGCCGGGTCGAAGACGCCTTGGTTGACGACGCCAGCGACATTGTTGTAGCATGGGTGATAGAGGTAGAAGCTCCTTGTTGAATGGGATTGACTTGCCCGGTGATCGTGGAGCGTGTGATGTCCCGGTCGGGAAGTTGTTGGCATTGTTGTTCATGTCGCCGTTGTTGTCCGTGATGTCGTGGACGCCGGGGTTGAGATTGGCGATGTTAGCGCCGACGCCAAGCGGCGCCGTTGTTGAGTCGTCCTTGTTGGCACTCAAGTGTTCCCAATGTCAAAGATGATGTTGGTAGTGACCGGAAACTTATCTGTGCCATTGTAGTAGCCGCCAGACGTTGGCCTAGTTGGGTAGGCTTTTCGTCGAGCGGTGGTGGACGCCCGAGGTAGACTCGATCCGATCCGATCCGATCCGGTCGCAGTAGGGCATCCTTGGGCTAGGCGTGCTCGTTGTTTGCGGCGTCGATGATCTTGGAGGGGGACGTGAGGGCGGCGCCTTGTGAGAGCGACGTCATCGACGGTGGCGCCCATGGCGGGGCGGCGGCGATGGCGGGGATGACGTCCGAGGCGCGTCGCCGAAAGCGGGTTGGCGTACTTATCCGATGATGGGGCTGAATTTTCCTCCATAGCTTTTGCCTCCATGGCTGCAATGTAGTTGTCGATGATGTTGTTGATGTCGGAAGCGGGCCCGGCAAATGGCGGGCGATGTTGGCGGCGCCGCGGGTCGTGTCGTCGTTATACGTCGTCGGGCAGGTCGATCATCGAGCTTCCAAGAGGGCGGTGAAGGTGGCCCGAATTTCCTTCATGGAATCGGCAAGCTCGCGAATTTCCATCCAAGCTCGGCGTACTTGTGGTTGGCCATCGGATCTTGGTGTTGTTGGTGGTCGGAAGCCGTCGGGTGGTGAGAATCGTCCCGGTCTCGGGATACCACCGCCGATTCCGGCTAGATTGGGCCGGAATTGACACCGATTGCCGATCGTCGGGTGATGATGGTGACGTAGGTGGTGGTGATGACTACGATTGGCGGTGACGTAGATTGATGACGATGGCGAGGTAGTAGAGAGAGAGGAAGGTAGGGGCGACGCTTGGTGGAGCAGGGCGTGGGGCGGCGGCGCTGCCGGCGCGGTGGCGGCGGGGCGTGGGAAGGGCGGCGCGGGCCGCAACTAGGGTAGGGAGAGAGAGAGCCCGAGAGACAAGAGCTGTGGGGAGTTACCCCTTTAATTATTTTCTTCTTGATTCAACCGATTACAAGTCCCTCGTATTTATAGTCCGGGAAGACTTGCATCTAAAGAAATCTCCGATTGGATTTCCTATTTTATTCCTATTTTATTTCTTAAATAATGATTACTTAATGGCGGCAGATGACGCGATCACGGTGGGCGGCGGCGGCGCCACCGGCCATCAGCGTCGTGGCGCTTGGGCCTTGGGCCCCTGCGGCGGCGTGCCCCCCTCCTTTATGGGTCATGACAAGCTGCAACCTAACGATGACACTAACAATGACTCGAGACATAAACCTAACACCTAAGAACAAGCCTTTTTACATCTCGGCTTATTTTAAATAAATTGTGACTCTTTATTGGTGACTTTTGAAGAAACAAATGACACCCTCCGCATGCTAGACCTACACGTGTGTAGCCGCGATCCCATGGAGACCATCGAAATGAGAGGGTTGCACGGGAACGGCCGCCTAGAACTAATTGCAACAAATGACCAGCAAAGACGACCTCGCGGCGTCGGTAATGGAAAGCGGTGGTGCTAGGCAGCGCGATCCCCACCGGTGACAAGGAGGAAACCGCTGCTGCCGCAGAGTTGTAGCTCGCCGATCAAGGAACACCATGCTCGCGCATGATCGACAACAGGCTTGTCCTCGAAGACCCCGCGTGCGAAACTGCGGCCGCAAAGACGCGACCAACACCGGGCGCCCAAGCATCTTTCCGTCGGCTCCGTCACGATGTCCACCCGGGCTGCTTGATCCGCGATGGTGTGCATGGATGAATCGAGCTGCAGATCGCAAAGCCGCCGCACTGCCCGCGTGCTAAGAGGCAGCGCCACGACAAACTTGCAACTTGGCCGTACCACGCACCGCCGTCGGCCGATCTGCCGGACATCGGTACCCTATAGAAGATCCCCATCGGTGAATGGGTGTTGTAGGATCGGGCCGCCGGGAAGGACAATAAGCGGTGGCGGGCGCCGAGCGGCCGCCGGCGTGGCGACGCGTTCACCCTTGTAAACACCGACCCCACCGGCCGATGCCATAGCATAAGACGGGATCGACGGCGAGAGGGCAGCATCCATGGCTGCGGTGGCAGCGGGTGGTGGAGCGGATGGCTGCACACCCGAACGGTGGCAATGCTTGGTAGATCGCCCGCCGGGACAAATTGGTTCTCCACCCGTAATCCGGCGGTCCGGATCAGCCATTCGGTGTTGAAGGTCAGACGTGGCAGCCATGAGATTGTTGAACGCTACCGCCACCACAGCCCCTCACGGGATCTTCGAAGCGGTAGGACCGCCGGCACTTTGGAGTACACGACCGGCGGCGCGGAGGAGAACAGACTGGCGGCTGCCGGGAGAATAGGGTCGGGCGCGGCCGGGAACCAAGACCAGCCATGACCACCATGGTGGGGAACATGGCCGGCGTGGCCGGGGGCGTGGTGGTGAAGACGGCAAAGACGCAGCGGAGGCGGTGGATCAAGGCCTGATCTCCGATGCAGTTGTTATGGGCGCCGTTAGGCTGGGAGTATTAAGGAGGAAGAGAGATGCGATTGAGGGCTGCTGTGCTACAGTACCCGCGGCGCTACAGTACCGCGGGTACTGTTCACAGATTGGTGGTGCCGAGGGTTAGGGCGCTAGGAACGCCGGCCGCGGGGCTCTGCCCACGGCCGGCAAGAGAGAAGGGATTTCCTTGTAATCTCTTCCTTAATTTTAGATTGATACATCACCTCTTATTATATAGAGAGGTTTGACTTGACCCCTAAGTAAGACACTAATTAACCCTAATGGGCTAAGGCCCAATAGGCCCTTGACTCCTCTAACAGAGACAAAGGAGGCTAAATAATGAAGATTTAGGACTAAAGTTAAAGACTAATGGTGATTTTAGGCTAAGTAACAGGAGTCTCCACCGACGTTTCCGTTGCAATAATCGCCGCGGTCAAGACCTTGTCAATCAGGAAATACATGGATCTGCTGGTATGGTCGCTGAACAATGCAGAGGTGAACATCGGCATATTGGAATAATGGAATGGAAACCTCAGTGGAAGCTCCTTGCGATTTTCCCGATGACTCCTGAGGTGCTTCCAGTGTTTCAAAGGTAGAGTTGGTGTAGAATCCTAAGTCTAGACCGAGAGAACAGATGGCACACACTTAGATGAGAATATTTTTTAATTGTCAGATGCAAAAGGTTTGGGAATAAGCTGTAATGTAATGTAAAAGAAAACAAAATACTTTAAGCTAATAAAATATTTATCATTGTTCACTTTAAAAACTTCGAAAAGAAGCAACATCGCCCACAGAATTGCTAAAGTTACTAGTGAATAGTGATCAAAAGTCCAGCTGCTAAAATAGTATTTTGTAAATAGTAACAATGAATAGTAATTTCACATAGTGTGCAAAATGGTGTGCAAAGAAAAACAGAGACCCACATCTTATTTTGTTCTACCTCCGAATCGAAGTCACGAGAGACAGCAATAAGATATGATCAGCTCTGAATCTGTTGAATTCTCTGTTAGCAACACTCCTCAATAGATCACCGATAACTCGAATACAGTAGCGGGATACAAGACCTCAGGGGAAGGGAGGTCGGAATCAGCAAGGAAGAAGATGCTAGAAGGTTCTAGAATACAGAGAGGAGGAGACTTGGGAAGGAAGATGAACAGTAGGACTCGAGGGGAGGGGATTCTGTTTCTGGTTCATTCATTCGATGCCCGAGACTGCTGCCCATTCCTTTCCTTTGTACTGCTCGACTCTCGTCTTGGGCCTGCGTGTCGTCTTGGGCCTGCATGGGCTGTACTAGTTGGCCCACCACTAGAACCATCCCTGACATTCTCTTCCTCCTAGTGCTTGAGACCATTCTCTGTGGCCTCCGCACCTCACAGTCCCATGTGTAGTTGTAGTGAGGTGGTATATGTGATCTCCATACAGCAACTTCAAACCTCCCATGAAGTTTAACACTATTATTACAACCAAATAAGAAATCCTGAATACTCATCTGGGGGCCTTTATTTTGAGCTGTGTCCTGAACAAAACTTGTTTCATAGTCATCAAGAATCACCAGATAGTTAGAAGACGTCTTGTTTACTCTATAGAAATTGTCAACGCCTTTCTCTCTATAGAACAAGCGATTTATGTGATTTATCTTTTTTACCCTTGTTAGAGCCATGCTCCAGAAACGGGCGTCAAAATTGGCTTTCAGTAGGGCACTGAAGAGGCTTGCAGCGAAGAAGTCCCCCTCCATCTCTCTTGCCAAGTCCATGGCTATTGACGCTAGTTTTGGGTGGTCTTCTGGGTCTGTGCTACCAAACGCGCGCACCTTGAAGAAGTACCAGGACTCTTCTGGCGTGAGGAGTCTTACTTCCAGCACTTGTGTTGTTCCAAGCCTCACAATCTTGTCCCATCGACTAGCGACTATAATTTTACTCCCACCTGCAACGTGATGTTTGCAGTCAGTGTAAAATTTCCTCCATACATCTTCATCCATGTCACCAATTAGTTCGATTATAACCAATATCATTTCTTCTCCGATGACACCGGCACGGCTACGATGCTTGATTACATCACAGTCACTTAGAGTTGCCATTGTCCTCTCATCTTTTTGTGCCACATTGTCTGAAACGCAGGATCTGAGAGAAGTGGTTACGCACTCTTTCATCGTTGCAAGCATGCTCAATTAGGGTGCTCTTCCCCACCCTCCTCGGTACGTCCCTCCTCATCGGGCCAACAATGGGAAGGACACCTAGGTTTCCATCGACGGGAACCTCTTCTTGCAACAGAAATTCCATGATTCTCTCCATTTCCAATTGGCGACCAAACATGCAATGGTCCAGGATCAGGTACATGTTGTAGGGCTGGCGGCACCGGCGAGGACACCCACTCAAGAACACAACGAGCTCACTTGTATCTCTAATGGCCTCCCCTAGACAGCCAAGAACTTCACGGAGACACTCTTGGTCGCTTGAGCTGCGGTCACTGCTGAAACGGATGCGTTTAGCAGGACTGAAAATGGATGGGGTGAAAGATCGGCTCACTCGGTTCTCCTCCTCATGGGCTCCTCGGCATCTGAAGGTGTCAAGCGTATGATACCCTCTGTACATCTCCTTCCTTAGCTGGCCCAACTGCCGCACCATGGCGTGGTTGCTGATGTACCGCTCATCCGCCTCCTGGACGATGACATGGACTCGGAGGAGAAGCCTCTGTAGGTTGCTCAGCATCTCCTCTACTGTCGGTGGCGAGGTCCGCCTCAAGCATTTGTCGATCAGGAATGATATGGACGTACTGGTAAGCTCACTCACAATTGAGGACAAGAACATGGCTATGGTTGAAAACCTCAGGTCCTCACCATGGAACTAACGATAGAAAAATGAGCTTGTCTGAATGTTTCAGTTATGATTCCCGACCCAACGCATATATATAGTCCAATGTTTTGAACAGAGTTGTGGTAGAAATCAAAGCACTGACAGAGAGAAGACATGATTCGTTTGTGCATAAAATTAATCGGCATGTTTTAGATGATCTCCCGCAAGCAGTGATGGTATGATATGGTGCCATCCGAGGTAAATCGTATGGGAAGCATGTGCTAGAGCATCGCTAGAGCTGTAATGAAAAATTAAAAAAAAATAAGCAAATAAAATGCTGATGGATATGGTGCTCTAATTTGGATGCTTGGAGATGTGGATCTTCTGAATCAATGCTTTTTTTATAAACAGAGCAGAGTAGTTTACAATCGTGGCGGCGGCTGAACAAGGGGCTCCCTCCGATCCATCCGAGGATTGCAATTACAAGCAAGCAAATAGGAGTAGCACTAAACAATTCACCCTTTCTTGGTCTTTGGCTTGGAGAAGAATCCGCCGAGGCTGAATCCGCCGTTGTCTTCTGGGGTGGCGGCTTTGTTGGGCGCCGGGGCGGCGGCGGCCTTGCCCTGCACCTTGTTCAGGATGGGGTCCGTCTCCAGCAGCTGCTCCTCCTTGTACAGCGCGCCGAAGATGGTGTCGAACAGGCACTTCTCCTGCTTCGCCGCCGACGCCGCCACGACCTTGGTCGCGGCAGGGACAACGTGCCGTGCGCGGCGGCCGGCCAGAGCCAGACTCGTCTTCGTCCTGGCCGCCGGCGACGATGCCACGGCCGGTGCGACCGTGCCCAAGCCTACTGATGCCATTGCTGCATGGTGGACTGGTGGCTGCGCGCTGCGCGTATGGGGGGCAAGAATTCTTGTGGTTCTTTTCAGGCTTCTTGTGTTTGCCACACCCATGACTCATTTTCAGAGTGTGTAAGCAAGCACACTGGGGTACTAAACCAAACTTAGACAAGTAAAGTCTATTGCCAGTACTAGGTGCAGAAATAAGCAGTGTTCTCTCCTGATCAAACACACGAAGCCTTCCATTCCCCAAGACAATCATAATACCTTTTTCTTCTAACTGACCCAAACTAATGATATTGCTCAACTTAGTAATGCAGTAGACGTCAATTAGTACCTTATGACCCTGATGTCGATCTTGCATGGTGACTGAACCCATGCCTTGAATCTCAACACGGGACCCATCTCCAAAACGAACTATGCCACGAACACTGGTGTCGAGCTGTGTCAGCGCCGACAATGTTCCAGTCATGTGTAGCTGGCGCCGGTATCCAGCACCCACACATCGTCAGGGACGTCCACACGGATCACTTTCTCCTTCCGATGGATGCTCTGGACTGGCCCGTGCACGACGTCGCACGCGTTGCCACCATGAGCGTGCCCACCAGATCCGCTGCCGACCACCACGTTAAGCCTCCGGCTGGCCGACATTTTTTTCTTCTCCTTCTTAGGGCGCTTGCAGTCCTCCACCCAGTGGTCTTAGATGCCGCAATTGCACAACACCGGCCCTTTCTTCTTGGCGTGCCCTCAGACGTCAACTTGATGTGTCCTGAGGCACCGCCGTCAGAGTGCGCCACCGTCTTGCCCTTCGAAGATCCGCGACCGCCACCGCTCCCCCCGGACTTGTTCCCAGGCCGGAGACAATGCTTTTGCTTCTCCATCCACTCATCCTCGGCCAGCAGCAGGTGTCCCGTCTTGTCAATGATCTACTTGACCTTGTCGCCAAGCCGGTCCTCCGCCGAGCGCAGATGGCTGATAAGATCATCGATTGTCAGCTTCTTCAGATCAAGGAATAGCTCGATGTTGATGACTACCTCCAAAGTTTCCCCAAGAGTTTTGAGGTTGCCAACAAGGTTGGTTATTCTCATCCTGAACACCTCCACCGTCTCCCCTTCCTTGAACGATATCGTCTCAAAATCACGAAGGAGCTTCTGGGCATTCACCTCTTTGACTAGATCGGCACCGACTCACATCACCTTCACCGCCTCCCACGCCTCCTTCATCGTGTCGCGTCGCCCAAGGGACTGCCACATCTCCTTCGGCACCGAGCGCAAAAGCGCACTCATGGCTTGTCGATCTTGCGAGCCCTTTGGATTGCTACCTGGGTCGATCACCCCCCAGATCTCCAAAGCCTCATAGTTGCACTTGCATCAACACTCACTCGGCATAATTGTCGTGAGTGAGCATGGGCCACATGAGCGAGCTTTCCTTCACGCCACCGCCCGTTGGAACTCTGATGGTCGCCCATGGCGCCCACCGCTGTATTCGTGGAATGACGAACTTCTTTCGGGGGCTCGCGATGGACTCACGGATCCACCGTATTGCATGAACTCGCTTTGATACAAATTGTAAGGATTGGCGGACCATCGCCGTCCTTGGAACTCACCGGCCTCCGGCGATGCCCGAGCGCGGTCACCAGAACATGAACGCAACAAACGAGAGCGCAAGAAGTGGAGAGTTTGTTTACTGCAAATGGCGCAGCCTTCCCGATCCGCTTTTCATTGAATATAAACCGGGCTTGATCTGAGTTCCCTGCCACGACCTGGCGCTGCACGGTGCGACCGTCTGGCCCATGCAACATTGCACAGCGTGCAGGCCGTGGCCGGGGTGAGCCCATGGACGCAGTCATGGCGTCGTGGCGTGCAAGCCTCCGCCCCGACCCACGATTCTACGCGTATACAACTTAAACATGTTCAAACATAAACGGAACGCCTAATGCACCTATGATGGACTAGTATATTGCCCGTCTTAACGCTTACGGCGATATCTAGAAAAAACCATAAAACTAAAAACATAAATGAGTTGATGAAAGGAACACAAATGCCATGATAGTCGCAGAATGCATAGGCAGCTTCAGTTTTAAAATGAGAAACCCAAAAATTCAGTAAAATAAATTTTTGATGAACAAAAGTCGGGTTAGCATGAAGTATACACACAAGAATCACAATCAAAGAAGTAAAATGTAAAGTGGAGAAAAATTAAATGACATTGAGGCAAACGACTTTGCAGGAAAATATTATAAGATTTTTTTAAAAAAAAAAAAAAACATATACAGCTATCTGGTTACTAACAAAACCAGGGAAATAACTGATACAAACAAGGGTGAAAACTTAGTTTTTTTTTTTGTTCCACATGAGCATATTTATGTTCAAATGGCTTCCTTAGTATATGTTCGCTAAACTGACAACATCCAAAGACATTGGTAAATTTTGCATACCTACAACCGGTTTAAAATGTTTCATTACAGGCACTCTACCTCTATGTTACCATCTATTTGGAGTATTCAGAATGACTTCTGAATTCAAATGGTGAGCACAAATAGGCAAGTTACCTTGCCCTTAGTCATGGAAGCACGGGTGCTGCAGAGTCTGGAACCAAGCATCAAGGTGAAGCAGTTGTGCTGGGGCTTGGAGTTGGAGCGAGGGGGCTTCTACCTTCTAGGAATCCTCCACTCTAGCATCAGTGCGACAGTGTTGACTGAAGTATCACATCACTACTTAGCAGGGCCATCATGTTGAATTTGTTGCCATGAATCCAACAACTGATAGAAGATGTACTGAGCAATATAAGCATGTCAGGGTTAGTTATGAACCTGTAGCCAAATTTCATCCAAAAACAGAGGAAATGAGCCAACTGTATTTAGAGTTGTCTGTTATTTTTGTCAAACAAGCAGTAGGTGGAAATGGCATCAGCGTGACATACTGATGCAAGTTGAACTGAAGGAGGTAAACCTTAAAGCTGACCTATTCGATCATGAGGCAAACCTCCTGCAGAAACTTCCTGCAACAAATTTAAATTAAATAATAGCTTCAGATATTATTCTATTCAATTTGCACCAGAACTATTCGTATCTTATGTTGCCACTTCCTTTTCCCCTTCTGCAGTTGCATGGTCGACCTCTAAAATTCACCTTGTTTCTACATTTATTTGCTGGATAGCAATGGCTCTTTTCTGAGCATATGGGCAGCAATGAGTGAGTTTGAACACAAATCTTATGATACACATGCAAGTACAGAGTACGGTTGATATTGATAAGGAGTTAAGAAGCTGACTGGTTTTCATCAAATAGTAGAGGCAACAAGAATTTGCATTACTATTCAATCCTAAAGAAACAACAGCAGGCAAGAACTGACCCAATTGTAAATGTCTCCAAGACATAGATAGGGCCGGAACTTTCCTCTTCATAGTGTAATACCATCGAAAACCTACGTTGCGTCCAAAGCAAAACATGATTAATTCAAACACGAACGCACCCAATTGCTAGATCCAACGCAATTGGGTGGATCTCACAACCATAAAGATCGTGGAGGACAGAGTCATTGGGGAAGGCCGCCGTGGAACCATCCCCCGCCATCACAACCATGGTTACAGCCCCCCACCACCGCAACCATGGATCTGGGGTGGGGTGGCGCATGACGTGTGGGGGTGGGGCACCTTTGACTTTGAGGGAGCTATGTCGTGGCCACATCCGCCATCACCGCCGCGCGGCGGCCCCTCATGTCCGGCTGGTGTCGCGTCCTCGACGGGGCGGCGAGATGTCGGGTAGGAGAGGGAGATGGGTAGTGATCAGTCCCATACAACATTTGAGTGCGGCGGCGGCGAGTCTCGCGACTCGGAAAGGAGCGCTGACGAGGAAAGTTACGTAAAAGAGGAAGGACCCCCGCAGATTTCGCGTGTTGGTCACGCGCGCGTATGACGATGGGCAGGTGGGAGAGGGGTGTCCAATACTTTCAATCCCGATCGTTGAATCGTGAGTGAGTAATGAGAGAGAAGGTTGAGTTCATTTGAATGTATTTGAATGGGAGACAAGTTGGTGCATTAGTAGGGTAGAGAAGAGATAGAGATAGAGATACAAAAGACTGACACGATTACAAGATAGTAACCCAACAATGCAGTGGCAATTGAACCAGCTAAGGAAGGACATGTAATGTACATTGGGTATCACATGCTTGACACCTTCAAATGCCGGGTGGGCCAAACTTTCACTCCATCCATTTTCAGTCCTGCCAAACACATCCGTTTAAGCAGAAGCTCAAGCGAACAAGAGTAGCTCAGACAAGTTTTTGCTGCCTGGAGGCTACCATTAGAGATACGAGTGAGCTCGTTGTGTTCTTGATTGGATGCCCTCGCTGGTGCCGCCAGCCCTACAACATGTACCTGATTATAGACCATTGCATGTTAGGTCGACAAATGGAGATGGAGAGAATCATGGGATTCCTATTGCAATCGATCGAAACACACCATGTGTCCTTCCCATCTTTGGGTCAAGCAAAGTAGGGAAGAGCACCCTAATTGAGCATGCTTGCAATGATGAGAGATTGCGTGGACACTTCTCTCAGATCATGTGTTTCGCACAATATGGTACACGAGACAACAGGACCAGTGGAAACCCTAAGTGACTGCGATGTTATCAAGCATCATAATCGTGCCATTGGAGAAGAAAGGATATTGGTGATAATCGAACTAAAAGGTGACATGGATGAAAATGTATGGAGGAAATTTTACTCGACTGCAAAAATCATATTGCAAGCAGAATTAAAATTATTGTTGCTAGTCGCCGGGACAAGATTGCAAGGTTTGGAACGATGCCACCGCTGAAAGTTAAACTCCTCATGCCTCAAGAGTACTGGTACTTCTTCAAGGTGCATACGTTTGGAAGTGCAGACACACATGACCACAACTGGCATCAATAGGCATGGAGTTGGCGTAGATGATGAGCGCGTCCTTCTGCTCCGCAAGTGTTTTGAGCAGCCTACTGAGAACCAACTTCGACACCCGTTTCTGGAGCATGGCTCTTACAAGAGTGAAAAAAATCATGCGGACAAATCGCTTGTTCTATGGAGAGAGAGAGAGAGAGAGGTGTTGATCTCTCGCAGGATTTGGATCCGATATATGTCCGAAGAGTAATAAACAAGACGTCTTCAGACTATTTGGTGATTCTTGATGACTATGAAACAGGTTTTACTCAGGACACAGCTCAAAATAAAGACCTCAAGATGAGTATTCAGGATTTCTTGTTTGGTTGTAACAGTGTTAGGCCTTATGGAGGTTTGAAGTTGTTGTATGGAGATCACATATACCACCTCACTACAGCTACATGTGGGACTGTGAGGTGCGGCAGCCACGGAGAATGGTCTCCAGCTCTAGGAGGAAGAGAATTCAACAAATTCAGAGCTGATAATATCTTATTGCTGTCTCTCATGACTTCGATTCAGAGGTAGAACAAAATAAGATGTACATCTCTATTTTTCTTTCCTTCTTTTTCCATTTCGGATTTTGTGGTGTCTGAAATAGTGTGCTAGTGCCAACGGATGTTATTTACAAATCAAACCAAAATAATGATTTTCACATAACTATTTCGTTTAGTAGTATAACGTCTTTTGTTAGAAAAAAAAATAAAAAGTAGTTCAGAGGGTGAAGGTTTTGACGACCGAACCATCACTGCTTGGCTTTGATCTTTGGCAAAGGAGCACTGTTGATGGTCTCGACATCTGAAGATATCGTCCAACGTATGATCCTCTGGCCTCGATCTGTAGGGGCAGATGCAGGATGGAGACAAAGGAGGCTAAATAATGAAGATTTAGGACTAAAGTTAAAGACTAATGGTGATTTTAGGCTACGTAACAGGAGTCTCCACCGATGTTTCCGTTGCAATAATCGCCGCGGTCAAGACCTTGTCAATCAGGAAATACATGGATCTGCTGGTATGGTCGCTGAACAATGCAGAGGTGAACATCGGCATATTGGAATAATGGAATGGAAACCTCAGTGGAACCTCCTTGCGATTTTCCTGATGACTCCTGAGGTGCTTCCAGTGTTTCAAAGGTAGAGTTGGTGTAGAATCCTAAGTCTAGACCGAGAGAACAGATGGCACACACTTAGATGAGAATATTTTTTTTAATTGTCAGATGCAAATGGTTTGGGAATAAGCTGTAATGTAATGTAAAAGAAAACAAAATACTTTAAGCAAATAAAATATTTATCATTGTTCACTTTCAAAAACTTCGAAAAGAAGCAACATCGCCCAGACCACAGAATTGCTAAAGTTACTAGTGATCAAAAGTCCAGCTGCTAAAATAGTATTTTGTAAATAGTAACAACGAATAGTATTTTCACATAGTGTGCAAAATGGTGTGCAAAGAAAAACAGAGACCCACATCTTATTTTGTTCTACCTCCGAATCGAAGTCACGAGAGACAGCAATAAGATATAATTAGCTCTGAATCTGTTGGATTCTCTTCCTCCTAGAGCTTGAGACCATTCTCTGTGGCCTCCGCACCTCACAGTCCCATGTGTAGTTGTAGTGAGGTGGTATATGTGATCTCCATACAGCAACTTCAAACCTCCCATGAAGTTTAACACTATTATTACAACCAAATAAGAAATCCTGAATACTCATCTGGGGGCCTTTATTTTGAGCTGTGTCCTGAACAAAACTTGTTTCATAGTCATCAAGAATCACCAGATAGTTAGAAGACGTCTTGTTTACTCTATAGAAATTGTCAACGCCTTTCTCTCTATAGAACAAGCGATTTATGTGATTTATCTTTTTACCCTTGTAAGAGCCATGCTCCAGAAACGGGGCGTCAAAATTGGCTTTCAGTAGGGCACTGAAGAGGCTTGCAGCGAAGAAGTCCCTCCATCTCTCTTGCCAAGTCCATGGCTATTGACGCTAGTTTTGGGTGGTCTTCCCCCTCCATCTCTAGTCCAATGGTAGGGCGGTCCAAATGGGACGCTACCCACCGGGTTCAAATCCCGGGTCTGTGCGACCTTTCTTGGGAATTTTCCCAGGATTTTCCGGCGCTATGCTTTAAGGGTAAGCGACGTTCCCGCCGACGACGAGCGCCTATGGTGACTTCGAGAATCTCCAGATCTGCCGGCTGCCCAGCCCCCTTCCTGGAGGTGCTCATAGGGGTAGGGTTTCTAGGTGTTCATAGGGGTGAGTGTACGCGTGCGTGTTGTGAGTGTGTCTGGCGCGCACCTTGAAGAAGTACCAGGACTCTTCTGGCGTGAGGAGTCTTACTTCCAGCACTTGTGTTGTTCCAAGCCTCACAATCTTGTCCCATCGACTAGCGACTATAATTTTACTCCCACCTGCAACGTGATGTTTGCAGTCAGTGTAAAATTTCCTCCATACATCTTCATCCATGTCACCAATTAGTTCGATTATAACCAATATCCTTTCTTCTCCAATGACACCGGCACGGCTACGATGCTTGATTACATCACAGTCACTTAGAGTTGCCATTGTCCTCTCATCTTTGTGCCACATTGTCTGAAACGCAGGATCTGAGAGAAGTGGTTACGCACTCTTTCATCGTTGCAAGCATGCTCAATTAGGGTGCTCTTCCCCACCCTCCTCGGTACGTCCCTCCTCATCGGGCCAACAATGGGAAGGACACCTAGGTTTCCATCGACGGGAACCTCTTCTTGCAACAGAAATTCCATGATTCTCTCCATTTCCAATTGGCGACCAAACATGCAATGGTCCAGGATCAGGTACATGTTGTAGGGCTGGCGGCACCGGCGAGGACACCCACTCAAGAACACAACGAGCTCACTTGTATCTCTAATGGCCTCCCCCTAGACAGCCAAGAACTTCACGGAGACACTCTTGGTCGCTTGAGCTGCGGTCACTGCTGAAACGGATGCGTTTAGCAGGACTGAAAATGGATGGGGTGAAAGATCGGCTCACTCGGTTCTCCTCCCTCATGGGCTCCTCGGCATCTGAAGGTGTCAAGCGTATGATACCCTCTGTACATCTCCTTCCTTAGCTGGCCCAACTGCCGCACCATGGCGTGGTTGCTGATGTACCGCTCATCCGCCTCCTGGACGATGACATGGACTCGGAGGAGAAGCCTCTGTAGGTTGCTCAGCATCTCCTCTACTGTCGGTGGCGAGGTCCGCCTCAAGCATTTGTCGATCAGGAATGATATGGACGTACTGGTAAGCTCACTCACAATTGAGGACAAGAACATGGCTATGGTTGAAAACCTCAGGTCCTCACCATGGAACTAACGATAGAAAAATGAGCTTGTCTGAATGTTTCAGTTATGATTCCCGACCCAACGCATATATATAGTCCAATGTTTTGAACAGAGTTGTGGTAGAAATCAAAGCACTGACAGAGAGAAGACATGATTCGTTTGTGCATAAAATTAATCGGCATGTTTTAGATGATCTCCCGCAAGCAGTGATGGTATGATATGGTGCCATCCGAGGTAAATCGTATGGGAAGCATGTGCTAGAGCATCGCTAGAGCTGTAATGAAAAATTAAAAAAATAAGCAAATAAAATGCTGATGGATATGGTGCTCTAATTTGGATGCTTGGAGATGTGGATCTTCTGAATCAATGCTTTTTATAAACAGAGCAGAGTAGTTTACAATCGTGGCGGCGGCTGAACAAGGGGCTCCCTCCGATCCATCCGAGGATTGCAATTACAAGCAAGCAAATAGGAGTAGCACTAAACAATTCACCCTTTCTTGGTCTTTGGCTTGGAGAAGAATCCGCCGAGGCTGAATCCGCCGTTGTCTTCTGGAGCGGTGGCGGCGGCGGCTTTCTTGGGCGCCGGGGCGGCGGCGGCCTTGCCCTGCACCTTGTTCAGGATGGGGTCCGTCTCCAGCAGCTGCTCCTCCTTGTACAGCGCGCCGAAGATGGTGTCGAACAGGCCCTTCTCCTCCTGCTTCGCCGCCGACGCCGTCACGACCTTGGTCGCGGCAGGGACAACGTACCGTGCGCGGCGGCCGGCCGGACCCAGACTCGTCTTCGTCCTGTCCGCCGGCGACGATGCCACAGCCGGCGCGACCGTGCCCAAGCCTACTGATGCCATTGCTGCGTGGTAGACTGGTTGGTGGCTGCGCGCTGCGCGTATGGCGGCCAAGAATTCTTGTGGTTCTTTTCAGGCTTCTTGCGTTTGGCCCGGAACCGGGAGCTCGTGGCGTCCACAGGCGGCTTATCCAGAGCTCAGCACTACAGCTCAGTGTGATGTGATCTTAACCAACGGTATGGTGTTTGTGGCTGTGGGTGACAGAATATGAAGATCCTTTCAATGCTCAAAAAAATAGCTGTAATTTTGCAGTTTAAAAGATAGAATTTGTAATTTGCAGTTTAATTAGTTTTTTGTGCAAATAAAAAAGAAGAAGAAAATGGAAAGTGCATTTTTTTTTCTTGTAAAAGTGCATGTGGGTTGATGTTGGACTTTATTGGGGACCATGTAGATGTAGCCCATGCCTATGGGACAATGCTCAAATAAAAAGTGTTATATGTACTAAAAAAAAAGTGTTATATAAAAAGCATTGTATAAAAATTATAAAATTCTAGGTCTCATTGAGCTCTATAACTTTTTCATATAAACTTTATCTCCATCAATTCTTATATAAAAGATACTTTTTGATCTTAATGAACCGATACATAAAAAAGTGAAATTTCCACCCCTACCTAAGTAGCATTTAAAAATCACAATTTTCATATAACCTCATATGAAGATATAAAAAAAAATATCTATGAAATCTGTGTTGCTTGAGGACATCTTCATTTTCGTAGCGTGCACCATTTTTTTTTTCTTTTTAAGCCAAAATAATTGTTACAATCTTTAATTACTTTTGTATTTTTACTTTTGAACATTGTATCTATTATTCTAGCAACAAGATGGATTTAAAAGAAAGGTCTATGAACTGCAAAGTTGAATATGTTGATAAGTTCTATAATTCTTATATAAATATAAATACTATCTTTATCCGACATCATACATGAAAAAATGGGTATGGATTTTAAAGAAACCCTATGCACAAAAGGAAATACTTCTGATCCAAATAGTTGCATGAGAATTCTGCAAATTTAGTTGGTGAAATTTTTAATCATGCCATTTCAATTGTAAATAAGGATACCTATAATTTTATATTTTTATTTTTGGTAATTATTTTCAGAAAACAAATTTAAAACATAAAAAAAATAGATGAGGCAGTTTTATGGGCCGTGAAGGGCTGCAGGCCCACATCGCATTTTCTTCTTCGCGCAAAACGCTCATCGCACGGCTTCGATCAGAACAACCCCTAGCTGCTGCCGTCGTCCTGGCCGTTCCGCGATCCGCCGGCGGCATCCGTCAGCGCCACCGTGCCCCCTGTTCTCGCGTTGTTGCTTATCCGGTGTGGTACTTTCGTGTCCCCCTCTCATTTCATCTTCCTTGGGTTCTGGGCTCTCGATTTTTCTTGGATCTTAGATTGACCCGATCCCCTGATTGCTCGCTCTCCGTTGCTTTCTTGAAGTGAGCTGCAGCAATGGCCGCGGGCGCTGCGCCGACCAATATGCAGAAGGAGCAGGTGTGCCTTCTTTGCATATTACCTTGCCCGAGTTCAAATTATATGTTTGCTGTAATCTGAGGAAACGATGATTTTCTTATTTCCTCGAACGAACAAGGGTGGCGAATTAATTGGTTTGAGCAAGTAAATTTATGTCTTCAGATCGATTTGTCAACTTGTGCTTCCTAGATTTGTCACCCTGCAATAAACTAAGAGGAAAGCATGAGTGCATGACTATGATTTTTAAGAAATAATAAAGTATACAAGTTGAAAATGATGCTTGGGGAGGTGAATTTTACATGATTTCCATGAGAAACCCTGATTCTAATGCACTGTGTGGAGATTTGGGAAGCCAAACAAAGTCAATTGAACTATGGCATTGCTTAGACAGTTACACTTATTTACTTGATATTATACTAACTAGGTTTCTATCGGGTAGCATTGCACTCTGACCAAATAACTGCATAGCTTATACTAGTCCAATTCTTCAAGAGAAAAAAAATATTTCTGCACTACACAGAATTTCTTTTCAGATGTTGGTTTCAAGTGGTTATGTCTAAGAACAAACAGAATTTGTAGCAATTAGCATGACCATTGATCTCCAAAGTTTTCTGATATTCAGTTTCAGATTTGTTTTTACTTGGGGTGTTTTATTCTATCTTTTCCTCTTGTTATTATTAATTTATCGAAGCTTTTCTGAGATGATTCGTTTTATGCATCTCAATAGATGTTTGGATTGGCGGAGAAAGAGATGGAGTATAGGGTTGACCTCTTCAATCGGTGAGTTGTATTTCTTTGATTCTATCTTAAAACTACATCATGAGCTTTGAGCTTTGATGCAGCAGATGAAGTTCAGTTTTCAATTTATACCACTGCAATTTATCTTCTATGTGACATTGTATTTTGTTCTTAAATCAAATCATATTCAAACGTCACTGCAGGAAGCACCATTACACTTTGAACGAGAATGGATAAATTTATGTCTTCCAGTTTATCTGATATTCCATCTTTGTTTCACTATCACAGGCTTACACATACATGCTTTGACAAGTGCATCGAGAAGAGGTACACCTGAATTTAGCATGTATTTGTTTTTCACTACCCTCTAGGTTTCTCTAAATTGCTGTTACATCTGCATCTTTCCTTTTTTTTGGGTATTAGCAGTTGTATACGTGAAGTATATCAGATCAATGTTATATGTGCTTCTGTAAACCCAGTATGAAGATTTGCTGACAAGCAAGTGGCATAATAAGTAATTAAGTGGGACCTTCTTGATGTGTTATCTTGTTTTCGCACCCCAGTTTTGCGCTGTCCATAGTAGCTGCCTTTTGCTGGGTGTGTTGGTTTGTCTGAAGTTCATTGGCTCACGTTGCTGACCAGTAGTGTTATGTTTTTCGCGCACTAGCAAGAAGTGAAGGAACCCTATGCTCTGTTACTGTCTACTTTTTATATCTGTATCGTTTGCTGCTACGATAGTTGAAAACTTTGTTGCGTAAATTCTGTAATTTCATTGCTACAAGTTGCTACAAGTAATGAAATTTGGTTGTTCCCTGGTGTGGAGAAAATGTGTGGTAGGAAGATAATCATATGATACATTTAAACTATTTAAGACAACTATATCACTTCTCAGTAGTAAAGTTCGCTTTTTTTTGGATTCATTGCCATGATGTCAGTAAATACACGAACTCGTGAATTATATGGGATTGATTTGGATTGTATTCACTGTATCTCTAGGCACAAAGATGCTGAGCTCAATATGGGTGAGAACAGCTGTATTGATCGATGTGTTTCTAAGTATTGGCAGGCAAGTTTGTTTCTATGTTCTTGGTCCATTCCATATTGAATGTTCATCTTGTTTTCGGCAGTTTTACAGGTTTTATCAGTGAAAAAAAAAAGATGATTTGTCCACAATGAACTAGCTTAAAATGTGAAATGCTGAAAAATTTTGAGACATCTATACTATTGTACTTTTGTGCTTGTTACCGGGACACATCTTTTAGCACCATGTAGTATTGATCCTTAGAGTAGTGCTATGGGTTAAAAGACAACCTCATTAGTGCTTGATTTCTACAGAAAACTATTTTTTGTTTGTTTCTTTTGCTTCAGCCTCAGAAGGTACTGCTCTCTTTTTCCTTTGGGATTCATGTCTAACAAGCAAATAAATTTGGCTATATATAATTTTTTCATGTTCTAGCTATGGCACCATATGTTTCAACTGCACTTGTTTGCATGGATCAGTATTTACTGAGCCTTCATACTAAACTTGAGCATAAAATAGCCTCAGATTGGATGCCTAAGGCTCTGTCTCACTTTGCTTTAGTCTGTACCAATGCAGAAACTAGAATTACCCACGGTGATGTTCAATTAGCCTTAAACTTTCCCTCAGTTCAGTTAATTTCTCACTGTTCTTTCCGTATTACTTCTTCAGGTGACTAATCTAGTCGGGCAGCTTCTTGGAAATCAGCCTAAAATGTGAACTGTGATGAAATTTTGTTTGTGGTGTATTTCTTCAATTTTGGTTCTAGGGTTTGATGGATTACTAGGCAAACTAGTTATAAATGATAAATTCGAGTACATCTCAAATTATTAGCATTGTATTGTTCGGACATGATAGAGAAACCTACTTGTGAGGCTTTTGGTACCAAATTCTGCATCCACCTTTTGTCTGAGCTCCTGAATTCTACTGTTATCGAGGCAAATGTTGAACCTCATTGAAAAGATAAGCTACTCCCTCCAGTCACATCAAAGAGACCTTATATGATTGTTGTTAAGTTAAACATTTCAAAGTTTGACTACAAAATAATTTTTCATGTTGGGTTTGAATGTTTGGAAGTGATATAAGGATATTTGGTTTGGGACATAAAACTACTACTTCTCTATATATTTTTGGTATAATACTCCTTCCTGTCCAAGTTATTAGACGTTTTGGCTGTAAATACATAACACTTGCCTGGAAGATAATGCAGTTTGCGGAGAGTTTTGTTGCGACTGCAAGTCCGAACAAGGAACGTATCTTGGGCTTAATCCCCGGTGGCAAAAGGGCCGCTGTCTTTCAGTTTACTTTTGCAAATGTAACGACAGCACACAAGGCACAAGAAACCTCCTCTTGACATGCTTCAGTTCCATGGCAATGTAGCTACTAGCCAACCCTCCCCTCCATTCCTGTTGGGCCAATAACAGCTAACATTCCTCTCTCCTTTGTCACACGGACTAGCCCGTGCCTCGTCTCTCTCTCTCTCTCTCTCTCTCTCTCTCTCAGCCTAGATGCGGCTCCAGCCTTCTTGGGAGGGCCCATCGCCACGGACCGCCTTCTCACACCGGTGATGGCGCTCTTCCCTCCCTATTGTCAGCGCTCCAATCCTCCCTGCCTTGTCGCGGCAGTCGGCGGCCCTGACTCGCCTTGTGCGGTGCTCGTCCTATGAGGCAACTATGCCTGTGTGGATGCTTTCCTCGACGTCGTGCCATCCCTCTGGCAGTGGGGCTGAGACCACATCGACCACGTCGACGTGCTGTGCCTCGTCTCTGCCACCACGCTGCCAGTCCAGCTCGCCGATGCGGCGGGCCTTGCTCGCCGAAACGAGGAAGAACATAGAGAAGAACAGGAAGAGAGTATGACACATGGGTCCCGCATGTCATAGACTATGGAAATGAATTTAGGTGTCATGTTTTAGGTAGTCCTGTTAGAGTTGGAAGCGAAAATATAAGTAGAATAGAAATAACTGGCTACCTAAAATAGTGTGTAAAGTAGTGTGTTTTTAGGTAGTAATGCTGAAGATGGTCTCCAATAGTTCCGAGAACCCAACACAAGCAAAGCTAGCATTTTTTTTTTTTTTTTTTTACACATTGGCACGTATTTCATTAAGAGAAGTGAAGTTTACAAATGATTCGCAAGTAATCCACGATTACTCACGAAACACACGGGCACAAACAAACAAAGAAGCAAATGGTGGTGAGGGGTGGGGCGAACCCCTCCAACTAACAACCTCAACAATCGATCCTCTTACAACCAATACACAACACCCGGTGGCTAGCAGTGTACGAGTAGGTAACGAAATAGCGGCAAAGCATCCGCTAGAGAACCGACGGCCAAGCATCCGTCTGGACCAACCACGGCAAAGAAAAGCATCCGCCGGAAGAAGACGACCGCTCCGACGGAAAGCATCCGCCATAGACGACCATCACCTCGGCGGTCCGCGTGCATCGGAAACGCAAGCTCGTAACGACCGCGACCTCGGCAACAAAACCGAAACGCAAGTTCATAACGACCGCGATCTCGGTAGCACGCCAAGACGCCGGAAACGCAAGCTCGCGGAAAGACGGCAAAGCACCCGCCGGAACGACCTAGAAACGCGGGGCGCAAAGCATCCGCCCACACAACGAAGAGCACCTCGGCGGCAAAGCATCCGCCCGCGAGAACCACTAGAGCTGCGGGACACCACATGCTAGACAATAATCGAGAGGTAAACATGAAGCACCAAAAGAATCGGCCAGGGACGAGCAAACCGACCATGAAGGGGGACGATGTGCCCATAGAGATCGCGAATGCTCAAGCGTTGCCTTCCGGGAAGGGTATCGGCGTCGCAAACGCCGACAACGCCGAAGAGAGCACCAAAGGTCTTTCTCGAATCAGAGCCCGCAAGACGGACCACCACCCACGGCGGCCAAAGCACGAATCCCGCCTCCAACGCCCTTGCCGTGAGAAGGCCCGTGATGCGTGCGGGGCCACCACAAAGCCGCAGACGACGCGCCAGAACCACCTCGGCCCCACCACCCAGCCGGCGCCGCCACCGGCACGGACGAGCGAAGGAAGGGACAAGTCACCGATCCCAACAGAGCAGCTGCGTGTGGAAGAACGGCAGACGCCCAAGGAGGTGCATGGCGCACGCGCGCCACCGCCGTCCGAGCTTTAGCCCCTTCCACCACGAGGAGGATCGTGACACCACTCCTTCCCCGTGGCCGCCGGCCACAGGCCTCCCAAGGATGTCGAGGCCGCGCCGCCGGGAATCCCCGGGCAAGGCCGCGGCGCCGGCCGCGCGCCCGGCCGGTCGCCAATGAAGGAGGAGACGGGATGGGGGCCTGAGGCGCGCCGGCGCCAAGATCCGGGCCCGGGGCCCGGATTCGGCCACCCACCGCCCGGCAAGGCCCGCCACCGAAGCCACCACCGCCGCCGCCCAGCGCCACCCGCCCGGCAAAGGCGCACGGAAGTGGCGCGAGAGGAGGCGCGTCGCCGAGGCGGTTCCGGCCGGGCCGGCCGCCCCCCGTGCCGGGAGAGCCCGGAGGCTCGCCGGAGGGGGAGGCGGAGGGAGCCGGGAGGAAGGGGAGGAGAGGATGGCGCCGCCCCTGTTGAGGCGGCCCGGTGGCCGCCGCGGGCGGCAAGGCGGCGGCGGCGGTCGGCCGGGGGAGCCGGGCGGCGGGGGCCCTCGCCGGGAGGAGGTGGTGCTCCCGAAGTCGCCCAGGGAGCGGGCGCTCGGGAGCCGTGAGATCGGAACGTTCGATTTGACGCGCTTATTAGGATCCTTGGGTTGTTCTGCTTGGTCCAAGCAAAGCTAGCATCGATACATGGTTCTCCGATATTGTTGACTGGTGAATTTTCTCGACCACAAACGTCTGATGATGTAGCTCACCACTCCGCTTTTGTTGGCTGGAGACTTGGACTGCTACCAGATCGAACAAATGGAAGACTCCACTGGCGGCGTTCGTATCGTGTCCAGACGTGCGGTCCGGCCAGAGCCGGCAAGCTCGCCGGACGTCGTGGCGTCGGAGGAGACCCCGATCGTGGAGCTGACGCCATGGGATCTCCAGTACATTTCCGTGCAGTACATCCAGAAGGGCGTCCTTCTGCCCAAGAAGCAGATCCAGGGCAACAGGCAGCAGGAAGCAGCGCCGCACTCGCCGACGAGCTCGCCTCGTCGTTCGCCCGTGCCTTGGGCCGCTTCTACCCGCTGGCCGGCCGCTTCGTCGTCACGGAGACGATGTCTGGCGGTGCGTGTGGTCTCACGGTGTCGCTTAGCTGCGGCAACGATGGGGCCGAGTTCGTCCACGCGGCGGCGCCGGAGGTTTCCGTGAGCGACCTCACCTCCCCGCGCTACTTCCCGCCGGTGCTGCGGTCCTTGTTCCCATCCAACGGGATGCTGTGTGGCGACGCGGTGCTGGAGCCCCGCCGCCCTGTGGTGGCCGCACAGGTCACCGACCTCGCCGACGGCATGTTTGTCGCCTTGTCACTCAACCACGCCGCCGCCGACGGCACCACGTTCTGGCACCTGTTCAACACCTGGTCAGAGATCCACCGTGGCGGCCGCGGCTGCGAGCTGCTGCTGTCCACGCCGCCACCGGTGCTCAGAAGATGGTTCCCCGACGCGTGCCCCGTACCGATCACTCTGCCGTTCAGGAACGTCGAGGACATGCTCCGGCGCGTCGTCGAGGTCCCACCGTTACGCGAGTGCTTCTTCCATCTCTCCGCGGCGAGCGTAAGGAACCTCAAAGCAAAGGCAAACGCCGAGATGACGACGACAGGCGGCACGGCGCAGCAGCATGCCACCACCTCCATGATCTCCGCGCTGCAGGCCGTGCTTGCGCACCTCTGGCGCGGCGCGTGCCGAGCCCGGCGCTTGCCGCCGGACCGGGAGACGACCTGCCGGCAGCCCGTGGGATGCCGAGGGAGGGTGCGCGGCGTGCCGCAGCACTACATGGGCAGCGCCGTGGCGCGCGCCGTGGCCAGGTGCACCGTCGCCCATGTCCTGCAGGAGGACAAAGGGCTGGGCTCCGCGGCGTGGCTGCTCAGCCAGGCCGTGGCATCTTTCGACGAGGCCAAGACGAGGGACGCGCTCGCGTCCTGGCATCAGAAGCCGCACATCCTGTACCCCGCCGAGGCGTCCGGCGACGACGGCGACCCGCCTGCCGGTATCGTGGTTGCGTCCTCGCCGCGGTTCGACGTCTACGGAAATGACTTCGGGTGGGGCACGCCGGTCGCCGTTCGGAGCGGCGCCGGGAACAAGATGGACGGCTTGGTGACCGTGTACCCGGGGCGTGATGGTGGTGGAAGCATGGGGTGGAGGTGTGCATGTCTCCGGAAACGCTTGCCAGGCTCACATCGGACAGGGAGTTCATGGAGATAGTGCATAGATAAATGAGAACCTGCTAGAGATGCTCTAACGTGAATCAAACCATATTTTTTTAAAAAAAAATATCAATGCAAAAGAATAATGGTATGTGTTTTATTATTCAATTTGCTTCATACTGAGACATCTAATAAGGCACAAACATCTGTCCATATAGGCGATGACGTTACCTTTCACTCCAGGAAAACAATTTTGCTTAACAAGTTTGCTCTGTTGGTTGAAACATACAAAATGTTGAGTCACCAACCAAATGGAGCAAACGACCATTCGACCAGGAAGCCAACTCTACTACAATTCTCGGTCATCAACGCCATTTTGGCACACCAGAATCTCAAAAACAAAACACGAGTAACAACTGTATTGCATACAAATGATACAACAAAGCACCCAATGCCAAATCACTAATCCAGCACACATGAAGCACTGTTAGCATACTTAGGTCAAACTGCATGCTTCTGCCTCGATGGGCTGTCCTAGCTTTGTAAATAACACAGGAATCAGAACCTTCATATGAACTCTCATGTTTCCGGTGAGGATTTTATGTCGTCATTCGCTGCAATTTTCCCCACACCTTTGTATTCGGAGTTGGTGGCAGCTCTGTTATCCTCGTCGACCTCCTCAGCAGTAAGGGATCCAGTCCTCATCAGTTCCTTAACCTTGCGGTACTCATCGTAGTGGGCACGGCGATGCTCCTTAAAACTCAATCTTGCTGTGTCAGCTTCTGGGTCTACATGGGACCAAATATATCATGGTATATCCAATCATATTACAAAAAAGATGCTCCTGAAACATCTGAAAACAACGCAATGCTAATTGTGTACTACGACAGTAGCAAACAAGTAATAGTAGATCACACTTTATAATGATAACGACATGGCATTTAACCATCTGTTTGTGACATATATGCAACTTGGGTTCTAAGATGAAATCTGTCGTGCTCAAGTAACAGAGAGAACAATGAGGTTTGCCTTGTCCAATGCTAGGAAATTGAGAACGTGTCTAATTAATTGGGTCAGTTATGAACGTAAGGAAGCTAGAGCAGAACAGAGTTTCAGGGGCTAGGGCAGAACAGAGTTGCATTGTTTCAATCATGGAAAACAAATGGAAGTGTGAACTACTCTGCCAACCAAACATCAAACTGCCCATCTTTAGCTAGGACATACATAATAGTCAAGGCTGATTTTTAAACTTTTCTTGTTCACAGAGGAAGAAATAATTATCTTATCTTAATTTGACCCATTTAGCTATCTTACCATAATGAGTAAGAAAAAAAATATGAGCAGTCCTGTTACCAGAATGATACTGTAGCAGCTGGGCAAAAGGTTTACCATCATCTTGTTCTATGGCATCTGTATCATCATCTGAAGATCCCCAACCATCATCCTTTGAATTGCTATTGCTTGAAGAAGCCACGCCATTTAAGGCTGTTAAGATAGCTTCAGCCTGGACAGTCTCATCGAGACATTTGTCAAAAAGGACGTGTTGGCGACAGCGACCCTGGAAGTAGAAGAAAACAAGTGAGCCAAATAATCATGTGCACACTAGGGAGTACTTAAAGTGGTCGGATGTAGTATGATGCAGGTGGCAAGATATCTACCATCATCATCTATCATAGGGTGATATGGTGTCTTCGCTCTGTTATCTTCTGCCTCACCGGTTTGTTTGACTCGATTTACGCACAAATTGTCCTCATTCCACTTCACACGGCGAGCTACAGAAAAAGGGTCCAAGCATCAGAAGCTATATCAAGAGGATGGCCACAAGAATATGGACTGTATCACACATGTGATATGTGTTTTGTAACAGGAGATATGCACATTTCTTTAGTCATTCCTTCAGACTGCCAAGAAAAAGAAAGTCAATTGATGTTTTTCTTTCATTTTAAAGACAAGCCATTTTACATATTGGCTCTACTGACCCTTCCAAATTTGAGATGCAAGGTTCCAAAACCAATCAAATAAACACAAGCAGTGTCAATACACAAAGCAATGTTTGTGTACAATGCTGAAAAGTAATGTTCCTTCCATCATCTCAGTTCTTAACTCTCAACTATTTGTCATGCAAAAACTAAATGAGCACTATTTAGTATTGAAATGGACATAAATAAATTCAAATAAAAACATGAGTTCACACATTCCTGGGAATAATACTTTTTTTTCATGAAATGAAACAACTTCATCATAAAGACTTCCACAGCATAATGTATTGGAATTGGATAAACAACTTTACCAAAGTTCTAACACAAACTCCCTCAATTTCATAATAATTGTCAACTTCACCATGCACAAAGGCAAGGGAAGCACCAAGCATAACAAAAAAAAAAGGTTAGCGACAACTGGCCATACATACCCCTTTTAAATACTCTTCCAAATACTTGTGATGGTGCAGAGCACAGAAACATCTCAACAAGCATACAGTATTATCCATAATGTACACACATTTTGAAATGATATGGTTCATTGGTCGTATACATGCAAGTTCTGTTAGCATGTAATTTATATCTCAATCTCCTTATGTCCAATGTAAACTGTAACACTATCACAATATAGTAGTATGAGTGAAGTAGGTGGTCCTTAGACAAAAGTGCAGCATAGCTTAAATAGATTATATGAGAAGAAAAAAAAATATTTAGCATGTCAGATTTCAGCATAGAAATGATCCATTACTTTTCTGACAAATTGCTAAGTTCAAACTTCAAACATGAGCACTAACTGAGAATAAATATGTAGAGTGAGTTACAAATGAATGTGTCTGGTTTATATGCATCAGTGATGAGACTCCATAAACTGTTTGTAACAGAAATTCAGAAACG
Organism: Hyparrhenia diplandra; assembly: GCA_015847255.1. Taxonomy (NCBI): domain Eukaryota; kingdom Viridiplantae; phylum Streptophyta; class Magnoliopsida; order Poales; family Poaceae; genus Hyparrhenia; species Hyparrhenia diplandra. Next base: position 13,951 of record JADLZK010002190.1, on the reverse strand, counting down.
GAGAAACTAGGAGTACTGACCTCATGCTTGAAGTGTTTGGACTTCACTAATGAAAAGTGAATGGTGCTCCCACAATCTTTACAAACAAAATCTGCTGAAGTAAGGAAAAACATTAGTTCATTACATTAATTTTTCAAGTTATTTCATTGGCTTATTCAAGTTTTCATTCAGGAAAAAACGAAATGTACATAGTAATATCAGAAGTAAGGTATAGTTGCAAGCAGGATTTAAAGTTATACACATATGAGCAGACAATGATGTTAGAGTGAACCAAGGAAATCATGGACAGCCATTTCCCCACATCTATTTCATTTGATATTGTCCTAAGTTGATGATACATAATTGATTCATTCATTGTAATAATAAATTAATCAGACAACACTCTGCTCATGACAATTACAGTTGAACCTGGAGTATGTAAAGTATACATTGAGGGAACACTATGGCTCTAATCTAGTCAATTTCTAAATTGAGCAAGATATATTTATTAATTTTGCTAGATAGACTCTAAATGTTCAGTGGCATAGAAACTTTTCCATCCAATATAAAACAGCGCTGTGTATTCAGACACCTCTGATAACAACAAAATGGCATCTTTCTAATTAACAGAAATAGCAATATGTGTAAGGATGAAGAATCCTTTTCCCCCTTTTGTTCCCATCAACAGATAAATTGTTTTAAGCCATAATGATTGGCTTGGTGCACCAGATTTGGGCAACCATGAAACCCAGCCCTTTTGCAATACCCAGCAATCTATGGCCAGTTTCACAGAGCAAATTCAGTTGTCAACCAAAAGTACAGTACTATCAGGGAACCAATAGCACCATCGAGGCATTAGAATCCCCCAACCAGCTGGCTTGGCCAATTATCTCTCCCACCATTGATCATATCTGCAAGTATCAGCAATGATAGCGTACAACTGTACAAGAGAATTACCACACTAATGTAAGCAAAGATTATGTGGAAGTTTGGGAACGACCAACAGGATATTGTGCAGTGGCAAGTTGACTTGCGATTCGTCGTCGGTATCACTCGGCTTGAGCATTGCAGCTTGTTTAATATTATGCAAAATCGCAAATGAGCTCTTATTCAAGATGTGCTGTGATTCCAGATATGTTGCCTGCTTCAGTCACAGTTAGAGCTGCTTAATATTCCCACCCTCCCCGCCTAACAGGCCAATGCTTCTTGAACTGTGATGATTTTTTTTCTTGAGCATGGCCGCATGGCTAAAGCTATTGCAGATTATGGGAAATTGAACAAATGTAACAAACACTGCCAACAATTTTGAGTCAAAAGAGCCTAGGTGCCAAACTGCCTCTAGATATTAAGAGCAAGAGCAGTGGCGGACCCAAATATACACTTATAATTAGATCTGATCCGATTATAAAAAGCCTTAGGTTAGGCTTGGGGTGCTCGGCTTCGCAAAGAAGGCAGGGGATAGAAGGGCCGGGCATACCTTGTTGGTGCTCGTTGCTGGAGAAGAAGGGCCCGGCGAATCGATGAGAACCTGGCCTGGCGTAGGGCGGCGGGTCGTCGCCGAGAGAGAGCTCGCGGCGAAACGGCGGCCGAGGTGGGGAGAGCGCACCCACACCCACACGGCACGGATATACTGGAAGGAACATGAGGGAAGGATGGCAACGGGGCGGGTGGAGCGTCTGCAGACCCGCACCCGACAAGAGACCCGAACCCTGTGGCGGGTGAAGATTTGACCGGGTCCCTGAAACCCGCGAGCAGAGCTGACCGGGCACAGCAGAGAAGAACCGCAGCGCGTGGTGACTGGTGCCAGAGGCACGGAGCTGTGTCGTCGGCGCACGGCGCGTCCGATCGTCCTCGTCAGCGCGTGGTGGCGGAGGGCCGTAGCCGCAGGGACGGCGGCGCCTGCAGGTGCAGGTGCAGGTGCAGATGCTGTGCAGGAGGAAGCGGTGGTGGAGCAGCGCCTGCGCAGGAGCAGGGCCGGGGTGCGGGAAGGCCGTGCGTCAGCGGCGGTGGAGTCGCACTGCAATCACGGGGGTAAATTGGACAAAAACGATATATATACATCAACAATTTAAGACGACTTAATAATTTTATAATGGTTATCTTTCTAAGTTGTCTCGTAAAATGTGCATTTCCTAATTTATGGAGAGAGTAAAAATAGGATTACATATCTCTTGTGATAACAACTCATACAATGGTAAAATAGTCTTCCATAGTCCAAATTCTAGCTCATGAGGTCATATTTCTTCCTCGTTCATTCTCTCACCTCTCTCTTTCCTCCACATCATCAAAAAATCATGGACAATGAGTTGATTTGGAGTGGAAGAAGACACCTTTACGCCAGAAAGAACGCATTCGCCTTTTGATGGGTTGAACCCAACCTATACCCACACCGATCCAAATCTGAGCATGCAGCTTTTTGTCACCAAACCAAACTAAACCAAACATAGTGACAACCACCAAACATAGTGGCAACCAAACTGTCACGGCAGTTGTTGTTCACTAGTGATTATCCATTTGCCAACCCACGGGTCCAATCCATTTGATAACCATGGTTCTAGGCGACAGTGCCGACAGCCAGCACGGTGGTGGGCGGCATGGTGTTCTGCGACCAGTGCAAGCACGGCGCCAAGGGCCTGGCCGGCAGGTGCGCGCGTGGCCATCCAGTGCGGCGGCGGCGACACCCCACTGACGGTGCGTGAGAGCAACACCAACTGGTTCAGCGGCTTCTCCGTCCGCATGGAAGGATCCCCGGACATGAACCGCTACACGGCGCGCAGCGTCCGTCCGGGCACGGGGCCTACGGGCGGCGCCACCACGGCGTCCCGGCGGCGCCCGAGCGGTCTCATGCTCGCCTTCCGCATGCTGGGACTCAGATAACACCATGCCGCCGCGACTCGCAGCCCGAGGGAGGCCATGGACTTCCCTGGGTCAAGACGCTGGGCCGGGGCGGGCGGAGACGACCTCCGGGCGATGAGTGTTATTAACGCCCCGCCATTCTAGCGCACGCACGTATTTGACAATGTATTTCCACCACCAATTAAAAGTATAGAATTGGAGGCATATACTTGATTTTTCTCGGAGGGGCGGAGGAGGGCGGTGGCGGTGGCCCCACTGAGGCGGGGGGAGGGTGGAGGTGGCGCTATGGAGGCGAGGAGGGGGGGGGCGGCGGCGCTTATGCAGGTTTCCTCGGCCGTCCTGGATTGGTTACCATTGTAAGTCCATGGACTGCTTATTTTGAACCAAACTATTTTTTCCTAGGATCCAAAACCAAACCAAACCAAACCAAACCATCAATATGGTCAACCCATCTCGCAAAAATCTAAACAAAACCACAAATGTAAAACCAACCCATTAAAACCATTCCAACCCAAACCATTAGCGGGCCGGTGGAGCATCTCACGGGAGGGCTTTCAAATTTGGGCATCCGAGTCGGGAGGGTTAAAATGGCTTGGTTTGCTTTTTGGTACATATAATTATAAGGTTAATGGGCCACGGTTTGGGGCTTTCCTCATTGGATGGCTTTCAAAGTTAAAACCTTCCCCATTCGGGTCCTAGAACCCACGGATTTGGGGTCTAAACCCGCTCCACAGCCATCAGAGCTGGTCCTTTTTCTTATAATAATATACTTGTTGTATATTTTTTTTATTTGAAAAAAAAAAATCTTTTTGACTGTCTATATACTTCGTCTATTACAAGATGTTTGAATTTTTTTTTTAATCTAAATTTGACCACTCATGTTACTTTAAAAAATACAAATATAGTTAAATCTAAGTCATTTTTAAACACTTTTATTAATAAAGCAAGCTACGTTAAAAAAAAAGTGATAATTTACACAAAATTTTAAATAAGATGAGACAAAAGATTAGAATTTGGGATGGAGGAAGTACGTTGCTACAGTCAAAACATATACTATAAGATAAGATTTTGTTTTGTATAGGATAGACCGTCCATAATTTATTATCTTTATTATGTATATAAATATAAAAAAATATAATCATATATGACGTGGTTTGTGGAGTATATATGAGTATGACTGTTGTGGCTGTTTCCCCTCGTGCGTGCTCGTGAAACAATGTCCACCCCACCATTGTGTAAAAAACCAGGCACCCCATCTCTAATAGCCATTAGCCTCTTTCTCCAGGCGAGACTCTCCAACCCATTAGCCATGGTGTCCTTGTGAGTCGTCTCAGACTCTATCCCAGTGAGACCTTCACCTTGGTCCGATGACTCATCCTTGGCTTTCCTCCTCCCCTATAACCACTACCTTGATCCATTCCTGACCTCTGACCAACACCTCCAACCCGAGGATAGGCGAGCAGCTCTACCTCCGCCTGTCTGCTAATGCCGATGAGATTGGATATAGGAAGGACAAAGAATGATGAGCAGGTTTCATATTTGAGGAGTCTAATTTGAGAGATATTGTTGAAGCACATGCAAAAAAAAAAGTCCTAAAAGATAATAGAAGCCTTCAAATCAAAAGTAGAGCCTTGATTTGAGGGCTGCTGCTAGGGTTGCTCTAACAGATTAGCAAGATATGGGTGTCCCAATGGCTAGCTATTTGGCCAGCTATTATGACGTGGATAATGAAAAAAATAGGAGAGACAAGAGTCACTAGCGACGAAACAAATGAACTATCTATTTCACATGTTCTAAGAATCTAAGAGACCAGCATTTGGGTCCATTAGAACAAAAGGTATAAAATAGTCATTTCTTTTTTGTCTTTCACCTCCACATCAGCTAGCTATGTAGCTAACACCATTGTGGACGTCCTAAAAAACAAGTTGCATGCAATTAAGAAGATAAGAACATCATAAAACAATATAAGGCCCCATTTGGATCATTGGGACTGAATTCATGTAATAAACTATATAGTTGTGGAAAAATAATCCATAGAATATGTTAATAAGTAAAGTCTACTTAAGATAGAGAAGAAGAATTCATAGAATCCATTTCCAATATCCCAACCTATGAATTTAAGATAGGCTTATATGTGAACTTTGAAAAGCTATGTAATCTCAATTTCCAAGCCAAGTATCCTAATTTGTTAAGTAGAATCCAAATCCTCCAAAATGAAGAGATCTCCTAAGAGGTTAACGTTGATTTCATGTTGCAATAAAACCTACGAGACTTCCCTATGTCTTTTAGACCCCTTTTGACCTAACTCCTTCAAAAGTTGGCGAAAGCTAACGCACTATAGTACTAGAGCCACAAATCAAGAATCTTATATTATTTCTAAATTATCCTACCACTTCCATGTTCGACATGATTCTAGGAATGGACAAAAGCCACTCAAAATAAGTACCCACAACTCTTCTCTTTCACCAAAAAGTCCAAATGCTCTATAACTTTCTATCTTGAGATAGATGTTCACTTGAGGTTTTCAACCTACCTACCTCTCAAAGAGGCAGCACTTTGCAGCTCACGTAACTAGAGAATACAATCCACAACATCAGTTGGAATGAAGAAATCAATGATACTTGGAGCTATAAATGGGGCTCGGGAAAATTTAGTAGCAAGAAGGCTTACAGACATATGATTGGTCATAACCCAACAAGTTGTTGGGAATATGCCCTAGAGATAATCATAGAGATGATTATTATGTCACCTTGTATCCATGATATATTATGTGTTCATGAATATCCATTAAGGACAACTTGTATTGATTGTCAATTATGTGAATTGTTTGTGAAACTCTTTTACTTATATGGTTATTCTATAATTGTCTCTCCGGTCGGAGTTCGTGTGAGAGTACACATGAATATTAGATCAACACACGTATTGGTTGATGACTATGTTTCACAAGTCATAGACATGGATATGTCAAACTAATAGTGTGGGCACATGTATGACATGGGGCTGGATTGACCCAACATGAGATGTTATTATTATCTCTTTACACATCATGTACATTATGTCCTTAGACCTGAGATTGTCGTATGTACTCAAGATGTGAAACGACCTACTTAGGGACTATCAAACGTTACTCCGTAATTGGGTAGCTATAAAGGTGATCTTCGGGTTTGTCAAGAAGCATGCTATGAGGCAATCAAGATGGAATTGCCCCTCTCCATGAGAGAGATATATCACTGGACCACTCGAATGATTGGATCAAGAAATGTATGGTTGTGCTTGGGTTAAGTGTTAATCCACGAGGTGGACCAAATATCGTGTGGCAAGGGAATAACATGTATATGAGTTTATGGTGGTTCATCTGATATGATCATTGCGTACGCATGGGAGTTGACATGTCTTGCTTGAGGCCGCTATCAACCATTGGTCGAGTAGGAGTACTTGGGCCATGTCTATGTGTGCATGAGCCCATAGGGTCACATGCTTAAGGGGAAGGAAGCCTAATTCGGATGTGATCTAGTTAGACAAGGTTTAGGGTTACTAATGGGCCTCCAGCTCGAGAGCTTGTTAGAAACACCTATAGAAGAGAGGTGGGCGCGAGGCTAGGATTGACCGACGCCACTTTGGCAGACGCAGCCGCCCACACCCTCGCCTCTTGCTCCTCGCGTACCTAGCAGTCTGGAGGCACGACGCTTCCTCCCTGTACATGTGGGGATACCTCGGAGGTGCTGCATCTGGAGCACGAGGACAAACCGCATGTGAAGGACGGACATGAGCAACTTCATGGCACTGCTGCGACACGTACATCTACGTCGAGAGTCGACGCTTCCGCTGCATCTGCGCGTCTAGTGGTAATCCCATGATCTATAACTAGCAGTAGTTCCTGGTTTATGGGTAGAAAAGTTTTGTTTTCTGGATAGCATAGCACCCCCATATTCCAACACAAGTCCCCTTCTAAAATGGTCATGGGGTGCTGCCATCTTGAGTACACACAAGTTCTTCTTTTGGTTGCTCCTCAGGGATAGATTAAACACTATAAACTTACTTAGAAGAAAAAAAAACATGGTTCTACAAGACTACTCCTGTGTGCTATGCAATTTAACATGTGAAGACACTAATCTCCATTTGTTCTTTGAATGCCCCTTTAGTAGAAAGGGCTGGGCTCTTCTATCCATAGACTGGAACCTGAATCTCGAACCATTGAATATGATCCTCCAAGCAAGAGAAGCATTTGGGAGCATAATTTTCAAAGAAATCTTCATTATGGCATGTTGGATCATCTGGACCATGAGAAACAACATTATCTTTGATCAAAAGCAGAGCAATCTTTCAGTATGGAAAAGCAACTTCTTACAAGAGCTTGGTTTGGTTTGTATCAAAGCCAAGGGAAATAAGAAAGTCTTACTCAGTGATTGGAGAGATAGCCATTTGTAATTTTTTTTTTTTTTTTCTTTGGGCCTAGCTGCCCACAAAATATGTACATAAAAAAAAAACTTTGCCTTATTAATAGAAAAAAACCCAAAATACAGGTAGGGGCCTTCCCTGCCTCCTTGTCAAAAAAAGCTTTTATATGTTATTTCTCTCTTGTACATTTGCATCAGGAACTCTTTTCTACTCTTTATTCTTTCTAACGTCCTTCCACCTTAGATTGGCATACTCATAGACGCATCTTCCACGCATGGATATATCCACTCTTTTTAGTTATTTTTTACAAGTGCCAAAAGATTGGGAGGCGGGATTGGAAAGTCTTGGTGATGTGATTTTTCTGTTCTTGCCAAGAACTCTTAGATTGGGAGACTTTATTAGAAACTCTTGGAGACGCTCTTAGCATCTGAGTTTTTCATAACAACTTCAGAATCTATGTTTTGTGGCAAGATTAAAAAATACATCTCCAACAACTCTCAATCTCGCCTTGGAAAAATCGACCCCTTTGAGTGAATAAATACGCGCACGTATCCATCGCACCAATCTAAGGTGGAATGATGTGGGAAAAAAAAAAAGAAATAGGACATGATTCCTTATACAAATGTACAGAAGAGAAAGAAATATTAATGTAGTTAGAGTGATTTAGAATAGTTTGGGATTCCATGTGTAAAATTAATTTCTATAGTTTAGGAGTAGTTTTTTTGAAATTATTAGAAAAACCTTTCTATTTTGCTCCCAGTACTTTTTGTCACTCGAAAGGCTAATGATTTTGGAAGAAATTTTTTATACTATGGGAGATGCTCTAAAGTATAGCAGAAGTCGAACCTAAAAAGTCACTGTCTTTAGCGTTGGATTGAGGGATGGGCAGCCGAGATTCTTGAAAGGTACATCCGGCCCCAATATTTTGACCAAGTTTTGTGACATAATAGTCTTTTAGCCGTCGTAACATGTCAGTTGCCCACCTGTTCAGTGTTGCGTCAAAGTCACTCTTTTTTTAGGCACAAAACTCAATAATTGATCGGCCTCGTATGTATACATATACTACCCTGTGGCTGTGGCGGCTACGAGGAACGCCATGAATGGATAAGCATGCTAAGCACCGCTGAAGAGTATTGATTGGCTTGCGAGTTTTGGGAGTTGAGATGGAGACGGAGCTGGCTCCGAGCAGCACCGGAAGCAGATGGTCAGGGTTGGCCTCATCCCTTCCTGTCAGGAACGTGCAAGACCTCGCGGCATCATGTCCTGAAGAGCTGACAGCCGAGACTCTCCAAAGGTACATCCGACAGGACATTCACAACCATGAAGTTCTTGTTGAGAAATCCAGCGAGGTTCCCGTGATCGACCTTGATAAGCTCTTCAATCACCGTTTTTGTGGAAGAGGAGGCTGCTCGCCTCAGGTTTGCTTGCGAGGATTGGGGATTTTTTCAGGTACGTAGTCGATTTACTTGTGACAAGATGATCCCACAGTAGGTATTGTTCGGTTTGGTTGGAAACGTAGCTTATGCAGCCTTCTTTAAAATACAGGATTCCGAGTTTCTCTTGTGAAAATTAATCGATTTTTGTGAAATTTTCTAATACCAAAGGAGGCTATAATTATGTGAACAATGTCAAACTTGTTTCTGATGTCATCGTTTATTCAGTTCAGACAGGGGATCCAACAATTTCTGCTCTGTATTAATGTCTAAATTAGATTCTAAAACTGATATGAGATATTAGCTGACTAATGTCAACTTCTCCGCCTCTCACAGCTTGTAAATCATGGAATACCAGACGAGATCATCACAAATATAAGAAGTGACATTCAGAGTTTCTTCCAACTTCCCCTTGAGGTGAAGTGTGCCTATGCACAGGTTCCAGGAAGCCTTCAAGGCTATGGCCAATCGTTTGTTGCGTCAGAGGCTCAAAAAACTTGACTGGTGTGATAGGTTTTCCATCATAGCCAAAACCGCCTCAGGTCCGTGATATGAAATATTGGCCTACTCAACCTCCTACTTTCAGGTCAGCATGTCTGAACTGCAAGAATCTAAGAGAAAAAATATATGTACTCACTACTGAGTTTAGACATTTCTCTTTACATATATATAGTATGGTACATATCACGTGGTTGTTCTTTCTTTTTTTTTTTTTTGGGCCAACCGGCGATGCTATGACCCATTAAGCTCCTAATCATCTGAGTTAAACATAATGGTACCCCTACTTCTCATACACTTGCATTGGTCTCTAGGGATGGCATCAAAACATAAATGAATATTTGACTTATATAAAACTTATCGGTCAACTTGATTCACTGACCACACAACCACGTTAGCTTTGTTGAAGGGGATCGCCAGCCCTAAGTCTAGACCTAAAAAGAAACACAATAGAAGTTGTACATCAATATCATTATTGTTGTTGAATAAATATAGAATTACTAGAGTAAAAAAGATTAGGGTGGGTTTTCATGACAAAATAACATATCCTTCTATAGTTAAAAACATAGTATAAAACATGCTGAAATAGGGGATGAGACATTCACAACTTAACAATCACATGCATTTCAATGTGTCATTGAATTTAATAGTAATAATATACATTTATTCTTTTTGTGATGCCAGAAAATCTATTAATGATTACTCTTCTGAGTTGATGAAAATTGTTGGTTCTATTGTTCACTTCATTGCAAAAATATTAAATATTGATCTCAAACTGATGGACGACAAATATGTGTGTCAAGTTTTGAGGATGAATTACTACCCTCCATGCAAGACCATGGCTGAAAAGGTATTGGGTTTCTCACCACATTCAGATGCATCTTTTCTAACCCTCCTTTTAGAAGTCAATTCAGTTGAAGGCCTTCAAATTAAAAGGCACAATGCATGGATCACAGTGAAACCAGATCCTAAAGCATTGCTGGTGAATGTGGGTGACTTTCTTGAGGTATGAAATCCTTTTAGAAAATTATGTCTATCAAAAGATATTCTAACTATATAATGTATTCTCTTCTTAATCTTTTTACAGAGTTATAGAACATATTAACCATTATTTCATAAATACACCACAGCTTAAATAAAATGTAATCTTCTGTGTGTACTCTTTTTAAAAATCAATGCACATTACTTTAAATATACAGGGTAATGCATTTCGCAAAAACATTGTTTATGCATAATTTCATTCTAGTTGTGCCTACCGGTTGTCATGTTCATTTCATCATTTGTAATGTTTTGTCTAAAACCTTGGAATTTCTAACAACGTTTCCATCACTAAAAAATCATCCTAGTGTGTGAAGGCATGGGAATCGATTGAAATCCATGTCCATATCAAAGGGATACACGGCATATCCATATACGTGGATCCAAGAGACAAATCTAGTCAAGTGAAATTAAAGTCTAAGACTGTCCAACTCAATCTAGTCAGCTCAAGTTTGAAGTCCATCCAAATCATCCAATTAACCATCAGCTTTGGTGTGTTTGGTTGCTTTCATATGGCTGCATTATATATCCTGGTTGAGTGCAAACATGCATGCGGAGTGGATTTAGTGACATAAAAAAAGAAGAGTGCTTAGTTGGTTGCTTGACTATTATCAGGTGCCCTATTAATATTTTACAATAATAATGCACTATATTTATTTAGATTACTTTTTGAATAATAAATGATGGACCAACTTGCTATCCCATTTGTCTTATTTTTTTGTATTGGATGTTTTAGATTATGTCAAATGGAAACTACAAGAGTGCTGAACACAGGGTTACAGTAAATGCCAATCAAGAACGGTTAACCATATCGGCATTTCATATTCCATCACTTGATGGTGTAGTTGTACCTGTGGCAAGCATTGCAGAAGAGAGGATCCTATACAAGACAATGGGAGTAGAAGAGTATTTAAACCTCTTTCTGTCAAACAAACTGGAAGCGAAGAGAGCACTGGATCATGCAAAGTTATCATAAAAGAATGAATCAAAAATTTTTCCTAGGTGGATCAAAGTGATTGCTTGTAAGGGACTAGATCTATACACAGATATGCAACTCTTCTGCATGTTAAAAAGATCTGTTTATTTCTTATATTTTTATCATTCTATAAAACGTCGTCTGGCTTGCCAGATTGTTCATGTTTGGCATTAACGGTTCATGTTTATCAAGACTTCATATATTGTTGTTGCACTACAACAGAAACACTAATCTCCTACACCTTTCCAAAAATGTAATCCACGACCCTTTCCAAAGATCCATCAACCATTGCCCATTTATACCTGTTGTATCGTATCATGTCACCTTGTGGCTGCTGAATTAATCTTGTTGTATCATACCATTGTCGCCTTGTGGTTGCCATGATCTGCAGTGAGAGCACACTCATGACTCATCATCCACTTGGCATTACCAAGTTTCCTACAAGCTCCTAATAGGATTAAAAAGATGGCAAAGCAGCTGAAAAAGTAAACGATAGAGATCTTGTGAAGCCCCCAAGGACAACATAGATATCCTGGCATCCAGCATCCGACCATCACACGACGTCGTCCAGCGGCGAGAATGGCCGGAGGACACAGTCCAGCTCCAGCCCGCGGCGCTCGCGTGGTGCTGTTCCCGCTGCCGTTCCAGGGCCACATCAACCCGATGCTGCAGCTCGCCGGCGCGCTCCACGCGCGGGGACTGGCACTCACCGTCCTGCACACGGCGTTCAACGCGCCGGACCCCACGCGCCACCCGGTGTTCACCTTCGTCGCGGTGCCGGACGCCATCCCGGAGTCCGTGGCCGCGACCGCCAACGGCCTCGATGAGCTCCTCGCCCTGAACGCCGCCATGGAGGCATCGGGGCACGTCCGGGACGCGCTCGCTTCGCTCCTCGCCGACGCCGACAAGCCCCGGCTGGCGTGCATCATCTTCGACTCCACCCTCACCGCCGTGCAAAAGGCCGCGGCTGGCCTCGGGCTGCCCGCGCTCGTGCTGCACACCAGCAGCGTGACCTGCTTCCGTATGGCCAAGTCCTACGACATGCTCCTCGACAATGGCTATCTGCCATCGACAGGTTCGTTCGAAACTGGTAGACATTTATGTGATGTTTTAGGAACAAATTTCCCATGAATAAAGCAGCTATGACGCATCCAACATTTTGTTTCGTTTCAGAGTCCAACCTACACATGCCGATAAAGGAGCTGCCACCGCTGCGAGTGAGGGATCTGTTTGACCCAAGCAAGCTCCCCAACGAAGAAATCGGCAAGAAGATCCTGAATCTTACCACCGAGGCCACAGCAAACTCCTCAGGGGCAATATTCAACACATTTGAAGCACTTGAGCCCCACGAGCTTGAGATGATCCGGGACGAGCTTGCCCATAAAGGTATTCCACCCTTCGCCGTCGGTCCGCTTCACAAGCTCGTCACCTCTAACGATGGTGGCGCCGAGACTAGTCTGCTCAAACAGGACCGCAGTTGCATAGAGTGGCTGGACACGCAGGCCCCTGGTTCCGTGCTATGTGTGAGCTTTGGTAGTGTTGTTCATGTGACTCAAGAAGAGTTTGTGGAGATGGCATGGGGCTTGGCCAACAGTGGCAAGCCATTCCTATGGGTCGTTCGGCGTGGCCTTGTGCTTGGAGTGGAGAAACAGGAGCTCCTGGATGGGTTCTTGTCGGGCATGGAGGGTAGAGGCAAGGTGATCGAGTGGGCGCCGCAGCAGGAGGTGCTAGCTCACCCTGCAGTGGGTGGTTTCTGGACTCACAACGGATGGAACTCCACGCTGGAGAGTATCTATGAGGGGGTGCCTATGTTGTCGAGGCCAATCTTTGGAGATCAATTGCCAACCGGAAGATACGTGCAAGATACATGGAAGATTGGGATTCTGTTGGAGGGTGTGCTGGAGCGAGGGAAGGTGGAGAAGGCCATCAGGAAGCTGCTGGAAGAAGATGAGGGAGTTGAGATCAGGGGAAGAGCAAAGGTGTTGAAGGAGAAGATGCGGATGTGTCTTGAGAGTAGTGGGTCTTCTCAACAGGCCGTTGATAAACTAGTGGATCACAAACTTTCCCTTTGAGTTTTTCTTTATAGAATTGTTATGTCTGTCCATTGGTTTCAGCTCAATAAATTAGCTACTGGTGTTTTGTCTGTCGTTTGTTTTGATTTTCTTCGGTAAAAACTAATTATGCATATGCACAGAATGAACGTCCAACAAACTGTTCAAGCATACAGAGAACTGCCATGAAACAAATAGATTCGGTCAACAACAAAGACCAGTTTGTTAGATAACATGATCATGAATATTTTCTTAGAGGATGATGTTTTTTATGTGGAAAATCATATGATTCTTCTTCTCTTGAAAAGCACTCTTTGTCCTTGAAAGCAGCCATAGCTAGCTAGCTACCAGCATACCACCAAAAAACTCAAACTGATGTTTAGTGTTCATAGAGATAGAGAATCCATTTCACATCCGACAAATGATGGCTATTGCTATTATATAAGCTCACAGCTGAACGATCACAAATAATATATGACGTTTTTGACATTTTCTTTTGTCTTCGTGATGCAATTTTTACAATGATTTTTCCTGTCAATATATTCTTAAAATGACCAATAAATGTTTCATGAGGAATCGGCGAATCGCACATATAATTTTTTTATCTCCAAAATAAATGCAAATACTGAGAGCTATGAGTGGACAAATTCTTAAAAGTTTGATTGATCTTTGTCAAAATTATCTCCAAATAAACTATATCAAGTGATTAGTGACTAAAGTCT
>JADLZK010002189.1:0-107241 GCA_015847255.1 Hyparrhenia diplandra | reverse complement strand
AAGTCATCCATATATATGATGGTAAATTATGTTGTCAGATGGACAAACTCATCAGCAAACTAAGCAGCGTGGGACGTGGACGACCTGTGTTCCTGGAGGACTACATCTTCGGGTACATGGACGGCATCGTGGGCACGGTGGCGTTCGGTAACATCTACGGGACGGAGCACTTCGCGTACAAGGAGCACTTCCACCACGTGATCGACGAGGCCATGGTGGTGAGGTCCAGCTTCTCTGCTGAGGACTACTTCCCCAACGCCGTCGGCCGCCTCGTGGACCGCCTCACCGGCGTCGCCTCCCTCCGCGAGAGGGTGTTCAGGGAGTTCGACGCCTTCTTCGAGATGATGCTCGAGCAGCACCTCGACCCTGCTCGCCGCGCCAAGCCAGACAGTGGCGGCGGCCTCATCGACGTCCTCGTCGGCCTCATGAAGGAGAACCAGGGCTCTTTCAGGTTCAGCAGAGATGTCGTCAAGGCACTACTAACGGTATATATGAAATTAAATATCACAAATTACAACAACATCTATCTCCTCTCTAAAAGTAAACAAAAAAATTGTATGTAGAACACATTTATCGGTGCCGTCGACACGGGCGCGGTGACCATCATCTGGGCAATGGCGGAGCTGGTCCGGAAACCGCAGATGCTGAGGAAGGCGCAAGAGGAGATCAGGGCCGTGGTGGGAAGCAAAGGGCGAATAGAGCAAGACGACGTGGCGAAGCTCAGGTACCTGAGGGCGGTGGTCATGGAGACGCTGCGGCTGCACCAGCGCTGCCGCTCCTGCTGCCGCGGGGAGACCATGCGGCGCATCACGGTGGCCGGGTACGGCGTGCGGGGCGAAGACGAGGGTGCTCGTGAACGCGTGGGCGTCGGCAGGGACCCCGCGAGCTGGGGCGACGCTGAGGAGTTCCTCCCAGAGAGGTTCGCGGGCGAGGAGGCTCCTGCTGGTTTCTTCAACCCGGCGCAGTTCGAGTTCCTGCCGTTCGGAGCTGGGCGTAGGATGTGCCCTGGGATTGACATGGGGGTGGCGACCACGGAGTTCACCCTCGCCAACCTGCTCTACTGCTTCGACTGGGAGCTCCCGGTGGGGGTGACGACGGAGGACGTGTGTATGGAAGAGGCTGGAGGACTCACCGTCCATAAGAAGACGCCACTCTTTCTTGTGCCGATCAGATACAATCATACAAGTGTCGTGGCATGAGACTTAAGAAAGCATGGGGCAATAATCTCCAAAGTCACAATTTTTTTAATAAGAGAACAAAGTTCCAGCCGCTACTATTTGAAATGAAAAGCTGAGAGTTACGATACAAAGTGCCGTAAGGCGGCGGAATCAAACGAGGAAACATAAAGGGGTTTGGCTCAACTCGCGAGCTCAATGCCAAAAGGTAAATTCTAAACACCAATACGGTTTATGAAGTTCCAACCAAACTTCGCAAAAAAGGGACATGATCTACGTCTCCCATCCTCTACATCCTTCCTTGAAAAGCGGGCTTTCCTCGTCCTTATGCAGCATGGACCACTGACGGATCCAAAACGTTTCCCTGAAGATTACCTTCTTGAAAGTATTAGCTTTAACTTTATTGAACACTATATCATTCCTATTCAACCACATCGCCCAACAGAGCGCAATAGCTCCTAACCAAATTTGGTTCCAAAGCTTTGGATCCAAATCATGGAGCCAGGAACCAAACAAGTTAGTTATGCTAGTAGGTGGTCGAATTCCAAAGGCGATATGTACATAGTTCCAAATAAAGCTTGCAAAATGGCAATTAAAAAACAAATGTTGGATTGTTTCAGTAAAGTTACGATAACAACATTTGATACTTTCTTGTCAGTTCCTCTTTGTTAGATTATCTTTGGTAACGATTACTCCTTTTTTTAAAATACCATAAAAAAAAATCTTCTTAGTGGTATTTTAATTTTCCAAAAAGAAGACTTGTCGAAGTATTAATTCCATGTCCAATGAAGCTTGTGTACATAGAACGAACCATAAACAAGCCATTTTAGTCAGGTTCCAACGAAACACATCTTTCTCATTTGTGAGGTTAATCTGTGTCACTTTTGAGACTAGATCAAACCAGGCGATCTGGTTTGCATTAATCAAACCTTGTCTAAAAGAAACATTAAGTGGTACAGACCTAAGGACGTTTGCCACTATACCATCTTTGTGTCTCACAATTCTAAATAAGGTCGGATAGACTAGGGGTCTGTCGCCTATCCACACATCTTTCCAGAACCACACATTCTCTCCATTGTGCACCTTAAAGCTACCACAGGTTAGAAAATCGGTTTTGGCCTTCATAAGACCAGCCCAGAAATGTGAAAAGCAGATTATGAGGTTAATCGGTGCTTAAGGCACTACGTGAGTTTAGGAGATTAAACCCAAAATAAAAAAATTTAAAGATATACTATCTTTTATAAGATGGAGTAATCTGGGGAGCATGGTTTCAAGACCTAATTCCTCCTAAGTAGGAGAGCAATCAGGGGGAGCAAGGTAGCACAAGAAATAAGTTTTGAGAAAAAACGGGTACATGCGCCCACTCCGATGTTTAAGAACCATACTTTATGTTACCTGCTCTTGTTGCACCAACAATGTCAAACACTAAAGTGCCAACACCGGTTGTTACTTCTCCTTTGCCGATAAATAATGAGAACTTGGAACCTGTCCTTCGGGTCTCTTAGAACCTAATGTCGAGCAAGAGGGAGAATAACAATAGCCCCATGAGGTGCCAAATAGAAGATCAACTATATCAAATGATTATAAAGTTTATCAAACCAAAGAATTACAAATAGAGGGTGATCTCACCTCGTTTGTATAAGGCCATTAGAAACACCCACTAATTGAAGTGGTTAGTTGCCATATAAGAATAAGTTGAAATTCCTAATGAAGTCAAACCAGTAGGGTCATTATGGGTCTACAAGATGAGATGTGACTCCAAAGGGAAAACGTTAAGATATAAGGAAGAGGATATTCCTAATGGAGCCAAAATAGTAGGCTACATATGGGTCAACAAGGTGTAAAGAGCATGGCTTATTATGATAGGATTTATGCAAAAGAGGATGAGTATGCTACAATAAGTGTTAGTGGCACATTACAATTCAGAATTACATCAGATGGGTGTATAGACAACATTCTTTAACGAGAATCGGTATGAGATGGTTGCATACAGGATAACATGAGAAGAAATCCATTTATGGGAATATAAGACACCAAATGGTGGCATCTAAGTTTTAATGAAATAATAAGAAAGTCTCAGTTCAAGAGAATGAGAGGACAATTGTATTAGTACATAGTTCAAGAATGGGAAATTCATTTCCTAATTCCATACGTAGATAACATTTTGGCTGTTAGCAAAGTGATGTTAATCTACTTGTAAGAAAAGATTCATGTCCTCGAAATTAAATAAGAATGGCCTCGGTGAAATGCTACTTGTTCAAGCAATTAGAACTCACCAAGATAAGAAAGTGGTATTAAAACTATCGCAAAGGCATACTTAGAAAAGATTCTAAAGAAATAAGGTATGCATGTGAGAAGATTTAAACCTGTGTCCATGGTAGGGTAATATCTTTAGAAAATTTTAGTGTTCTTAGAAACAATAAGAAATAAGATCAAATGAAGATGGTACCATATGCTTTAGTTGTTGGAAGCTTAATAAATGCATAAGTATGAGATTACCCCCGACACGGTTGAAGTATCCCGGGTTGTTTTGGCACAGTCCACTCTAGCTATAGATCACTTGGAATGGAGTTAAGAGTTTCGAGACTCATGCTAAAGAAACAAAGAACAAGGTACACTCAAATAGATGTGAGTACATAGTGTAAGAAATGGCAAGTTCTGCAACAAATCCACAATTGTTGCTAACACTTGCAGTTGGAGTTTTATTGTAGAAAAGCTCCAATGAATCCGTTTTAGTATCATTAGTGATGTAAAGTTATGATATAGCATGTCATGAGGCTAAGAGATTGGCAAATGGTTATGGTAACTTTGTGCCGGAATTGATAATGGTTGACAACAAAGAATAACCATATAAGCATTTCACTCCTAAGACAACAAGTCAAGTGTGCTGCCAAACACATTAACATTAAGTTATATGTTGTAAAGAAAAAAAAAAGTCCAGAATCATTAAGAATGCATTGAGCATATAAGTAATAAGTAAGTTTTTAGCGGATCCGCTTATAATGGCTTACCATCCAAAGGTATTGAGAAAATACACATTCGACATGGGTTGATGTAAAGCCAATGATTTCTGGACATTTTAGGGCCCGATTAAGACTCTGTTTCGACTTAGAGATGTATTGTAGGTGTCAAATCTAATAACAATTTGGCTTTGACGATGAGGCACGCTCTACGCATTGATCTATAATGGAATAGAGAGAAAGTATTTAAGTTAAGCTCAAAGTTAAAGTGTGAAATGAGATCAATGGGGAGAATGTTAGATTGATCTCCACCAGGTTGGCCCAACGGCCAACTCGGCCCTTGACTTGCGTCCCCGATCGGGGATATGCGGTCAATAAAGTGACTAGTGGGCTCCTATCGCACGCTGCCAATATAAGAGGAGGTGGGGGCCATGGGCGCAGACCATTAGGTTCATTACCACAGCTTCCGCACCCACTGTCCCAATCCTAGACCGATCAAGAGCGTAGCGCTGCCCGCGATGGGAAGCTCCACCGGTACGCCGCCGCCACTGCCTCGACGTCCGTGCTACCACTACACCAAACGTCGCTGCCCTAGCGTAGAAGGAGAACATCAACGGGAGCTCCAAGGACACTGATGGTGGGTGATTCACCCTACCTCTCTCTTTCTCTGTCTCTCTCGTTTTGTACTCTAGTAGACCTTGTATCAGGATCTTGAATATGAGCTGTTAATCAAGTTAAGAACGTGTTGCACCCTCTGATCTACACTTAGTTGGCCCCTAAATTCTATCACGACTTTGTTCGTTGTTGTTAAATGGGAGGTTGCAAATGAAAATCTGTAATGACAAAGATGAAATAATACAATTTTGACAGGAAAAAAGGAACACCGTGTGCATAATTGAATATTGGCTGCTCAAACTGACTGACGCAGGTTACAACTTGTAGGAGGCTATAATATAAAAATCCGGTGAAAAATACACCTGATCTGATGTATCTGAAGAACAAAACATGAAGAATCTGAACGTACATGCCAATCCCAGATATAAACAAAGTCAACAAAATGAGATGAAATGTTGCATGATTAGGGCTGAAGAATGCAAGTTGCATCACAAGCACATGCAGCAGGATACAATCATACCGGCACCGCAGCACGACCTCAAAGCACATGCAGATAGCGCCGGCTCTATAATTTCAAGGGCCTTTGGACAAGCAAGAAAATATGGGCCCTTAAAGTAGTCTTATACTCTTATATATAGTATGAATAAGATATTCTTTGCAGTACACGTTTAGGCCATGAAACATTATAATTACCTCAAATAAGACGTAGTGGTTTAGTTATTTGATAAAAACCATCTATGGACATTTCTTGATGCAAAATCTTCAATAACAGTATCAAGATCAATGTCATCCAAAATATCCCGGAGCCTGAGCATGATCATTGGCATTAGCTTCAGAATCTAAATTTTTTTTCTTCATTGGCATCGATGTCCGCAACATGTTGATGCCCTTGATCTTGAGTGACTTATGCGATTCTCAAGGCCTGTTCTTGTTGCTTTCTTCTCTTTCTTTTCTGAGCACCTGACAAATACTTACTAGGTAACATCTATGATATTCAAATAAACAATTGAATTTGAATTTTTAATCCCTATAACTAATTGAGTGATTGCGTCTTGAGGCGTAATTGAATGGTAGATCAGCGATTCAACAAAACCGAAACGTCACCTAAGGCTCCAATCGATGGATGAATGGATCATGGACGATGATGTTACGTACATACAAATGAACCAAGGAAGTTACGGGCTGAGCCAACTTGTGTTATTTTGCTAATTCTTATGGGCCTACAAATAAAAAAAAAGATTATTTTATACCAAATAGATAATTATATGTACTAATTGTTTATATGATCTTGGACCCCTCATCTTCGTGCCCACCCTCTAGAGCCGGCCCTGCATCCAGATATGTGTAAACACTCAGAAGCTGTATATGTGTATGGCGTCGATTGACAGAGTTTTTCTCGCTTATGCAGTTCTACTCACAAAGCATTATTGATATGTACTCCCTCCGTTCTAAATTTAAATTTTAAGTCCTTTAAATTTTTGGTTCATTCATTTAGTTATGTATGTAGATACAACTAATTCGATGAACTTGTATCCAAACACATAACTTCTTTTTTTTTTGATAAAAAGGAGGCTTTTATTCACGCTGTCACGTACAGGGCGTGCAACGGGCCTGCCTGCCAGCGTTTTCTTCAGGCTCACAGTCACAGTAAGGGCGTGTTTGGCGAGCTCCACGCAGCTCTAGATCCAAAAAACCCGCCTCTACGCCTCCGTATTTTTCCAGCCAAACAGTTCTGGCTCTAGCAACTCCACGGAGGATTTGCTCCAAAAAAATGGTGGAGCAGGCCCCCGGATCCATGGATTTCATGGAGTACCTCAAGGGGTGCTCCACCAAATCCAAATTTTCTGGAGTTGGGGTAAATTACCCACCACCGCCACTCATTAGTGGAAAATGTACGATTCGTTTATTTCCTTTTGTCTTCTTAAGCTTGTCGCTCCTCCCCGTCGCCCGTCGATTATTCCCCCACGCTGCCCGTCGCTCCTCCACGGGCAGCCGGACGCCAAAGCTGCTTCCCTCCCACGCCCGCCCGGCCGCCCACGAAGCCGCCTCCCTCGGCCCGAGCGCCGCACATCCCTATCGCTTAAAAGTCGCTCCGCCCAGCGGGGCGCCGTTCCTCGGGGACATGGGAACGCCACGCACCGAGGTCGGGATTGGCGGCGGCGGAGCTCCGCCTCCGGCTACCGAAGCTGCGATGAACCTTCCGGCACCGCTGCGGACGCCGATGAGGCCGCCATGGCATGGTCCGGGCGAGCTCCGTGTGGAGCAGGGGCGACTCGCGAGCTCCCGGATGGCCGCCAGCATCCAGATCTCGGGCGTTCTCCCGGATGGCCTGCCGCCTGGGGTCTCGTTGCGTCTTCCTCGCCTCCGTACGTCCGAAAAAGAGAAAAGCGAGCCGTGTTAAGACTCTAACGTGGTCTCGAGTTGGGATGTCCGAATTGTGTTTGGAATTGATACATGCTGATTGCGTTGCAAGCCCCGTGCCAACAATTAGCCAATCAAATAGGCAGAAACCTGCATGCATTTCAAATAGCCAATGATCACTACGATCGACAAAATGGA
The DNA here is from genome assembly GCA_015847255.1 of Hyparrhenia diplandra. Taxonomy (NCBI): domain Eukaryota; kingdom Viridiplantae; phylum Streptophyta; class Magnoliopsida; order Poales; family Poaceae; genus Hyparrhenia; species Hyparrhenia diplandra. The sequence goes on along the minus strand of JADLZK010002189.1, from coordinate 99,932 downwards.
GAGTTCGATGAGTCTTGTTAGCACTTGTCAAGGCCCAATACTCTTTTGCTGACCAACAAGTCAAGGCCTCAACACTTGATACTTCCAGCCAACAGGCCGCAACTTGTGCAACAGGGCCCATGACTACTTTTTGGGCCATCGTTACGGCAGAAGCTAATTGTAATTTGGACATGGGCTTCGGCCACAAACCACACATATCATGCTAAACATTGCTGCCTGCATGGCCCGATATACATCGAGTTGAGAAAGGAACGTGAACTTTGTCATCGAATTCGTATCAATCCACGTGTGTTCAGAAGAACTGAAGTGAAATTAAACTAAATTTCATCACAATACACCCAACATATGTGAATTGAGGTGAATCCGACAACATCCAAAAAGGTCTAAGTTTCATCACATCACAATTTGGACTCGGCTAAAACACACAATTCCATTCAACTGTATAACTCATAGATTCCATGTGGGTGTTGGGCTTTTTTTTTAAAAAAATGTGGGTGTTGAGAAAGCCCACATCATTGCATGCTCTCACAAAAATAATTTGTTAACTATTGCCTCCTATGCTTGAATATTAATACTCCTAATTGTAATGAATCTCTCTATTTGTGCCCCCAATAAGAAATATAGCATCCACCTTTTATGGGTTTTCAATATAAGTGCTATCACTGTATGTGTAGCCGCACCGGTTCTAATCGTGATGAATTTAAAACCTATATTGGATTCTCTAAAAATCATTAGGTAGAAGAGAAGGAGCATGGATAACATAAAAAATCTAGAGATGAATAAAGCTATGTTTATGTTTTTGGTAGGATGTAAAGCAAGTTAAGTCGACAGTTATCAATACATGATTTGTTTTAACGTGTGTGGACCGATATCAATTACTCACAAAATTGATTTGTTTATCTATTACCGATACCACATCCAACATATGAAGGAGAATAAGGGTATATGCTATGTTAATCTTTTTAGTAATAGGATACAAAGCAAGAGAAGTCATCGGTTTTCAATATAGAAAAAATTGTTCAACTCTCGACTTGCCTTCAATATCGACGGAGTTGGACTCACCGAGATCAATAAAATACAATGAGATTCCCACTCAGACATTAAAGGAATGAAAGTGTAAGAGATGCAGCTAAATGGAATAAAAAAAATCAAATGAAGACCGGCTTCACAAGCTTCACAAGGACATCAAAAAGAAAGGGAAAGACACATTGAAGAAAATGTTTCATCCACATACAACACACTGCAGTACACAAGGAACATGGAAAAGTCATGACTACCTTGTCACTGGCAAATTTTTGTCGAATCATTTTCATATCACCCTACTCTAATGACCCATGACTGATTACCTCAGTTCCTCACAAAAGTTCAATAAAATTTCTTGAAGACGTGTGAATTGGGTCCAACGGATTAGTGTTAGTGAAAAGGACAATATGTGTTTGGCGCAGAAAATTGCAACTGTGGATGGATCAGAAATGTGGAGACTGGGGACGTGGAGACCGTGGATGGGAAATCGTAGGGGCGAGGTATGCAGGTGACCGCTATGAGAGCAAAAAATGGTATACATGTTTGGTATACGTTGCAAAGTATGTTGAGCCACTTGTTTTTGGTAGGTTGCAAAGTAAGTGAAGTCATCAGTTATCAATACAACAAAAAACGCTTTATTTAAACCCACATCAATGCTACTAATATATTTTTATTTATTACACCGAAAATCAAATGAACAAAGTTGAATACGTTGTAGTCCAATGGTAGGGACGGTCCAAAGAGGGCGCTACCCACCGGGTTCAAATCCTGGTGCTCGCACCTTTTTCCTGGATTTTCCCAGGATTTTCCGGCGTTGTGCATTAAGGTGTTTAATGGCGTTCCCGTCGACGACGAGGCGCCAATGGTGACTTCGAGAATCTCTAGATTTGCGGGTGCTCCGCCCTTCGAGGTGCTCATAGGGGTAGGGTTTGCGTACGTGTGTTCATAGGGGTGAGTGTGCGTGCGTGTTGTGAGTGTCTACGTTGACTTTGCGTCATTCTCAAAAAAAAAAAAAAAAAAAAGAATACGTTTTCCTCAGGCACGCAACCTATATGCTATATATATCTAACATGTAAACAAGGGTGTAAACCCCACAAAAGACGAAATCCACCACATGGGATGATGAAAAATATATATGTAATATCAAATCGAATCCAAAAGGTAAAATGGCTCCATCACAACACGACGGCCCGGCATATATACTCGAATCGATCCGATCCTTGTGACATCTAATCTCGTGACGATCCAGCGCGGCAGCTTGTTGCCATTCAGATTAATTTCAGAACCGGCACTATACCATTACCAGCAGATGAGCCCACCAACCAACCCATTCAGCAGCAGCAAACGTGCCGGAAACTATAAACAAAAAACGGATAACCTGAACTGGGTCGCAGCGCACCCAATAATCCCGTCAGCTTCGTTTGTTTCTTCGCCCCGGTCCAATTGGACCGGGTAGCCGTGCCGCTGCCGACCCGCCGGCTGGACTCTGCCTGTTGCCGTCGCCAATCATGTTTTCCCCGCCCCTAAAAAGGCCGCGTCCCACGTTGCCAGCCTTGGTCACCCTCTCCCTGTTGTCTCCCTCCTTCCCCTGCACACTGCACAGCGCAGCGCCGGTCAGTCACATTCGGCTCCGTCCTCGAGAGGAGGCAATGGCAGCGGACGGGAATGGTGCGGCTGCTGCCGGTGGGGACACGAGGGCGGCCTTCGTGCAGATCTACAAGACGCTCAAGGAGGAGCTGCTCACCGACCCGGCCTTCGAGTTCACTGAGGAGTCGCACCAGTGGATCGACCGCGTAACGACTCTCTCTCCCTCTCTCATTATCACTGCCGTCCTTCCTTTTCTGTCGCGCGGTTTGATCCCTGTGCCGTGTGGGGACTCCGTGCGACGGCGCGGTGGACCAGCGAGTTCTCCTCAGGTTTCCACCCGGGATCGGTGGGCTCTCAGTAGTTCGTGCGGCTAGGGGTGCAAATTGGAGACAATTAGGTGCACCTCCAAACCTCTTTAGTTCGAGTATTTGTACTAGTTCTCTAAAATTTTGAAAAAGTATTATAAATATTTAACTAAAGAGGTTTAGAGGTGCACTTAAAGGTTACCCCTTTACACCCTTACGTGCGGCACCGGGTTCTTATTTAAGCAAAACTATTTTTGTTTACCGCGTGCACATGGACATAGTATATATTATGGGTGAATAAATGAAGAAAGTACCGGATCACGGGTGAATAAATGAGCGAGGAGCCGAGGATTAGTCCTCTGGGAACAGCTTGTTACTGTTGTTTTTACATGGGCTGGATGGAACGGTTACGGATCAATACTTGCGGAATACGACAAAAACATGCCTCCCACAGTTTTAACGTATGACTTGCAAATTTTGGGAAAATATCGCTCCTGGACGCGCATATTTGCATGGTGGTGTCCTCCGCCGTGCATCCGATTGACCCTCACGGTGCGACTCCTCATTCCCGTGTCGCGACTTTCGTCGCGACTTCTCCAGCAAGCAGTGGCGGAGGAGCATGGTGGCAAGGTCTGGTTGTTGCCATACCTTGTTTTTTTTTTCCAATAATCAAATTCTTTAAATTCTTATATCATTTCTGTTCAGCTTTGTTAGTCTAGTGCCATGGATATGCATTAAAATCTCATCATTTGATGGTAGAAGAATTTAGGAAAAGAAAACCATCTACATCCGAATAGGAGGGACAAATATTCTACGAAATTAAGTGTCTGTGCTACAAATTGAAAGTTTGATTGTGTGAAGATCACCAACTTCGCCACACCTTGCTTTTTATCCGTCCTCCGCCACTGCCGGCAAGGATTCATGTACGACATAGCCGCATAGGTCGTCTCCTCCACTGCCTCTGTCCGGTGGCCGCTAGGGTTTTGTGTTTGTCCTAGCCGCCGCTGGTTGCTGGCCACCGCATGGCTGCCATATCCGCTGCATTGCGTCTTTCGCTTCCACGCGTCGGGCACGCGCAGCTTCGTGATCATGGTAGGGAAGAGCAGGATTCCATGGGCAGAGCAGGATAAGTCATGGAGCCGGTGGCCCGAAATGGCCGCCCTCGCTCTCTGCTCGTGTAAGAAAGAAGAAGGATACAAATGCAATTTTGTATCTCTCCTAGGGTTCTTGATGCAAGTAGGCTAGAGCGGCAAGTTTTTAGTTCTGGGCTTACTTATTTTGTAAAAATATAGGCTTTCAGATGTGAATGCGTTTTTCCTTTTTGCCAAGTCTAAAATAGCTAACCGTTAGAGATGGACTGTTTTTTTAATTGGCATATATTTTTGAGAACTGGCAAATCACGGATTTGCCAAGTAGAATTTAACAAACTCTTGGAGATGCTTTTGATGTGCGTTGCTAACATGACATTTCCCTGTCTCCCCCTTCAAACAGCTGATTGACTACAATGTACTCGGAGGTGACGAGATGATTCTAAATTGATTACTTTTACATTATATACGAGAAAACTAGTACGTAACCATTCTGACCCATAACTGTTGTCCAATGACAGGCAAGTGTAACCGTGGGCTCTCTGTGGTTGATAGCTACAAGCTGTTGAAGGGTGCTGATACTCTCGGCGAGGAGGAACTGTTCCTTGCTTGCACCCTTTGGCTGGTGCATTGAATGGGTAATGTTTTTATCCCCCAATTTTTTGAGGAAGAACGTCAGTCAAGCAATTGAGTAGCTCATCTAAGTTTGCTGTTGTATTACAGCTGCAAGCTTTTTTTTGTGCATGATGATATCATGGATGACTCCCACACTCGTCGTGGCCAGCCTTGCTGGTTCAGGGTGCCTCAGGTTAGTCTTAATGAATACCAAAGCATTTGTCTACTTTTTCCCCTTGTGTAGTAACTTCAGTGCAGAGAAATTTCTAATTCTCTTGTCAAAAAAAAAAAAAAAAAAGAAATTTCCAATTCTCTTTCTTAAGTAACAGCTAAGGGAAGATTTTGTTTGCGTAGGTTGGCTTCATTGCTGTGAATGATGCAATTATCCTTCGCAACCATATCGCACGGATCCTTCGCCGCCACTTTAAGGGCAAGCCTTACTATGCTGATCTCCTTGACTTGTTCAATGAGGTAACTATATATGTTCTGATGCTGTGATGCACATCAATGTTCAGCTCAAGCTTTCCTATTATTACAGGTCCTGATTATGTTGTTTTGTTTCTAGGTTGAGTTCAAGACAGCGTCAGGTCAGCTGCTGGACCTTATCACAACCCATGAGGGTGAAAAAGATCTGACAAAGTACAACATAACAGTGTAAGTTAATATGTAATGACTCTGGGAAGACATTCTTTTGTACTCTGCATGTTTTACCATTTGAACTAAAGTGTTCTTCTCACATTGTCATGTTTAGCTTTAGAGAAATGCATTTTATGAAACACGTGCTATGCACGATTTCGAAAAAAAATGCTCTTTGCATAATAGTATACTTGTGGTAACTCTTGTTGAGATATTAGGCAAATTCCAGATTAAAACCAGATAATAGATCATGACAAACTAAAGATCTAGATTAAGCATGTATAAGTTAGCATGATCTAACAAAACATTGCAAAGCATGATCACAAATAAAGGTGTAAGCATAGATCGTACACCCGACATACTGAGAAGCATAAACAGTATGAAAACTGGTGTAAGCATAGCGGCTTGTACACCAGACAACTTTGAAAGTATGAACGTAGATATTAGATCACGAGAATTAAACCTGACGTTTATAGATGAGGCTGACGATGGTGTGATGCTGATGTTGAGGTTGCCAAAAGCGAGGCAAAGATCGTTGTCATCGACGAAGGCGAAGCTGAGCTCGTTGTTGAGCGGCGGCGGAAGACTTCGGCGACTAACGATGAATACGCCTAGACTCAGCCCCCTTTGGACCTAAGAAGGCGACCCATGGTGAAGATTTGGGAGTAGTCATGCAAGAAGCACTTTCCAAAAGCCTTATTCTCCTACTCCCAATGCAAGATCGCAAAGACAAGGGTTTCGGAGACCTGCTCGGCCAGTCGTTGGTGTATGCAAACGAATCGGGCTGGAGAAGTGTAGGGTCGAGATGCGGACTAGAGGGGGTGGGGGTGGGGGAGGGTGAATAGTCCTTTCTAAAACTAATCGTGTTGGCTAACCGAAACTTATGCGAAATTAAAACTATTTGCTTAGCTAAGACTTGAACCCTCTAACTATAACTCTAAGGCACCTCCAAAAAGATCCTACACAATGCAAATGGAGTGCCAGGCTAGCAAGAGCTCACTGAACCAAGACAATGCAAGGTCACACAAACCTATGCGAGCTCCTACACAATTCTAACAAGAAAAAGCACAAAGCCAACCTAAGCTCACTAGATATACAATATGAACAAGGCAACACACACCTAACCCAAAATTTCAAATCACTTAGCTACACAGACTAAGCAAAACAACTAATTAGCCTACACAAGCTAATTAGCTACGGGATCACAATTTCTAGTTACACAAGCAAGAAGATGATTAGCAAGCTACACAAGCTAACTAATCACAAGAGCAACTACACAAGCATAGGATATAAATATGAATGGAAATACAAGGCTTGTGATTTGGAGAATGCAAACCACCAAGAAGAGTAGACAATGTTGATATGGTGATTTTTTACCAGGTCTCGGAAGCTTGCCAACTTACCCTTACTTCTCATTGTGTCGACCAACACCTTGGTGGTCCTTAGGATTGGCGATGCCCTCACAAGTGCGGTAGCTCAATGACACCTTTCAATAAGGTTGCTCTTCACGATCCCTGTGTGGCGAGCACCAACCTCTCACAAAGCTCTTCTCCAAAGCACCGCACAATCCCTTTGGCATGTTTCATGAAGCCTCTTGCCACCAAGCTGTTTAGAAGGTGCAACCTCCAAGAGTAACAAACACACCAGCTTGCAACTCGATCACCTAGTGCCACTCGGTGCATTCTCATAATGCAATCGCACTAGAATCGCTTTCTCACTCGATCAAATGATCACTCTCATCCACAATTGAGTAGAGGGCTCCCAAGCACTCTTCAAGATGGACACTAAGTCCCCAAGGTGCTAAGCAACCAGCCATGGCTGGCCACCACTTCTATTTATAGCGTCAAAGGCAAAACTAGGCGCCCTTTTTGTGCAGTGAAACAATTGATTGGACTCGCAGATTGCACTAACCATACTCGGGCTCCCGCGTCAGGTCACAACATGCCAAAACACGTGGCACTTCCACTTCAAATGGTCACCTGCATGGGCAACATCTCTCAGCTGCGATACACTAACCGGACTCGGCCAGCGTTAGGTCCAGCATGACCGAACATGTCAACTTACAAAAAACTCACCCCAAAAAAACTCTCTGGAAGTGACCGGATCTGGGACCGGACTCTGCACAATCCACATGAGATCTTAATCCAAAGCTCCATGGGTCAAAGAAGTATTCCAGTCCATGAGCCATCCAAATGTTCGGAGAACACTAAAAAACCTTTCTCTTTTCTCTAAGTTGATCAACATCAACTCTAACACCTTCTCCTTTCCAAATGTGCCAACACCACCAAGTGTACATCACCATGTGCATGTGTGTTAGCATTTTCACAGTCATTTTTCAAAGAATTTCCACTTGTCTCACCATGCCACTCGATCCTAGAACATCGCAATATTAGATCGCTCAAGTGACACTAGATGACCGATATGCAAACAAGTTTGCCCCTCTTGATAGTACGACCATCTATCCTAAATCCGGTCAAGCACTTCTCTACTCAACCTTAGACCGGTGAAATGAAATGCCCTAGGTTATACCTTTGCCCATTTCCATTTGCTCCATCTCCTCTATGTGCCAATGCAACCAATGCACCGACATGATCAAGAATGATATGGTCCAATCCATATCATCACATGACCTCTTTGGTCCATCGATCTTGACCTTGCCTACTCTTCCTCATTTCTTCGGTCCATCAGTGGCAAGTCTTGCCTAAACTTCACCACCTTGCGGTCCATCGCTTCCAAAGCCTTGACTTGCTCTTGTCCATTGCAACCGGTTCATGAAGTCAAGCCTTGTCTTGATCTTCACCACCTTGGTCACATGACACCATGTCATGACTCATATGATATGATCTACTTCTCATGTGGACTAATCCCTGTGTATATCTCCATACAGGTCATTAGTCCACCTAATGTTGTCACTTAATTACCAAAACCAAACAAGGACCTTTCAAGAAGTGATTGCGGCGGTGCAATAGCGAGAAGAAGTATATAGTCCTGTCCAATCGACCTCATGTCATGATCACAATCTAAATCATTTAGGACTATCCAGATATAATCCGATTACTCCAATCGACCTCGTGTCATGATCATGATCTAAATCATTTCAGAGATATAATTCAATCAAAACACAACAAACGATTTTGATGGACCATTCACGCATGTGCCACGCATCCATGCCCCACTCTGCCTAGGGCAAGCGAGCACATGTGTGTTTTCCGTTCTCCTCCCCACACTTGACTTAAAGAAATGGTGAAGACTCCCGTATTTAAGTAGGGCTACCTCGACTTCAACTAGCAAGGTGGTACTAAAGGTTTATCACAACTCCCTCTTGCAATCCATGAATGGGCCTTCGAGATTTATTAGAAATTTCTGAATTTCTATTGGGCCAAGTCCATGTATATAACATGAATTCCAACAATTCTAATTTAGGATGTGCCTTTTATTTACTGATGATTTCCTGCAACTGTTTTTGCAGTCACGGTCGTATTGTTCAGTACAAGACAGCCTACTATTCATTTTATCTGCCGGTAATTACCCTTTTCTTTACTTTTGCATATACTATTTTCATGTGACCCCCATCTAGATTATCAATACAACATGAATGCGTTAGTTACTGACATGTTCCTTTATCAAAGGTTGCATGTGCACTGCTGCTCTGTGGCGAGAATTTGGACAAGTATGGTGATGTAGAGAATATCCTTGTTAAAATGGGGACATACTTTCAAGTCCAGGTATTACCTATTTTTCTGTGTGTATCTATATGAACTATTTTCTGTCACAAGCATTAGTCTGCTTATTAGAATTAATGTGACCATTCTCTATCAGGATGACTATCTGGATTGTTATGGTGATCCTGAATTTGTTGGCAAGGTTGGTGCATTTACCTATTTCAGTAACTTGATCCAGCACCCTTATCATACTTATTTTGTACTCTTTAGCTAGTGTGATTTTGATCTACGTTAATATTTAATATAGATCGGAACGGACATCGAAGATTACAAGTGCTCATGGCTAGTTGTGCAAGCCCTTGAGCGTGCTGATGAAAGCCAAAAGTGCATTCTATTTGTAAGTCATATCTAGACCTCTTTCAAATGATTAGATGTTTGCTGCCTAAAGGTTTGTACAATTGATGGCTTTGCAGGAAAATTATGGCAAGAAAGATCCAGCTTGTGTGGCAAAAGTGAAGAACCTGTACAAAAGAACTTAACCTAGAGGTCTGTCTCTATCTATTTATCTGTAGATTGTAATCATTTGCTTATGTAAGCCCACCATAACATAATGCAGTAAATACTGATTAAAGATCAATGTGATGCCCATTCTGCATATAGTATGGGGTTGTCTAGTTTGATGAACCATTCCATCTTAGATGAGGTGGTTCAACATGAGTTCATCCCTCATGCTTATACTAATTATTAGTTTGTGAGAAATGAGGTGGTGATGCTTCAACTCATCCCATTCAACAAACCAAAAAAAAAGGTGAGGAATGGCAAGGTGATTGAGCACCATGGACCACCTTATTCTCATACCAAACTGAACACCCCACATTTTCATATACCCGTTTTTATAATTGCTATATTTATTATTATGTTACTGAAATGATGTTGATGCCTTGGAGACTACACACGTGTGCAATGTGACACTTAAGTTTCACTGGACGAAGTTGAAATCAGCCACACTCTTTTCTTACTTCTTTCTCTGAAAATAGGATGACATACTGAAGCACTTTCTTAAACCTTACTAAAGTCTGAGATTTTGTTTATGTTTTTGTTCCAGAAAGTATTTCAGGAGTATGAGAATCAGAGCTACAAGAAGCTGATTGCAGACATTGAAGACCAGCCAAGCATCGTGGTTCAGAACGTGCTGAAGTCCTTTTTGCACAAGATCTACAAGAGGCAGAAGTAGGGATTCTACTTTCACTGCCGCCCTCGTCAGAGCTGAATTTGAGTGAACCGTTAGTGAAGACCCTTTGGCGTACGTTTTTAGCTTCAAAATCAGAAAATAACTGGGCAGAGGTCAAGACCCGGCAGTAAAAGTATAAATCACTATCGGGTTGATATAAAACACCGGCAATGATGTCCATCAGTGCCGGGTGTATTTACAAACTGGACAGTGATTTAAAGTTCTGGCCCCGAAATTTTTATGGATTCTAGTTAATTCTTCTCTCGCATCTCTCTCTCAGTCCCTACGCCTTCTCCCCACTGCATTCTTCCTCAATCCCTCATCCCTATATCTTCTCACCACCGCACATGCTTCCCATTTGTCCTCGGTGGCTGCTCCATGTGCATGAACTTCGTGGAGCTCACCGCGAACCGCCTCTCCTGGCGTTGGTCGCGTCAGCCCGCTGCTTCACGCCCCACTGCGTGAGCACGAGCTCTGTCCAGTGGCTAGGCCTAGAACCCCACCCTCCTTCCCATGTTCACACCTGCCATGGAGCCTCGCCCGGATCCACGCCGGGCGGCACGGATCCACGCCCCACGCAGCTCGGATCCATGATGTGCAAGCGATATCAAGATCATGTTGTGCGGATCCACCCCCCCGATGAGCCGCGCAACCGCCTCTCCCGACGCCGGTCGCGTCGGCCGGCTTGCTTCACGCCCCCACTCACGAGCACGAGCTCCGTCCGGTGTCTAGGCGCCTAGAACCCCACCCTCCTCACCCTGTTCACACCTGTCATGGAGCCTCGCCAGTGCAGCTCGGATCCACGATGTGCAAAGTGATATCAAGATCACACTATGCGGATCCACCAGCGCCTGCTCGCCCTAGAGGAGCTCCTCCTTCCCAGATCTAGATTAGCACAGGCGTGTGGGGACCCTCCTACGAGCGACTATGTCCTCCTTCATGAGTTAGAGGAAGTTCACAACATGGCATAATTTTGCTCCTGTGGTGAAGGAATTTTCATTTTCCCATTTATTTTCCCGCATGACTTCCTTGGTGGTGGACCTGTCGACCGCCATCCTGTTGGAGACCGTTGACCTGCAACAGATCCATGATGCGACTCGCAGGGTACCGACGGCAGCGGCGGCATAAGGCTCAGCGTCACCAACTTTGGGGGCCTCTTCCTTATCTTCTGCGGATGTGGATGCGGATGTTGAATTTATTTTGTCCATTTATTTCCTCCGTTGCTGAATCTATTGAATTTGTAATGTGCTGAACCTCCTTTCTTCTTTGTGTGTATGAATTGATTTGTAGTTAACTTATGATGTGTTGAATCCCACCTTCTTTGTCTGTGAGGTACGATTTCTAATGGATAATTTGATAGTGCTGCTACGACAGCTAGCAAGGGCAGCATGGTAGAGCATAGCAGGTGGCTGTGGCCCTCTGCATGCTCGTTTTTTTATCACTGATGGGTGAACCACCGATAGTGATAAGAAAAGGGCATCACTGTCGCTATGCCTCTGTCGGTTTATTTTCCGATAGTGAAGGTGCTTTTTGACATGGCAATGATGTGCTTTTTGACATGGCAATGATGTGCTATTTTGGGGTAGTGGGCAGCTAGCAGTGATAGCAACGCAATCGAGGGTATGGCTATCGGTCAGTGTGCTGCACTCCTAGACAGGGAGGAACCTAAGACCTTGATCGAAAAGCGATGAAGAGCGATGTACCATTCATGCGCCATGTCTTCTACTGCCATGATGAGGGATTTCGCAAGAGTAACCGAATCTCCTCCGCCCGAATGTACTGGCGCTTCATAGCTTGCGGCGAACTTCCTCGGATCTGATTTGCCGCTGAATGACGTAGTCTAGGGCTTATACCCTATTGGCCACGGGCTTAGTTGCAGCTCGATGAGAGTGGGCGGCGAGTCGACTTTTCCGCCGCGACGAAAATCCATAGTTCGTGCTCCCCCTAGGTAGTGTTGTATTTCTCCATCCGTTGCTATCTCCTTAGGAGGTTTTTCTCACTTCGCCAGCTTCAGCCTGCTCACGAGGCCGTAATCTTCTCTTCGCTGGCTGCCTTCCTTTCATCATTGCATCTTTCGAGCCCCTCAACTCTCCGAGTTCAGCTTGCCCGAGGCTCCGCGCCTCTTGTATTAACTTGAGCGCCGCTCCCCGTCTCGTACTACCGCTTCGCGTGGTCGCATGGCTCCTCTTCGAGTCTTCTCCATCTTTCCGGAGCTCCGTAGCCTCCCCGCCTCCGGAAGTGCCCGGGACCGTTAAGGCCCCGTGACCGCACTGCCTTGTGTCGCCGTCCCCTGCCCTCCCGGTGATAACCCCGACCGGAGGATCCCGATGAGGGATCCTCGCGGCTGAGATCCAGCCCAAAGGTCACGCCGGGCGCTCTTGGGTCTTCCACGCCCTAGAGCCATGGGTTGCCCGCACAACCACACGGTGGGCGCTAATGTTGGTGTATGTCTAAGTAGGCTACCTCGGGATGAATCACCCGACTAGACTAAAGAGAGCACACCTGAGGTGTATGCAAACGGAACTCCTTTTCTTATTGATTCTCTGTCGTCTCGTTTACAATGACCACCGGCTCTATTTATAGTCCATAGACTCTTACAATTCCTATTTTACCCTTCTACCGACCACCGACCTCTCGTGCTCTCCCTTGCGCTTCGGGGTAGAATGGTACTTTCTCCTCGCATCCCCACCAACTCGATTGGCCCGTGTTGGATCCGCAGCACCTCAAAACACTTCAGAGACATCCGACGAGAAACTCCTCCGGTCAGCTGGGCGAAAGTGACCGCTGACCGCACCGGGCCGCCCGGGGACAAGCCGGGTCCTCGCCCGGGCGAAATGCGAGATCTCGCATATCCGACCGAATGTTAATGTCTTCACCGCCTCGATCCTCGCGGAACGACCGCCCTAGGACGAAAGCCCCCAAAGATTCGCCTACCCGTGCCGAATGCTACCGCTCGCCTACTCAACGACGCCTCTTTCACGGGCGACGCTCGCGGATAAGCACCGCCAGCCCGCCATGGCTGAATGTCTCCATCTTCGCCTCGCGACCCACGCAGGAGCCTCGCCTCCGGGCCCATCCGTGTCCCCATCCGCGGTAAAGCTTCGGAGCCGAATCAATGCTTTTGGGTCACCGGGGCGAATCTGCTGGCCTCTTTAGGCCTCCCTCGCCCGCCTGGCCTCGCGCCGCCTTGCTTTGGGCGGCCGATGGGGGTGGGCAGGTTCGGCCTCCCCAAGAGGCCCCCTCGAGACCAAGGGTTGGGACCTTTCGCCCTTTCCCTTTTGGTCGCATTTCGACATTAAGAAACCCCGGGCGGTAATGCCCGTGCCGTTTTATTAACTAATAATTTTTAAATTTAATAAACAATTCCTGCTTTTAGGTAAACGACGCCACCCTCGGGTTATGAAGCCCCGAATCGACGGATGTGACCCAACCTCGAACCGCGCACCACTTTTCCTCTATATATAAGGGGTCGGGGCCGGGCGATGATCTCCCCGCTCATTTGCTTCAACGCTTTGCTCGGCGGGCTCCTTTTGAGCTCTTCGCTTTCGCTAACCTCGCCTTCAGTTTGAGGGCATTCGCAACCGCTTCATCATCCAAAGTAAGTTTCCTTCCTTTTCTTCTTTTATTTCGCTGAGTTGGGCCATTTTTATTTTAGGGTTTTGCCGCTTTTCTATTTTTGTATTCTAGGTTTCGTTGATTCGGTAGAATGTCGGATCCGATTGCCTCGATCCGCTTTTCGCCGAAGAGCTCGAATCTTCTAGCAACTTCGCTGAGTTCAGATTCGCCCGCCGTTAACGCCATCGAAGCATGTCCAATCCGGAGTATCGACCGCGACTGCTTTCTAGTGACAGCCGGCGGGAGCTCAATCTGGCGGCCGCTAGTCCTCAAGTCATGGATGAGGCTGAAATGGATGTTGACATAGAAGGGTCCCCGTTTGGTGGAGAACTTTCGCTCAGCCGAAGCGTACCTTTCGCTCGCATTGAGCCCAGGCGCCTTTTCGTGCCGGAAGAAGGTTCGTAGTATGGCAGATTTTTCGCTTGCCGGCGTTCCGGAGAATCCGGCCTTTGGCTCGGCGTAGGTATATTGGGCCGAACTCACGGGCGCCACCAAGGAGGTTCTCAACGAATATGTTCGCAAAGGCTTCATGGATCGCGCACGGGTTGCTGTTCCGCGTCCTCACCGGGAGAAGTATCCGAACCAAACCCGCGCAGGCTCTCGCTTTTCGATTATTTTTCGGGCCGGGTTTAAGCTTTACCTCGCGAGGATACTTTCATCGGTCCAATTCTCTTGAGCGTTTGGTGCGCAACTCGCACATTTGACGCCGAATGCGTTTACTCACCGGGGGGCATTCGTGATGGGCCATAAAGATGATGGGAGCCCCTCTTTGTGTGGAAACTTTCATTCAGTTCTATGCTTTGCACAAGAAGCCGAAGAAGATTCGACGAAAAGGACCGACGAAGCATTGCATCGCATACCCGGAGCTTATACCTTCATCCCGGCGGGAAACATCCGCCTTGCTCCCACTTTTGCAACAAGTCAGCTTTAAATGAGGATGACGCATCCGGATGCGCCCGCCTATGAACAAGAAAAATTCTTGAGAGCCTAATAGTACCTCTTCGGCAAGGTGCCATGTGTCTTTTGTTGAGAATACGAGGGAGATGCCGGAATCTACTATGGCTTTTCTTGCGACCTTAGAAAAGGCAAAGTACTGGATTTAGTCAGAGTGGATTGCTATGGAGGTTCGTCCCTTGAGTGCTTGGGTTCGATTCATCATCGATCCTCCTAACTCATGCCTACGAGGGGCGAATCTGGTCGGTGGTAGTTCCGCCACGTTTTCATTCAAGAAAGTATTCTTGGATTTCCGTGGACTGGCGAAGCGTATGCTATCTTGGGGTAGTGAGTACCGTGGAGTATAAAATGGCTCAAGAAATCATTGGGGAAAATGCTCGATCAGCGTGGCTTTCACGCCATGGGTGTGCCTTACCCGCACTGGCTCGACACCGCCGAGGCTAGAGCCGAAGGCCGCACGAAAAGGCCGCTAACCGGGGGAAAAGTGTTGTTCGTGATTCGCCCCGCTTGAACGGATCAAGAGGCGTAAAGTATCTCATCCAAGAAGACCAAAAGAGACCAAGGCGACATCGGGTAGGTCGTGACCTAGCTTAGGTTCCCGGTCACGTGAAGTTAAAGTTACATTTGGCCGCACTGCTTGGTGTTGTTACCCATACCGTACTTTGTCCCGGCCCACTCTAGGGATTTCGCTTATGCTTTCGGCAATTTGTTTGTTTTCGCTTTGGGATTGCTCCATCTTTGTTGTTGTTAATGCTTATTGGTGTTGCCTTTACGCGGTTATCTCCCCAAATATTCGAGGGATATGGCGGGTAAGTCCGCACAAAGCCCCTCTTGAGACCTTTGAAGGATGCCGGGATTCGGTCTCAATCGGGCCGCTTTCGCTTTTTAAGCGGCCACGGAGCCTTCCGCAGCTACGTAATGCGCGCTCAAGAAACAGAAGTCGAAAGCAAGGAGGCTCCGCCGCTACCGCCCTGCCTTCATCGCCGACGCCAAAGCCGCCCCCGTGTCTCGCCCTACCGAGTTCGGCCAAGACTCGCATTTTTCGTGGATTGCCTTTCTTCGCCATGGCGTATTTCCTCCCTCGGAAGTTATTCTAGTGACTTTAGGGAGGCCGTAGTGTGTACTCCGGGATTAGCTCTCAGGAGATGAGTCCACGAAGAGAGAAGACTTTACAAGCTGCTCGCGTTTCAGGAGCATATTCGACGCTGAGTGGTGGCCGGCGGGATCTCACAGATCGCCCCCTTCTTCCCACGGAAGGGGCGTGATTCGCATGCATTTTCCACCTCCTTCACAGCCCCTCGTGACCGAGAAGGAGCTGTTGAAGACGAGCCTCACCGCTCTTCGACGCCAACTTCTACCGGGTGAGTTTTGGTTTCGCTTTTGTTTTAATGTAATGTAAGTTTCTGGTGTTACTTACAATTTCGTACTTGTTTGGTTTTGTAGTCTATGCTCATTGCCCAAACCTCGAAAAAGAAATTCCGTGGCCAAGCGCAGCAAGCGCCTCGACGCTGAAAAGGCCAAATCCGGTGAGGCTGGCCAGCGACTTGAAGCCGCTCACTCTCGGCGGCGTCGAATCCCGGCCGGTGACGCCGGTGAAGAAGTCGGCACTTTGGGAGCAAAAAGGCCAAGCGACCTCGAGGAGGGAGCTGGACGCCGAGCGAAGCGTGAACCACGTATGCGCTTTTTGCCGCGATCGCGGGAGGCCGGGCCGGGCGCTGTCGCCTTTGCAGCGATATGGCCGCCTCCTTCGGCGATGAGGGCCAACCCGCCATATGTGGCTCGGGCTATGGGGAGACTTCTCCCTCGGCCGGTATAGGAGCTGGGACCTCGTGATGCCCGGTCGGAGACCTGGAAGGGGCTACACCTTCTCGCAAAACTCCTTCGCATTCGCACGCTCGCATGAGCTTGGGTGTCTCATGTTGAGGCCGCGGAGCCTAACGAGGATCCGCATGCTCGGGCGTATTTCGCCCGGGTGCCGCGTGCGCTGCAAGTTTTTACGAGGGCTACCGGGCCGGCGTTGGCGGGGAAGGACCTCGCCATGTTTAGGCGCAGCGAATCAACGGCTTAGTTTTGGTTTTTCCTAGTGCTCGCCTTTGGTTTTGCGAGATTCCACCTTTCGTAATCTTAGCATTGATGAACCGCTTGTTGATTACGTAAATACCGAGGAGAAGGAGGAGATTCGCGCTTAAGGTGAACGCGTTAAATTGCGGAGCGGATGCCCAAACTTCGCGACGAATCCGGAAGCCCTCTCAACGTAAGACACCTCCCAAAATTTTAATCGCCGGGCCGGCGATGATGATAGGGTAGATAACGTTTGAGGGATTATTTGTTTCCCGGCCATGTTGACCTTGTGTTGTAATGATACATGTTTAAATTGTTGTTAACTCTTTTGGCGTGTTCCCGGGAGGGACCTTTGAATTTGTGGAAGATTTTCCTTTGAAAGTTGAACATAACGGATTCGGCGTGAGCGGGGCCTCGGGCTTAGATTTCGAAAAAAATTCCCCGAATCAATGGACGTTTTCTTTTTCGCTACGCCGCCAAAAGTTATTCATAGTGGGCAAATCTAATGCTTGATTTCTCGAGTACTTTCGCCCCTTCATTAGGCAAACAAACCTAGTTCGCGTGTTCTCGCTTGAGCGAAAAATAGAGATGGAGGACGAAATCGCAGATTTCCTCCTCCCGGTAATTTATATCGCTCGTTAGGGACCTTGGATTGAACTAAGTGGGGAATATTGTTTCGCAAGGCCCTCAAGCTTAAGTATATGACATTTCGCTTTCGTAAATGATTGTTCTTATGTTTAAGAAACCCCTCCCCTTTTTGCGGAACAAAAGTCATGTAAAACGCCAAAAGTGATTTTGTCTATTCAAGTTAGATCTTTTTTACATTTTGCGTGATTGCACATGCTCTTTGCATCGTGTTGGTGGACCTAGTTTACCTTGTGGCCGAAAGTCGCCTTTGTTGCACATTCCGCCATCTTAAGCACAAATTTTCTCGGGTTCCTGGGCTTAGCCGGTAGATGAGGCTGTGTAGGCGCTTGAATCGGCGTTTTTAGCCGGATCGAAGCTTGACATTGTTACGGGCGTGGTTTAGCCGATTATGTCATGCTTCACCTCGTGCTTTCAACCTTCTTATACACTCAAGCGGCTTCGGTTGCACCCGCATGCCGGTGGAGATGAACTGCGCAATGGAGAACGCTTGTTTCGTGCTTTACGATATCTCTACGCTTCTCATTTCCTCGATGCTCAAAGCGGTTGGGCTGGTCTTTTCACAAAACCCATATTGTCGGCCACCTTGAGTAATCATTGATGCTCGAAGCTGGTCGATGTGCTTCCTACGCAACTCTCTTAGGGCTTGATTAAGGGCTCTACGTGGTAGAATAGTCCTTCTTCGACAAGCTCTTTTCTAGCACTAGCTTGTGGCAAGCCGTTAGAGCTGCCAAAACTTGCCCCTCTCTCTCGTGGGTGGCGAATGCCACTCTAGCCTTCCCCGACTCCTCTCATTCCTAATGAGCCGGGTTACTAGCTGATTGTGGCTCTTCTCGCATGGCTATTGAGAGGCTTTCCTTCTACAAAATTTATGGCTATTTCTTGGGAAGAGAACAACCCTTGGGTGCTGCTTTATAGTGAGTTTGCTTGTCCTTTCTCAAATCTTGGGCCTTTACTATCTTGATTGTTGAAGGACAGCATTATTATGAGGTTGATTCTCAGATTCTTATGGTGCGCGTGCTTTGATGCACCTTCTATTGATTGATTTTACCTACCTTTAGTCCTTTTTGGACTCGGTTGAGCTTTTTGAGTTTTTTGATCGCTTTTTAATGTTTTGGTCGCGGGTTTGATGACCAAATGACATTTTTTGTGGGTTTTTCCGCTTATGCTCCTACATTGACTTTAGGTTCAGTCGGAATAGCTTAAGCTTTTCCCCGCTTTTTAGCTATTTGCTGTGGAAGTTGTCACTTTTGACTTCCTCCGACTTTCGGCCCTTTTTTCACCTAGGTCTTTTCGGCTTCTCTGCCGGGTTTGCTGATCTCTTCAAAGATATACCTTTTCGGGTATGTTGAATGCCGAATATACCAAGTGTGTCTTAGACGCACTTCTTGTTTTCGGCTCTCTTTTCAAGTATTCTGCTGTTTGGGGAGAAGGAGCCTTTATAAGGTGTTTAGGGTCCTAATGTTTCTGTGTTGCTCATTAAAAACCTCACACCCCCGAAGGGCTTCCCCGTGAGGAAAAAAGAGCACAACCCTAGTGTAGTTTCGTACCTTTTACTTATTACAATGCCGAATGAAAGGAGAAAGAAAATTACAACTCCCGCTTTAGGGAGTATTCGTCACGCCGTAGAAACTCCTCGCGGAGATTGTCCGCTCCCACGCGGTGAGTCGCTTGCCGCCTTGGAGTTTCCTAAAACACCGCTTGACCATGCTTATGACTTACGTTAATGGCCCGCACTATTGATTGCAATTTGCCTTTGTTTGTCCGGCTGCGCTCGACGACGAGGTCGCCGGTAGATGTTCTTTTCGCAGGACCTTCGTCCCGCCAAATTGTTCTTGTGGTTTGTCGAGGTTCTTTTGCCGTCGAATCCCTTTCAAAACTTAGATGTGTCATCTTACAAAACCTTTTGATTTCGCGTATAATCAAGCTATTTGTGTATTAAAATGAATCGAAATTCTCAAAATTTTCTCGAGTTATGGCCTCTTCCCGCATAACAACCTAAATGGGAGGGAATCCGCTTGTCTCGACTTGAGATGTTATGACCCCAAACCAAGAATCTGGGCCATTTCGGGCAATGGCTACTTCCCTTTGCTTTAAGGCCCCATAGAGACTTTGAGACGGGCTCGAAAAGATTAGGCCATTGGCCTTTTCGACAACCCCATTGCTTTGTGGATGGTACACCGATGCTAAAGTCACCTTGGTCGAGCTCTTCACAAAGTTCCTGAATCTTTACGAAGTCAAACTGCTTTGCCGTTGTCCACCGCTATGTAGGACGGAAACTCAAACCAAAAACTATATCAAGGCCATAATAAATCGATTAAAGTTGCCGGCGGATTCGCTAGGGGCCTTGCTTCTATCCATTTGGTAAAATAATTGTGCGCCACCGCCGCTGAATCTCACATTGCCTAGGGCCGCTTGGTAATGGTCCCACTATGTCTACCCACCAGCGCTTGAAGTGGGCTGTGTGGGCACCGTTGGTATTTATTAAGTGCAAAAAGAATATAAAGGGTTCCGCAGTTTACGTAATATATATACCATTGTAGCTTTTACCCGAGTATTCCCGAGTATCAAGTATTTATATTTTCCACAGGAAGCAAGGGTAAAGACTATGATAAATCAAAAAATCATGTATCTACTAACTTAATATACCAACTAAAACTAAAGTGAGGGGTAAATAATGTATATGATATGAATGATAATAATAGCACTTAACCGTGAGAAATATTATAATATAGAATAGATAGCTAGGTCGGTAGGACAACGGGAGAGATCTAGGTTCCCCAATACTTTCTAGTACTTTGGTTCTTAAGAACTAAGGCATGAAAAAGGTATAGCTATCATAAAAAAGAACATTTCGACATCGTAACACTAGCCGCTGAAAGGGATGAGAAGGGGGCTAGGAAGCCCGACCACGTCCTACACTACTAATCCAACGCGGGTGGAATACGCCGGCCGCTAGGGCCGTACTGCTACCACCTAGGGCTACCTACAACTATCCGTGGACTGGTGCAATCTAAGGTAACCTCTAGTCTAGACAATTATGTCCACACTATTAATTACTACTCTAATCATCATGGAATAACCGTGAGCACTCAATACTTGTTTAAGATCCCATGCAATTATATAACAAATATATTCTAATCAATAAATATGAAAGGCATAAAAAGTACTAGAAAAGATAGATCTAATTATGGCATAAAGTCTAATAGAGTTGAGATACAAAGATATACCGTAACGTCAAGACTTCTCCGTAACCGAACGCAAAAGCCTCCCTAACCCTCTACTAGATCTATTCTATTACATTGTAGTCGCTTAATCTAATTCTCCAAAGGCCGTGGCTCCATCCGATGAGATATGAAATTGATGTATGAGATGATGATAATTGAGGGGGCCCGGGCCGCTTATATAGTCGGGAGGAGGTGCTGTGTGTTGACTTAGATACAACTTCGCCATCTAATCAAGGTTCCCCTGGATCAAACCGACATTAAACGAAATGGATTAGATTGCGCCTTTAGAGGCGTTGAGAAGCTTCGAGGCGTACCGACGTGGAAGGGGGAGGCCGACCGCCTAATATTTGGGTTTCACGCCTGCAGTGGGGCCCACTGCCCCGCCGGGGCTGGCCGACCTTCCGGACCTTCGACTGCTAATTTTGGGTGTTAAGTCTTGATCACGCCGGGCTTAGTCCGAGCCTTCTAGAGTCTTTCTCGTGAGTCTTGATTGTACATTATGTAGGTCGCATAACGGCCAAGACCTCGTATTGCTTTCCTGCTTAGTCCCTCGAATTACAACTTTACCAAAACTGGTGGAAATATGTTAGTGACACCTTATTCTAGGTTGTTATTATGATTTATACCCCTTTCTCATGTTTATTTGATTAATAAATTTATACGATAACAAGCGTCAACAGTGCACTATCGACCGTTGGGCCTTCTGGGAGGGGCGCTTTTGCTTCGCAAACATTTGCAAACGCATGTCTTGACCCGGGCTTGCTTTGGCGCCTTTCTAAGGCTGGGTAAGAGAACCCCTTTGCCTCATTGCTCTATGGGCAATTTCGAGGTCCCCTCGGTGGAGCTCCGCATTATTCTCCATGAATTTCGCCCGTGAGCTGGCCCTCTTTTCGTAATCACCGGCGCATTTGAGCTTTTGGAGCTACAATGCCGCCCATGTACGCTCGCCTTTATGATGGAGTAGTGCTTTGGTTCGCGACTCCATTCGGCCATTGTTCATGCTTTGAGTCGCCTATATGTTCCTGCCAGAATGCGAATATTGGGCTTCCAATCATGACTTATGGCGACATGAATAGCCCCTGGTACTTCTTCTTCTTCTCTCATTGCTTTGGCCGAAAGTTGTTGAAGAATACATCCTGAGGGGTCTAATCCTGCGCCGCTGCCTTGCCAAATTTCACGCCTTCCCCCGCTTTTTGCTTCGGTATGTACTTTATCGAGAATCCCGAGAAATAAGCCCATTTCTCTTATCACCAGAATATCTGATTAGGACTCGCTCGGCTGCGGCTGGTAATTTTTTTTCGCAATGTCCACTTACTACTTGTGACCAGACACCGACGCGATCTCTTGACGCATTGCTCTGGGGCCGAGTGCTAGCAAAGACCGTCATATTCGCCCGATTATTGGTGCTTGTGAATTGTAACCGTCGCTGTGATCCGACATGGTCCTTGCCGAGGTGTTAGTATAGCCAAATCCCAAAGACCTTTGTCACACCAGGCTTCGGCTACAAAAAGCTGTCCGCATTGTGTTCGCAAAAACCACCGATTGCTTTCGCCGGTGTCCGGGGTCATATGAAATCGCTATTGCCTCAAGGCGACTTTATGGCTGATCTATGCTCATAGTCGACATAAATTATTCAAATTTCGCCTATTTACCTACTCCGCCAACAAATTTCGCCGCTTATTTCAACAAAGCCGTAGGGGCCGAGGGAAATGACAGTTCTAATCCCGTGGCGCTTGAAGTACGCTCAACTTTTCGGCCATCGTAACCGCAAGCTATCTTTCCGGGCTCGGCCAGTTGCTTTTGCCGCCGAGAGGGCTTTGGACGTAGTAGATGGGGAATTGTTTGAGCTTGTTCTCGTTTTTCTTCGACCAGAATCAAGGCTTACCGCACTTGGTGACGCCGCTAAGTATACAATACCGCTTTTGGGATGGTTTCATATGGTTGTCAAATTCAGGGTAATCTTTCAAGTCTTGGAAGGCTTTTTGTTGCTCAGTCCCCATTCGAAATGGCCGCCCTTTTTAACACTTTGAAGAAAGGTGTTTCTTTTTTCTACCGACCTTGAGATGAACCCGCCGAGAGCCGCAGTCGCCCCGTGGAGCCGCTGGACTTTTCTTTTCTACGCCGTCTGGGGCTTCATGTCTATAATTGCAGTGAATTTTGAACTGATTCGGGCTTTTATGCCTTCAATGCATTACTAGTATCCCAAATATCTTACCCTTTGTGATGCCAAAAATGCATTTCTCCTGTTTAGCTTTGAGCCCGCTTCGCCAAATGAGATTCGCGAAGGTTTCTTCTAGGTCGCTAATATGTGACTCTTTCTCAACTACCGATACTACTATATCATCCACATATGTTACCGTGATTTTCTTTTTGTTCTCCAAAACCTCATCCCACATTCTGAGAAAGTGGATCCGTGATTGCGTGCATCCCCGCATTCGCTGAAACAAGAAGTCCCCCGGAGTGGAGCAAAGCTTGTCTTCTCGCCGCTCGATGTACTGTGTATCCGGGTGATATCCAGCAATCGAAAGCAGGCCCATTCTCTCACATCCCAGCCGCTTTCATTAGGAGTGTCTATTCTGGAGGGGTACGGGTCTTTTCTGACATGCTTTGTTCCGTGCCTGCGGAAATTCCACGCATTCGCCACTTCGCCCGAAAGCCTTGACTCTCAGCCGCCACGCTTCTTTAGATAACTTCCTCAACCTCGCTTCTTGGTTTTACGTCAGCCGCCACGCTAAATTGTGGCCGAGCCAAGTTTTGCTTACCTTTTAGATCTCAGGCTGACCAAGCAAACACATCCGAAGTTGGAGTCAAGGAACGCGACAACTCGAAATGCTTTGTCCTACCGTCTTCGTGAAAGCCAATTATGATCTCTTCGGTCCTGTGGTGGATATCGACCCTTTTTGTGGATTCGCCCACTCAACTTTCGCCCTTTGACGAAAGTCTTGAAAATAGTGCGCCCAAGGCCGCACCAATGTCTCCCCGTGATGAAGTAGTGATAGCAGCGCAATCGAGGGTATGGCTATTCTGGCCAAAGCAGCTGCACTCCTAGACAGGAGGAACCTAAGACCTTGATCGAAAGCCAACGAAGAGCGACATATGTATCATTCATGCTGATGTCTTCTATCGCCATGATGAGGGATTTCCGCAAGAGTAACCGGTAATCTCCTCGCCGACGAATGTAATCGCGTTTCATAGCTTATGGCGAACTTCCCCGATCTGATTTGCCGCTGAATGACGCAAGTCCGGGCTTATACCCTATTGGCCACGGGGCTTAGTTGCAGCTCGATGAGAGGGCGCCGAGTCGACTTCTCCGGCCCGCTGTATTTAAATCCAAGTCTGCCTCGTAGTGTTGTATTTCCACTTGCTATCTCCCTTAGGAGGTTTCTTTTCAATTTCGCCGCTTTCACCGCCACTTGTTTAATCTTCTTCAAGGCTACAAGCTCTCCTTATCATTGCATCTTTCTCAGCCTCAACTCTCGAGAGTTCAGCTTGCCCGAGGCTCAGCCTCTTGTATTAACTTTGGAGCTGCCGCCCCGCCATTACTACCGCTCAGTGCTCGCGTCGGGCTGCTCCTCTTCTCGAAGCCTTCCATCTTCTCGAGCTTCAGCAGCCTCCCCGCCCTAAGTGCCCGACCGTTAAGGCCCCGTGACCAAAGATCGACGCCTTGTAGCTTCGCTCGCCCCGGCCCTCTCGTGATAATCCTCGACCGGAGGATCCGATGATGGATCCGCCGGGCGGAGATCCGATGCCGGGTCAGCCGGGCCGCCGCTTTGGGTCTTCCACGCTCGAGCCATGGGTTGCCCGCGACAACCACTGCGGTGCCAATGCTGGTGTAGCCCTCGAAGTAGGCTACCCCGGGTTGGACGTAATCACCCGACTAGACTAAAGAGAGCACACGGAGGTGTATGCGAACCGAACTCCTTTCTTATTGATTCTCCTCGTCCTCGCTATACATGACCCTCGTCTATTTATAGTCCCAGTAGACTCTCACAATTCCTATTTTACCCTTCTACCGACTCGACCTCTCGTGCTCCTCCCCCGCGCTCTGGGGTAGAATGGTACTTTCTCCTCGCATCCCCACCAACTCCCTGCGGCCCTCCTGTTGGATCGCGAGCACCCGCAAAACACTTTAGGAGACATCCGACGAGAAACTCCTCCGGCCAAGCGACGACAGTGATCGCATCAACGCACCGCCAAGCCGGGATCCAAGCTGGTCCTCGCCCCTCGGGCGAAGAGTACGAGCATTCGCATATCCGATCAATGTTAATGTCTTCGACTCGCCGCATCCTCGTGGAACGATCGCCTAGGACGAAGCCCCAAAGATTCGCCTACCTGTGCCGCTATTGCGCCGGGCCACTAACGACGCCACGCGACACCGCGACAAGCACCGCCAGCCCGGCCATGGCCGTCTCCTCGGCTTCGCTCAGGATCCACTTAGATTCCCCGCCCCCGCCCATCATCCCCCTGTCCCCTGACCCGCCAGAAGCTCCTGGAAAGCCGGAATGAATAAGCTGTCTCCGGGGCCAATGCTGGCCTCTTTAGGCCTCCTCCCGCCTGGCCTCTTCGCCATACCGCCGACAATAGGGTGGCAGGTTCCGCCTCAACAAATTTTGAGCAAGAACTTTGCTATCCCCCCAGCGCATGAACACGCTACGAAAGCAGCAAAAGAGTGATAATATTGAGCTGTGTTCGCCGTTAAAGTAGAGAAGGGGCTTATATATATAAACGTTTCCAATCCCAGTTGGGTTGTTATCACCGACTAAAATGATGGACTACTAGTCCCGGGTTCAGCCACAACCTGTGATAAAACATGGTAAATCCGCTTGCAACAACAACCGATTGAAAGTCTACCTTAGTCCCGCTTAAAACCAAATCAAATCCGGACTATGCTCGAAAAGTCTGCTCCACTATCCTAGGGCAGGGTGGAGTATATGATTTTAGTCCTGGTTGATATATCAACCGACTTGTTCTTTTTTTAGTCCTCGGGTCCAAAAATAGCCGACTAAAGCTCTTTTGGACCAAAAGTTTGTTCCCTCTACTAGTGCAAGTAATCCAATATTTTTGTGAGTTTACACATCAGCACATTTAATAACCAGGGAAAATGTGTGAACGTCTACGGAAGTAGAGAAATGCATGGGGCGCCCAATATCAAAAATAGGCTCATGCATTATTTACTTTGAAAATATCAATAACGAATAAGTGCATGTCAATGTGCATATAGGGTGCAACTATTTCCATTTTCGCGAGAATAATTTTCCATGACAAGTTTTACTTTTCTATTGTTTTTTTAATACAGAAAGACAAATAAGTCCAGATATGCTATAAACATTTTTGTTTTGAGGAAAACACGAGTGGGGTTCCCTTACTGGATTTTATTAAACATAAAGTAAAACAAAAGGTTTACAAGTACAGGTTCATGAAATAGAAAACTACATGCCAAGCATACAACACTCTTCATTGATAGATAAATGCATGCATATGGTGGTATGCAGCCTTTTGGGTGGGCTTAATTCAACACCAACAACAAATTTCTAGCAGAGGGTATTGATTGATGAAAAGGCGCTAATAGTCCTCTATAGTACCCTTGCTGACTGTGTATGTGTCTTTTTATCACCATACAGGAACGGCGCGCAGGTTGTCATGTTGATAATTAATTGCACCACTGGAAGTAGCTCATTAGGGTGCTCAAATCGAGCTTTGTTTGCTATCTTCCATGCATCCTCAATTAGGTAGCCTATTCATTTATGGCTACCTTACCGTTACATTATACTCGTTCATGTAGCACTCCATAGAAGTTGGTGCATCTTTTGTTGCTCTTCCCACTCTGCGAATTAAAACAACATAAAGTGGAAGCTCAAATTATATATATTAATTACTGAAGCACTTGATAAGCATTGTTTGTACATACAAAATGATATGGAAACAAACTGTACATTAAATGCAGCAATATCGTTCATGAAACGGGTATCCGCCCAAAGATCATAAATAACAGTGTCTCCCCTGAGTGCCCACTCAAATGCATCTCTGGTTGTTTCATCACCCATTCCCATTAGGAATGAGACAGCTGATAGCTGAGGCGTGACTGATGTCGTGTACACTTTCACTTGTTCTTTTTAAAAAGTTGGCTTGCAATTATGATGAAACCACCTACTTTCCTGGAGATACCTTTCACATGTCATCTGAAACTGTATAGACCAAATGCATTGTTATTGATATATATGAAAATGATTTAATCGTTGATGGCTTGTTGGTGGTTGTTTGGTAATTAGTCTGTGCTGCATCTGCCTCCCTTGTGTAAGCCACACGATACCTTCTCATTTGGTTGCAGTTCATCCTCAAATTCCTTCAAAGCATTTTAAAAGCTTGAGGTAGAACTTTCTCAGGTACTCGTAACATAGAAACTGCACTATAGTCCCATCTGCAACACACAATATATATATATATATATGTTGTATCTACATTAAACTAGCTAGTGGATCCACGTAGAGTAGGCTAGAGGAATACGTTCATGTAATAATCAGTCAAACTGACTAATACGAACCTCGTATGCCTTCAGTGAGCTTACATGACTCATCGAAGGTAGCATGGTCATCATAAGCATCATCTGCCAAGGCTATTAGTGTATAAACTTTGTAAGCGTTACTCGACCTTGTGAGTGATCTCGCTCATAGCTTGCAGCGTAGGTCCAGAGGTAAGTCTCAACTAAAGCGATCACGCGCATAGCTTAGTTCCACTTCTTGGTAAACATCCTTGCACCATCTGAAACATTTTGTCTATATATCATCCGTAGGCTTGCATGGACTAATTTGTGTTTATGAGCAGAAATTATTCAGCATTTTTATAGGCTTGAAGAGTACTGTGTTCCTTGCGTATTGCAATTTTCACATGTGGCACTAAATGACATTTTACACTCTCCTTAATTAGAGCTAAAAGATTATTAATTGTGGCTACAAATTGAACGTACAAAATTTGACACCAATATTCAATTGCATTTTGCAATTCCAGGAAAGGAATGCAATCTTTGATCATCTTAGGGCATGTGAAATTTGGAATGAAAGAAATGCCCAAAATTTCAATTGTAGGAGTTAGGTTGTAATAATTAGCTACTACAGAAAAATAAAGAATGAGAACATTATCACTACTGAAACTGAAAATTTCTTGTCGGTACAAACTTCACTAACAGAAAATTGTCTTTGTCCTGTCGATATGTCGAAACTAAGTGACACACCGACAGAAAAATGGTAATTTCTGTGTATAGACGTCACTGACAGAAAATACAGCTACACACAGGAAAAATGTGTTTATTTTCTGTCGGGTACAAATTTGTTATGTCGATTTTTGAATAACACACAGAAAAATATGAAAATCTATTGCGCCTAAAAATTCCCGCGAGTCCAAACATCTAGCGCCAAGCGAAAACCCAAAAGCCAGCCCGTCTAGCCTTCCAGCGCCCAAAAGGGAAACAAAAGAAAGAAGGCCCGCAGCTCGTATCATGTGACTCATCAGGCTAATAAGCGACCGGGCTTCAGTAGCGACCCAGGACGGCGCGCGCGCTATTCGCCGCGCTCAAATCCGGTGCCACGCACGCTGTCTCGGATTTCTCAGGGATCCTCCGCGTTATCGCATCACAAGTGGGGAAGCGGCGTCCGCCGGCGACGGCGCGCCTTCAACCGGTGACCCCCGGCAATCCCGCATCCGCCGGCCGCCCAGCGCCGGGAGGTGCTCATAGGGAATTGCAGTGTGACGTGCGCGGTGTTCATAGTGAGTGTGCGTGCGTGTCGCGAAATGGCGTCAAGCGCCAGATCTTGTGTCATTCTCATCAGGCTAATAAAATACTCCCAAAGGTAGTGGTGGTAAAGGACCCTTTTAATTTAGCCTAGGAAAATTTAAGCTGATTAGGCGATTGGGACCCGACATAAAACCATATAATTTTCAACTAAAAGTAGAAAGAGCAAGTGGAATTGTGAAAAGAAGGATATCCACGCATCAGGAGTCCCTGTGATGCCGCGCTGCTCCAGTTGGAGCGAGCTCGCGTCTTCCCTTCCACGCCGCCTCTCCATACATGAGGGACAACAATGTTCACAGTAATATGCCACAACTCTAACCAAGTTTTTCACTCCGTTTTCTACATGTCACATAGCTTTGTCCTAAGTCAAACATTGAGTGGAAAGACTAGAATCATAAATGGGAAAAGAAGTTGTCATGCATGTTTTTAATAAGAGGAATATACTAGAAGTTCAGAACACGCGTACTGTGCAATGGCTTTGAGCTCTTTGAAGTGATGACGTTGAAGTAGGTTAAACTCCAGCTTTGCTAGCTCTAGTATGGATGGATTGTATGTTTGCTCTTGAATGTATTCAGACATATAATCGAGGGCCTCCATTCTCTTCAGTCTCCTCGGCAATGGTATCTTAGGGCCCTGGTAGCTGCACCATCTAATGGGGCCCTGACGCTACTTTGATTATGTAATCCCAGTTCCAGATGATGCCTTGCAAACAGAATTGCTTCTTCAAGTTCCATCTCTCCGTGCACTAAAAGGCAGGAGCTGCATTGCTTATAAGCTTAGCAAGCCTCTGCAATCATTTGTTAGTTCTGTACGAAGCTTCCATCGTCGCCTCTGGAACTTCTTGACCATTTCCTGTCCTGTAAATTTGGTTATGCCACAAGAGTTGTCATGACAATCGTATGCATACAAACTGTGGTGCATGCTGGTACATATACCTACCCGGAGAAACAGAGGCCATGGGTCCTAAGGAGGCGAAATTGCACGAGCAAACCTTCATGGAGGCTACTGAATCCTCCACAGCCATGGATGCTGCGTAGTGTGGCACCAACCTGCTCCCGGAAGAAGATGATCAGCACACACAGATGTATTTGGAGGGTGTCCCACAAAGGCTCATTTGGTGCACCGCGTTGCTGTCACTGCAAGCTTCTCCTAAACAGTCCACACTTTTCCTCAACTGATTTGACCTTCCTCATGCTTCCCTCTGACATCTACAAGAATCAAATATGCAAATTAAATATATATGTGCATATATATAGCAGACACGGGACATGTTGAAAAATTAATAAACGCTAAGCGAATGCAGCCTGCATCGGTTTAGGGACATTGTCGATGAAGAAGTCAGTCCACGTTGAGGGGGTCAACAGGCCTCACCTTAGCAGTAAGTCTGAGCAGCTGATATATATATGCACGTCCTAGCTAGAACTCGGCAAAATTTAATGTCATGATGATTGGACGGCCCACAACGGTCTCTATCAAACTATATATATGGAATTATGGAGTATGGCCATCAGCGTGTTGGACTTGTGGAGCACATGCATGAAATTTCTTGGATCATCGGGGGTGGCCCGTGTTGATTTCTTGAGTTTCACTGTCGGTTCATGCAAACCCAACGTTCATGCGCCAACCTAGCAGTGATGTGCTTTTGATCCAACAATGATATAATATTTTCACTGCCGGGTCATCAAATCAGTATTCACAGGCTAGGGTCTAACTAAGGGTATTTTTTGACCTGTCACTCTATTTCTCTCTCCTATTCAGCCTAAAATATAATTTCCATTGAGATGGTGTCAATGAGCAAGTTAGCCCGGTCCCATCCAAAGTGCACACCTGTCAATTCCCACTATTTTCAGTGTCTCGTAGCTGCTCGATGGTTGTCACCTTGTGTCCTAAAGCAAATTTTGCCAGCGTCCAGCCATGGCAACTTATAAAATTGGGGGTGTGTCTTGTAAAATAAATAATTTTTATTGTAGTGTTTACTTTAAGCATAACTAGAGGTAACTCTTGCTTGAAAACTCTTTTGCATGCAATCAGGAAGTAGATCATTCTGTGCAGACCAAATTTGCCCAGGATATAGCAATGACAATCTCCATGAAGACATGACTCTGAAAGAAATCCAAAGGGCAAGCAGTGTAATCAAAGAGTCATCAGTGATCAAATGATCAATCTTAGCTCATATTTTCACGCCTCTTAGTCATCAATAATTCTAGTCTAGCTTTATTTTTAACAATGTAAATTACTAAGGGACCCCTAAAGGTATTGGCACACTTTTTAAGCAAGTGCTGAAGCGAATTCATTAAATATGGAAAAAAGAGTACATCCCATTTTACGATATACTCCTAGAAAACAAAAGCGAAATTACAAACAAGTTGGGTCACTAAGGAGCCACATGTGCAAATCTAATGGTTTCTAGAGAAAACGCTTCGTCTTCACGCCGCGAATCTGGTTAGGCCCGTGACGCCAGCCTGGGCCCACCTTCGCCACCGGAAGCTCTTGAGGGCTTCAACACATGGAAGACGCCGCGAACATCCGGCAATGACTCTGATCCACCGTCGACCGAATCGATGAAAGACATCAAGAAGACTTCTCTCCGGCGGAAGGCCGCAAGTCCGGCACTTCAAAGATGAAGGCCGCCGCCGCGAAAGGTCTGCCCGGACGCACTGGCGCGGAATCGCCGGCCGAAAGGATCCCGCAGCTGCCGGGAACACCAACAACCCCGAAAGACAAAGCCTCACCGAGAAGACGCCACATCGCCGGCGAGGAACTTTATTCGCTCGCTGTGGCTTCACGGACACCACAGACGGCTCAGGCAACACCATGCCAACGCCGCGCACGCAGCACCCACCGATCGAAAAGCAAAAGAAGAAGCCATAATGGCAAGCTCACAGCAAGACGCCGCCACCAACGCATACGCCAGCTCTACCGCCGCGTACGCCAGCAAAACAAAAGGGCAAGGAAACTACCTTACTGCATGACAAACTCCAACCCGGAAAGAGCCTCGGATCCCCCGCCCGATGTCGGGCGACCGCTGAATCGACAGGACGTAGGGGGACCAGCGCGATCTCCGGTGAGAAACGAGTCGCTTGGTTAAATCGCCCTCACAAAGCGTGTAGCAGCGACCACACAAGCCTCGCGTACCGGTACAGCCAAGACATTTGTCACACCTCTTAATTTAAGAGTCTTGATGGACGTCATCATCTTTTGATTTAAGACATCTAACACTCATAAATACAATCAAGTTCTGCTAGTTGTCATTAAAAAAAAAATGGTAATTATATGTTTTGGTGGTTCGTATATTGATGCCATTGACATGATATATTCCAAGCACAAGTGGTCTATTTTGAATGTAAGTGGTACAAGTTCGGGATTGGACAACCCAATCTCCATTGTTTGTAAACTGAATTATGCATGCCTAGCTCATCTTGATGTAAGTCAAGTCCTCTTCAACAAAAACCTACTCCATTGTTATCTATGCAAAATATCATAGTTTTTGCCAAAGTGACATCTTATCTAATCAGATTGAGACATCTATAAAATTATAACAAGAATGGATGTATTTAAAATCTCTGAAAATACAGCTTATTTTGAAAAATGTTCAATTAATCAAGGACCTAAAGACCTTTTAATGACCCTGCCCTAATATTCACCATCCTAATTTAACAATATCAATAGACATAATCATCATTTGGTTTTAGACATTTCAACCACTCCTCATCAAGTTGTGTGTGGAATGGGTGTTGAAACTGTGGTTCCTAACACGGGAGTAGTCTCCGCCAAAGCGGAGCTCTAGGGGAGGATTGCAAGAACCGACTATGGAACGCAAAAGCACTCAACAATAAATGTCCATAATTGGTATTCACCTAACCATCCAAAAGCGGGAGGTTAACCCCCATTTATAGTTTTACATCATGGAGGAATACAAGACTACAAATTCTGCCTCCCATATTCCTCAAAGATATTCCACCTAATTGACTTGTTGCCCGTGGGCCTCGTCGTACTACTCCAGCTCGAATCGCTGCTTTAATACGCGCCGGCCCCATTAGGGGAAAATGCTTCCCAGGACCAGGCGCCGAGGCTCCGCCGGGCTTCCCAGGTAGAGCAGAGGATAGGGCGGGGCATCCTCGCCACGCCAGGTGGTAGTCCGCGGTGCTGGTGGGAGGTCGCACCTCGCTCCCAAGACGCACTCGAGGAGAGATCTCCGCCGCCGGAAAGTGATGATATCTGCCCTCACCGCCCAAAAGATGCATTACCGAACTAAACTGAAGTTTATCCCGGTTAGGCTGGGCCTCCAATCCGCGCTTTCTTTTCCTCGCTAAGTTAAACACCTCCGCCTGCCTTCTAAGGGGCCGTCCCAACAATGGGAAGGCAAATGATAAATTAATTATAAATTTTGGTTGTTGTCATATTCAATACCATGATGGAGCAAGCAGTCCAGACAAAGTACCTATGTCCTTTGAATGATGATGATGTATAAAGTTTGGTCACCTGTCTACCATGATCGAGTACCAGTTAAATATAAAAATTTGGTGGTTGGCATATTCCATCGATACCACTTTCTTCTTGTGAGTGAGCCCTATCTATCTGTGGTAAATGAATGCACACCAGCCAGGTGCCTTATTCCATGCTATGATAAGTTGATTTAAACGCAATCGCGATCAAGTTGATTGAATGAGTAGGAAATGATAAAGTTAATTATAACTTTTGGTGATTGCCATATTCGAGCAAGTGGCCAAACAAATACCCATGTCCTTCGAATGTGATGTACAGCTCTTGTCACCCCTCCTCCACCACATGATTGAGCACTTGCACAGTCCTAAAGAAATCTACAGGGTGGATCTTGATGCCAGGTTTTAGAAAACATTTTATTTTGGAAAGCAGTTTTCCGAAAAAAATAGTTGAACAAGTTTTAGTTGGTAATTACAAAATTTTCAAAATTTTAGTGAAATTTTATAATGATGCAAAAAACACCTAAAAGTTACAAAAATGTGACCGCCGGGTAATTAAATAAAACCAATAACCCTATTAATAGCTCTGTATTTACGAGGTGGTTTTATTTAGTGTCCATCTCGTTACAATGTTTGGGCACTATCTTCTAAAAAATCATTTGTATAACTTAGGATTTACAAAAAAAATTAGGATTTTTACTATCTTCGCCACATATTTTCAGATGAGCTAAATTCACAAAACTACCTATATAAAAATGACATTTTTAGATGTGGTTCAGTTTTGCCAGCCATCTAAGGACCGGCTTATTCAAAATGCCATTTTTAGAGGGATTTTGATAGATCCAAAAATACAGATTGGGCTCTAAAAAATCTATTATGTAGACTCTACCCTCAATTGGTTAGGGGCGTCTGGTGACACCCCTAGGGGAACAAGCTTTTCGAAATTCCTTGCCAGCAAATTTCTGGTTGGGGGTAATAAAAATCTTCCTACTTGCATTGTTAGCTACATTTTTTTCTTTTGTGATTGGGACAAATCACTTTTGTCCTAACAAAATACAGGCGGCCCCTATCCCCGGTCGCGTTTTTTAGTAGCAAAAGCGAGAAGAGGGTGGGGAGGGGCTTTGGCCAGCAGGGCAGCAGCCAAAACCCGGATGTTCTTTTACTTCTAGATACTATTCACAGTTGTCACTTGCAGGATGTAAGTTAAAAGCTTAAAAGTAATAATATATGGTGCAAAAGTACTACCGAGAGTGGACTGGTGCAAAGTACTCCTACCGAGAGGGATCAGGCTGATTATATTTTGAACTAGCAAAACAATGGCAAAATACTGTAGAGTGGCAGTGTATCAGTTCCAAAACAGAAAGTATCTCTCATATTAAAAAAAAAAAACTAGGCAATCTCAAGATGCGATCACGATACGAATAATCTTACCATGTGATTGAAAATATTATAAATGAGAATAGTTGGCATTGGTTGTTTAAATTCCGACATCAAGATGTCATCCTCCTCGCTGGCATAAAGTATAATAATAAAGTAGTATATAGGACTCTCGCTGATGACCAGCATCCGGGCATACTTT
Organism: Hyparrhenia diplandra; assembly: GCA_015847255.1. Classification (NCBI taxonomy): domain Eukaryota; kingdom Viridiplantae; phylum Streptophyta; class Magnoliopsida; order Poales; family Poaceae; genus Hyparrhenia; species Hyparrhenia diplandra. The sequence continues at coordinate 65,476 of JADLZK010002189.1, read as the reverse complement.
ATGGGTAATGATGTGGATGTGCGTCCTATTCTTAAGCCTCCACCACCAAAAGTTCACCTCCCTGCCAAGAGACGCGAAACTTTGGTATAAAATAGGCATCTCCTCAATGCACGCCATTGGTACGCTTCAGGCTCAAGGGTCCCACACCCTCTCTCATTGCATGGTTTAAATGGGGTTTCACACCGTTCCAACGCATGTGAAATGAAGCCCAAAGGTTTCACCATGGTGAAACTCCTTTTCTCTTCTCCTCCTAGAGTTTTAAGTGCAAAAGTGAAATTTTGCTGATGTGACGCTTATATTTAATGTGTGCATGAAACACTCATGAAACTCCCATTGAGACCGGCCTTAATTGCCCATCTGACGTGGGCCTACCCACCGACCGCTGCACAGCGCCCGCCAAGTGGCCCGGCCCACAAAGGTGCTTGGCCGCACTCCAACTCTCACTTTCCACTCGTGTCCCACCAATACCCGTATTCACTCCGCCCGCGCGCACCGCCGCCCATCCGGACTTTCTTCCCCGCCACGCCATGGCATGCATCCACCGCGCCCGCACCGATCGAGGAGTGGCTCCACGGCGGCGGGCGGATCGAGTGGAACCGGGCGGTGGCTAGAGGCAGCCTAGATGCAGCCCAGGATGCCCTAATCCTTCTTTCACTTGGATTGTGCAACAAACGTTTCGTGATGTTGCATTGATTTCATGTTTTGTTGTTGCGTGGATGTTTTGCATTGCTGCAGTGCTGGAGGTTTTCATTTGTTGCAGTGAATGTTTTATTTGTTGCAGTGAATGATTTTCATTGTTGTAGTGAAGTTTTTCACTTGTTAGAGTTCTGTGATGTTGAGAGGGACAAGCTGAGGCAGGCAGAGGTGTGCCAAAAACTTTGATTCCGTCAGTTAGCCCACTCGAATACGTACACAGCTAAAAAGTGGAAACCGTATCGGCATCATATCTCTACAACGGCGTCATGGACCTCAATCAATCAATCAATCAATCGTCGTGTAATTATTGTCCAGTCATTAGCCCGCTTTAACTAATACATACAATCGTAGACAAGAAGGTGTGGATGCTGTAGTGGGCATCATATTCTACATCGGCGCCATGCACCACAATCAATTTATCAATCGTCATGCAATCCACGTGGTGGCCCCATATTTATTGTTTTTAGCTTGCCTCACTCTAATACACAGCTTTAGATCATCAGGATTCATGAAAAGAACAGATCACGCACGCATCACAACTTGCTTTCTTCACACACAAAATATGTACAGTTGCACACAACAATTTTTGCACGGAAAGGTTAAGCTTTATTATATTATATAGGTGAATAGGGTTAAAATCACCGGGCCACTAAATGGCTAAAAGGTGGTCTGCTCTCTTTGGGCCTCAACGTCGAACAAAGATGTTTTACACATTCACGCATTGGCAGACCTAAGATTTTATCCGCACAAAAAAAAATCCTATGCAATTCGGTTGAACCAGTTTAAATATGGTAAAACCACATACCTTAAATCACATGATAGATCTCGTTTGTTTGAAACAAATTTCAGTTTCTAGATAACCTGAGAATCAGTTACAAATGGTTTATCATCGATGACAATCGGATTGAACTGATTCACACTGTTTCACAAAAACATGAAACTGCGATACCTAGTTTTGTTGGTTCCGCCGGGAGAGAGTGACACTACGGAAACTCAAGCTTCACGACAAGAGCTGCGTTTTGCCGACAGCCCTAAAATAAGGCATTCGGCAAAGACTTTCTAGCCGCCAAAAGAAAAACGCTCACGAGTACCGCCGCAAAGAAGCACCCTTAGGCAAAGCTAACAAATAAGGGCCGGGTCGCCGGGGCGGCTTAAGGGCCATAGTCGGCGGTTGTAGGTTGTCGCGACGACGGGTCCGATGTAACGCCATCCGCTTACATAGCCTTTGCCGACAGTTTGCCGTCCGGCCCCTCGCAAAGAAAAAACTTTGCCGGTGAACAAAACAAAAAATGAACTCGCAGAAAGTGTTTTTTATTCCACCAACCGCCGCCACGGTCCTCAAACTTCACCGAAAAGTATCCGTTTCGCCAACTGTTCATTATCAGAGGGGCTTCCGGCAGTAGGTTGCCTTTGCCGGAAGCTTGGTTTCCACCTCGCAATATGGGCTTTTGCCGAGAGCCCTTGCCCTAAAGCTTCTCGCAAAGCACAATTTTTTTTTTGATTTAGCCACAACAACTTTTTCTCTAGCTTAGCTACAAAGACTTGTAGTTCGCTGTTGAAGTTTGCAATTTTTTTTTCAATTTTTTTTACTATATTTTATGAATTTTCATGTATTATTTGAATTTGTTTTAAAAACTAAAATTTGAATCAGTAAAGTGATTCGAATAATGGATCTAAATGATTCAAAAAATGATAAACATGATTGTGAGTGTATCTTGATTCCTCATTCATGGCCGCACACCAAAATTCAATATCTTGTGCGCCAAACACGCCGCTCACTTGCGGGTCGATTGTTTTAAAAATTTATAAAACTCAAACGGAGTTGAAAAATCATGAAATTTGACGAAGTTGTCCTTATATCCCATGTGTACACTATGAAAAAATTGAGTCGATTTCGCACCCGGTTGCATCTCGGATGGCCCGCCAAAAACCGCGGTTCGTTATCTTAGCTTTTCTTCGACAGTTGCTTTCGGTTCTCGGCGAAGGCTTTGCCGAAAGTGGTCCCTGCCCCATGAAAAATCCTCGCTAAAACCTTCGCCGGCAGTCTCAGCCTTTGCCGAACGCCCCGCACGCTCGCAAAGGACCAGCCTCCCGTAGTGAGAGGTGCTCCCCCGACGCGGAGTATAGGCGTGCATGAATGAGAATACGTGTGGCTATTTGTGTGGCTAACATTTCGGCTCACGGTACATAATAGTTAGAATCCAAATCATTTAGTCAGCCAAATGATTCCAATAAGTTATTATATTTCTATGAGAAATATTTCTTTTGGAGAATTCAACTGAAATGTTTCTAGATAACTCTAAAAATAGACCCTTAAGTTCACGGTTAATTTAGAGACAACAAACTTGCAGATTGTAAGTTAAAAAGTTTGGTAGCTTTTGAGTGACATTGATGCCTTCAAACTAAGGATGTATACATTGATCGAACCAAACTAAATTTCGAAACTACTTTGTTCAATCCAACTTTACAGATCATAATGGTCGATATCCATAGTTGTGACTTGGAGATTATTATCGCATGCTTTCTAGTTCTCATGCCGCGACACACGTATGATTGTATCTGATAGGCACAAGCACGAGCGGCGTCTTCTTATGGACGATGAGTCCTCCGGCCTCTTCCATGCACACACGTCCTCCCTCGTCACCCGAGCTCCCAGTCGAAGCAGAGCAGGTTGGCGAGCGCGAACTCCGTGGTTGCCACCCCCATGTCAATTCCAGGGCACATCCTGCGCCTGCCGCCGAACGGCAAGAGCCCGAACTGCGCCCGGTTGAAGAAACCAGAAGCAGCCTCCCTGCCCCTCAAATCTCCGGGACGAAATCCCGGGGTCGCCCCCAACTCGCCGGGTCCCCGCCGATCGCCCACACGTTCACGAACAACCTCGTCTTCGCCGGCACGACGTACCCGACACCGTGACGGGCCGCATGGTCTCCTCGGCACCAGGAGCGGCAGCGCCGGTGCAGCCGCAGCGCCTCCATGACCACAGCCCTCTCAGGGTAGCTGAGCCGGCACGTCGTCTTGCTCCACTCGCTCTTTGCTACCTACCACGGCCCTGATCTCCTCTTTGCACCTTCCTCAGCACCTGTGGTTTCCGGACTAGCTCCGCCATTGCCCAGATGATGGTCACCGCGCTCTGTGTCGATGGCACCGATAAATGTGTTCTACATATGAAATTTTATAAATTTTAGGCATGATGGTTGTTGTAAGTTGTGATAGATATCTGCGTTTGAGTAACAGATAATACGGGTGGCAGAAAAATATCGTGATGGAAACTTTGCCACTTTTATACCGTTAGTATTCCCTGACGACGTTCTGCTGAACTTGGAAGAGCCTTGCTGGTGCTCCTTCATGAGGCCGATGAGGGCGTTGATGAGTGCCGCCGCAGCCATTCTCGTTGTGGGGCTTGGCGCCACGGGCGGGATCAAGGGCTTCTGCTCCAGCATCATCTCGAAGAAGGCGTCGAACTCTCTGAACACCCTCTCGCGGTGGGAGGCGACGCCGGTGAGGCGGTCCACGAGGCGACCGGACGGCGTTGGGGAAGTAGTCCTCAGCAGAGAATCTGACCTCACCACAATGGCCTCCTCGATCACGTGGTGGAAGTGCCCTTGGACGTGAAGTGCTCGGTTCCGTAGACATTGCCGAATGCCACTGTGCCGACGATGCCATCCATATACCCGAAGATGTAGTCCTCCAAGGCTACAGGTTTCGTTCAACGCTACTTAGTCTGCCGATGAGTTTGTTTTACCTGAAGGCATGGAGGTCATGATCATAAATCATAATGTGTGACTGTTTGGAGATATCATTTTCAACAGTATGCCTCATTAATTCGGTGCAGGGTGCAAGATTGTCCTCATTAATTCAAAAAATATTACACTAAAATACCTCGATCTCCTAGCGTACCAAGTGGCCTGGGTGCGGCGCTTGCTGAGGAACTCGACGACGACGAGCCTGCGCCGCTCTCGCCACAGTGCTCCGCTGTAGGGGCTAAACGCCACATCGTTGAACCGGTGGACATCTGCCCAGGCCCCCGGCGTGTCCGGGCGGCTGCAGCAGTCGGCGTCGTGCGTCTTAAGCACGGTCCCGCGCCGCGTCGGCCGAAGACACCGCCACCGCGGGCACCGTCCCCAGCTGAAGCATCATGATAGGCCCGTGCCGCCGCGCCAGCTCCCGGAGGCCTCTGGTGCCGCAGCTTGCCCATCTGGTGCAGGTTGCCGAGGATGGCAGCCCCCGGCGCGCGCGGTGGCAGGTGGTACGACGTCCTGGTGTTGTGATGCCTGCGCCTGCTCGTTGTTGCTGCGAGGAAGACGATGGAGAGGAGGAGCAGGATGGCTAACAGCAGGAGGGGGTTGCAGGGAGGAGCTGCCATTGTGGAGGCAAGTGCTGCAGCACACCTGTTAGCAATAGCAAAACCATATCCCTTGTTGGGATCTGATATTGTTTCTCGATCTGTTGATCAGAGCTTATTAGTTTTGACGACGACGATGATGCTATCCTTTGTACTGTGCTGTGTCGTGTATATTATATGTGATAAAGAGGCTCATCAACCAGTTGAAATTGTTGTCGGCAATTTCTGTAGCAAGCAGAAATCTATGAGAAGTCAGAAATAATAAGCACAGTAAACTTCCAAAGATTAATTTAACTAGCTGACTAGCAGTACATACTTTAGACCCATGGCTCATGTGGGTCTAGAAATGCACGAGACCACTAGCAAATTTAACATGCGTGCATGTGTCCAGATAGATAAAGTAGGTCAAAGAAGAAAAACATGACAACTCCCCATTCATATGTTCAATATATAAATCAAAAGCTTACTAAGTCATGCAGTATGAATCTACAGAAGCACATGTGAAAGGCTGAATAGTTACTGCTTAAAAAATTAGAGTATGCAATGTTGAATAGGTATTGCTTAGGTTGCTTAAAAATCTAAAAAAGCATTTACAAAATTTAAAAGAAAAGTTCAGAATGTCTTACAGTACTGTATGCAAGGCTGAATGGGTGCTGCTTAAAAAATTATACCCTAGTAATATTCTCTAATAAAAAGCACATGTGAAATGCCCTATTCAAAAAATAAGCTAGAACTTGCAGCGCGAGCAGAGCACATGTTGCTTGGGTACTTATATGTTTCTCAAACTTTGGGATAGTTAGGTTAATTGACAAATTTTCATCAACAGTATCCGAGATCAAAATTATCAAGCATATACCAAGTTATAGATTTGGGTGAATGACAAGATCAATCACTACCGATTTTTTTTTTACGAAGTGCCCCGCGGGCACTCGGTAAAGGCCCTTCACACTCCGGCAAAGGCCAAAAAGAGCCTTCATCTTACCTCTTCACGGGCGAAAAGCGCTTCTTTGCCGAGTGTCGCTTTGTCGAAAGCACTCGCCGAAAGACTAACGGCGTGATCCAGTCCGGCGCCATATCTTTGCCGGAAAAGTTACTGCAAAGATGGCTATGCCGAAGCTTTGCCTTTGCCGCAGTCCGCACTCGGCAAAGCAATCTTTGCCGTGTGTCCCATCTTTGTCGAAAGTACATTTTGTTGACACTGGCGCACCGCCGCAAAAGACAGGATTTCCAGTAGTGAATAAATGCTGAAAGTATGAGAAGAGGCTGTAGATCGACATTACATTATAACTAAAGTGTATGCTCATTATTTCAGAAATACGCTTTGTACGCTTTGATATCCAGCCGATAGCTACATCATGAGAAAACAAAAGAACCAATTGTATAGATGGTTGCAAGGAAAAACAACTATGAATCTACAAGCTTTTTTTGAAGGGCTCAGTGGGGAAAAACTCCCCCACCTATTTTTGTATTAAGATATAAGAGCTGAAAAGTACAAATTACAAAAAAGGAGAGATACTACAAAGAGTTGCACAAGGAGTGCAAAAATAAAACAGGGGGAGGGTGCGGAGGAAGAAAGAGAGAATTTTGTGAGCTTGCAAAGTCACTAAAAAGAGGAAAAAATATAAACCCCTAGGTTATACTCTCCAGCCACAGTTTACTATGAATCTACAAGCTTGTACATGGAAGTACCCTTTAGGTATCGCTGGCCATTAAAAAATACCAATGTAATGTACTGGCTAGACTCCCCAAAACTCCGCCCAGCATGCTGGCGAGGTAGCACCGCGAAATTGGCGGCCGCCATACCTAAAAATAGTTTAAAAAACTTAGCTATACATGCTATACGGAATACATGCACATTTGTACATGGTGATACACTCATACACGCGTATTCCTCGGCCCTCTTGATGGGCCTCTCGTGGTGTTGAATATGAGAAAGTAATCGAGGGGAAGGAAAATCCAGCCTAGGCCCGCCTCGGCCGGGCGTCATTCTTTTTCTCCGCCGAATTATGATGATCTGATGGATGAACGCCGTGGTTCTTGGACCGGTGATGATGGACGGAAAGATGTGAGAAGCCGAGAACTCAACGCGTGGTCGCTGATTGTCGGAAGCTCTGCACAGCCAGTCCACCACGCCGGTGACAGCTGCGCGACTCCATGCCTCCTCTTCGCTTGCGTACGCAAATTTAACCGCTTCGATAACGCTTTGTGTTTTTTTTTTTGGTCTTGTGAGATATTTTATTACGTACAATACTTTACTTTTTGGTTTTATTTTTATATTTGCGATCACATAGTAAACTAGTAATATAATATTTAGCTAATATTCTAGCACGCCCTTACATAATTGATAGTTATTATATTGTCTAATTTATATGTTCGACCTTTATAAATCCGCCACACCTATAAAATATTTCTGCCCCGCCACCGAAATACAAAGGCTACGAACAATATATTTTTGGAGAGATTAAAGTAATAATATATGGTGCAAAAAATACTACCGAGAGAGTAGACCAGGCTGATTATATTGAACTAGCAACAATGGCAATACTGTAAGTTTTACAGCGGGCTGGTAACTAGTAGAGTGGCAGTGTATCAGTTCCAAAACAGAAAGTATATCTCTATCTCTATCTAAAAAAACTAGTAATCTCAAGATACGATCACGATACTAATAATCTTACCATCTGATTGAAAATATTATAACAGAATAGTTGGCACTGGTTGTTTAAATCGATGATGCTCGCTGGCATAAGTATAAGTATATATAGACACGCTGATGACTACCATCCGCATACTTTGTCGGTAATGATGTGGGATGCATGGTGCGTCCCATTACTTAACTGTTCCCATCGACGCGCGCCTGCCCACCGACCGCTGCAGACAGAAGCCCGCGCGTGGGTCCGCGCAACAAAGGTGTTTGACGTACCCAACTTCTCACCTTCCACTTCATGTCCCACCGACGCCTAGATCCATTCCTCACCTGCCCCGCCTCGGCACCGCTCGCCCATCCGGACTTTCGTGCCACCGCCGCCATGGCATGCATCCTCCTGCCTCTCGCGGCCTTCCACCGCCGCTAAGGGATTCCCACCGCCACCCTACGCCTGGCGATTTCATTTATTGCAGTGGATGCTTTCATTTGTTGTAGTGATGTTTTTCACTGTTGCAATGGAATTTTTCAATGTTGCATATCATATTTTTCGTTGTTGTATTAGATTGTTTTTTCGATGTTGCAAATAGCTTTTTCTCGCTTGTTGTAAATAGATTTTTTGATGTTGCGTGTTCATATATTTTCCTCGCTGTAATTTTTTTACTTTTAGAGTTCTGATGGGACAAATAAGCTGAGGCAAGCAGAGGTGTGCCAAAACTGATTTTTAATTATAACCCTTTTAGACAATATTTTAAAAATAATCGCCCAAAAAATATTTGCACGACATCCCTTTTGGTCGCTACCAGCCCCCTTGGCGTGACCCAAATAAATATGTCGCTACATGCGCGCTTGTCTTTGGCAAGACAATGACATATCTCGATGGCGCCTCGACGGAAAAGCTCGCTGCGCCCGCTGGCGCGTGATGGCGTGATTTGTCGCCACCCCCTTGTCGCGCCACCCCGAATTTTAAAAATCATAACTTTTGATATGACGCTGGATGAAAATTATTTTTATATGAAAATTGTAGCCTCGACAAGATCTACCAGCTTTCTAGTTTTGAGTTTTTTTCATTTAACGATGTTAAGATGTGCTAAAAAAATTAAAAGCAAGTACTACAATAATAGTTTACCTTTTTGTTTGCTGTGCACAAGAAAATTAATATCTTTTTCATATGTTGTCAAATGGAGACACTTTTATACCAAAATTGTAGACCTAAAGAGAGATGTACATGTTTGTAGTTTTGAGTTTTTTTTTTACATTTGATATTGTAAAGTCTTGAAAGCATTCATATGCGGCCCTCCTAGCATGGAACTCTGATTCGTACGACTATTAATAGGATACTTTTGGACCATATGTTGTTTTAGAACACAGTTCGATCATAAGTCTCATGGGTAGGAAAAAGATTACACTTGATCGAGTGCGTGACAGTGTGAGAGAGATGGATGTGCTAGCTTTATATGTGACACTAACCTTCACAGGAGTGATTATCCAACTAAAAAGACCATCACGTCAATTAGATCCATCTAACCTGGTGATCCTACCCTAACCGAAACCACTACTACAAAAGGCTACTAAAAGGGTGTCGCTTTTTGATTAGGGGCGCTCATATTTTGAGCCCCTAATGCATGTGGAAAATCCTGGCTGTTGACAAACCGCCCCCATGACGACACATTAGAGGCTAAGCCATATCAGCCGCCTTACCGTTATCGCGGGCGAGCTAATCACCAAATTCCCTTACAGGCTTGCCATTTAATTTAAAAACAGGCACTAAAAAATAAAATTTCATAAATGACCTTGATGGAAAAAACTTCCTAAATATGAAATGTAGATCCTCAAAAAGTTATGAAACTTTAGGAATTGACCACTTTTAGTTCGAAATCATCTAGTCATGCAAAACTGTGGTTCAAATGTCTCAAATTTGAAATTCAAATTTTGTAAACGACTTTTACCGGAAAAAACTTCCTAATTATGAAATGTAGATCTCAAAAAGTTATAAAACTTTTATAGTTGACCACTTTTTAGTTCGAAATAATCTAGTCATGCAAAAAGCTGTGTTAAATGTCTCAAATTTGAAATTCAAATTTCGTGAATGACCCCACGAAAAAAAACTTCCTAAATATGAAATGTAGATCTCAAAAAAGTTATGAAACTTTTATAGTTGACCACTTTTAGTTCAAACTGCTTAGGGACCTCAAATACCAATTTACACTCTGATATAATATATGGACACATACAAGTGTGTAGCGCAGTGGAGGGGAGTGTCGCCGCGGCGAAGCTCGAGGTCGCGGTTCAATCTTGGCGTCGCAAATTTGCAAAAAGTCCGAAAAATCACCATGTACGGGATGGGTGGTCGGCCTGGGTCTCCTAATTTCATTAAAAAAAAAATCTTTGGTTTTTTTTTTTGAATTTTGAAAATGCAAAATCTGGGATTCACATTAGGGGCGTAACACATCGTGGGCGTTCTCGTTAACCGCCCTAATGTGGAACCACATTAGTGTTTTAGCGATAGGCGGCCGAAGAACCACCCCTAATGAGCATCTTCAGCCGCCTAATATGGTTGTCTGTAGTAACGCCATATAAATGCCACTTTTAATCTAATGATCGAGTGTCTAAGGTCTCTGGGCAACAGAGCACCCTCTCTGATTTTTTTTAAGTATCCACAAGTGTGGCCCTTCACTTGAAGCAAGACATTTTTCTGATTAAAAGAGGCGCATAACCTCCATACTGTATTATTATGTTTGATTCTTTGGGATCTTCGTGGGAGCTTTAGCATTGGGCTAACAGAAAGATTCACTTTCCACTTTCTATGTTACACGCCTCGCTTCAAGCTTACCATTATCTCAGAGAAGTCGTTTTACGCGCCGGTCTCAAAACATCGAAATATAAATTATCAATAATTTTTAAGTTTATGAGTTTTTATATAAAAAAATTATATGAATAGATTTATCTAAAAAATACTTTGATAAAAGTATATATATATCACATCTCCATAAATATTTTTATAATAATAAGAGGTCAAAGTTGTGGTTTGGAAACCGTGTCGCTGTCCTAAACGACTTTTTAATACCATCCCTATGAAAGATGTAAATTTGTATCATGAAGACTATATATGAACCCCTGCGTGAAGTGATGAAGAATTGTACATACAAACAACACATCACATTCTCATGAGGCCTGGCACAAAGACAAATAGCCAGCAATCATGCATTTTTTTTTGTGGAAATGTAGAGCCCCAGCAAGTTCCCAAGAAGAAGAGCATGCATGTGCTGAAGAGCAAGCATAGTCGTTTCGTGTTGAAATGAAGCCGCCGTACGGTTGAGTGGGCGCAGTTTCCTGCAACTGTGCAACATATCGAGTCATCGACGTGTGTGTTCTTCGGATAAACGCAACCATGCAACATCACGTTGTCTTTTTGTTTTTTCCAAATCAAGATACTTTTTATACCATAACTGTAGCACTCAAACAGATCTAGATGTTGTAATTTGAGTTTTTACATTGGAAGTTGTGAAGATGTCAAAAAAAAAGTAGAAAACGCCAACAACATATTAAGTTTAATATTTTATGTTATTTTTCGAACACTCATTACGTAATATCCAATGTAAAAACTCAAAACCACAAACATTTAGATCTCTTTAAGGGCTAAATTTTGGTATTAAAAGCGTTCCATTTGACAACAAATAAAAAATATTAATTTTCTTGTGCAACAAACAAAGGTAAAAGTATTATTATGGTACTTAAATTTTATAATTTTTTTTGAGCATCTTAACATCAAGTAAATGAAAAAACTTAAAACTAGAAAGTTGTAGATCTCGCCGAGAGCTACAATTTTCATATAAAAATCATTTTCATCCGACGTCATGTCAAGAAGTTATGATCTTTAAAATTCAGTCTTGTCACCTACCGGGTGCGCGGCGCACAAGATCAGATTGCCACGCCAACACATGTGGCGCGACCAGCTTTTCCACGCCGGAAATGCCAGCGAATGTGTCGTGATTTGCTGCGCCAATGCATGTAGCGTGACTATAGTTATTTGGTCACGCCAAGTGGGTTGGCGCGACCAAAAAGGTATATGCCGCGGTAAATATTTTTTGGAGCGGTTATTTTTAAAATATTGTTTAGAAAAAGGGTTATAATTAAAAATTCCACCAAAACTTTGATTCCATCAGTTAGCCTCGCTCTAATACGCATTACAACTAACCGCGGAACCGTGACGCATCATATCTCTGAATGGCATCATCTACCTCAAATTTTTGAGGGAAATCATCTACCTCAATCAATCGATCAATCGACATGTGGTCTTAGTCCTGTCATTAACCTCGCTCTTATAATATGTGTAAAAAACCTAGCTCTAATATGTACACAATCAGTTGCGGAGAAAGTATTGGCATCATATCTCTACATCAGCGCCATGGACCTCAATCAGTCAATCAATCGTCGTGTGATTTTGTCCAGTCATTAGCCTCGCTTTAACTAATACGCACAGTCGTAGACAACAAGGTGTGGATACTGTAGTGGCATCATATTCGCATCGGCGCCATGCACCTCAATCAATGTAATGCACCTCAATCAATGTATCAATCGTCATGCAATCCCCCTCCGTGGCCCCATATTTATTGTATTCTTTAGCTAGCCTCACTCAATACACAACTTTAGATCATCAGGATTCATGAACAGGAACAGATCACGCACACATCACAACTTGCTTCTTCACACATAAAAATATGTACAGTTGTACACAACAATTTTTTTTGCACGGAAAGGTCGAGCTTTATTATATTATAGGTGAATAGGTTAAAAGCCGGAGGCAGGCAGAGAGGTGTGCCAAAAACTTTTACCCGTAACCGTATCGGCATCATATCTCTGAACGACTTCATCTACCTCAATATTTTTGAGGGAAATCATCTACCTCCATCAATCAATCAATCGACATGTGATCTTAGTCCTGTCATTAACCTCGCTCTAATATGTACACAATCAGCTACGGAGAAAGTATTGGCATCTTATCTCTACCACTACTAACGAATTTGTTTTGCATGACGGGCGTAATCATTTTCGGTGGTGGGAAAGTGTGCCCGCCACCTTTGAAAGGTTACACAAAATATTTTTTTACGCGACAGGCAGAAAGTGCCCGCCACGCATAATCAAAAAATAAATAATAAATAAATAAAGCCCAAACGGGCTTGGACCGGGCCGATCCCACCGCCGACCGCCGCCACCGACTCGGGCGGGCCGCTGCCGTTGAGTCCGCTTACCTCCGCGGTGGAGGGGGCGCGGTTCGCCACCCCATGCGCCTGGGCCGCAGGAGAGGATGGGGAGCGCGGATCCGCCGCTGGCGACCAGGAGGAGGCCGATCCGCGGGCTACCGAGGATGCCGGATCCTGGCGCCACGACGCAGGAAGGGGGCGGATCCCGCTACGGAGATGAGGAGGAGACCGGATCCCGCCGAGACGAGGTGGCCACGGTGTGGAGGAGGCCGATTCTCGCCGCATCTACAAGGAGGGGGCTGAACCCAAAGGCCGGAGACGATGTGTCTGCAAATGGGTGATCTATCGCAGTTTACCCAGGAGGAGTAACCATGGCGACGAGGAGGGAGGTGCCATGGCCGCCTCGGCCCGCGAGGTAGGAGAGAGTGGAGAGGGAGGGGGCGCCGAGGGTGAGGGGGAGGACGGTGGGGGGGAGGTAGAGGAAGGCGAGCGGCGCCTTGTCCGTTCGAGAGTTTGATCGGGAGAGGGTGAGAGGAGTGTGGGGAGGTATTTACGTGCAGAGGGTTTCCATGGGGAAACCCTAATGGGTTGCTTTTATAATCGAGATAGGCTTATTGGGCTCAGCCTCTAAATCCAGCCACGTCATTTTCCGTGACGGCCTTTTTATGTTGCCTGCCACACGGAAAATCTATTTTCCATGGCGGATACTTTTGCCCATCACGGTAAATAAAAATTGCCCGCCACGTGTTAATCGGGCAGTAACCGTGAAAGGCAAAAGTGTCCGCCACCGTTAATAGCCGGGGTCTCGTAAAATCAATTGCTAGTAATGTACATCAGCTATGGACCTCAATCAATCAATCAATCGTCGTGTGATTTTTCCAGTCATTAGCCTCGCTTTAACTAATACGTAGAGTCGTAGACAACAAGGTGTGGCATCATAGCTCCTGCATTGGAGCTATGCACCTCAATCAATGTATCAATCGTCATGTAATCTTCATGGCCCCATATTTTATTGTATTCCTAGCCTCACTGAATACAAACTTTAGATCATCAGGATTCATGAACAAGAACAGATCATGCACGCATCACAACTTGCCTCTTCACACACAAAAATATGTAGCACAACATTTTTTTTTTTTTTTTTTTTGCACGGAAAGGTCGAGCTTTATTATATTATAGGTGAATAGGGTTAAAATCACCAGCCACCAAATGGCTAAAAAGGTGGTCTACCTTCTTTGGCCTCAACGTCGAACAAAAGATGTTTTACATTCACGTTGGCAGACCTAAGATTTTATCCGCACAAAAAAATCCTATGAATCTGGTTGAACCAGTTTTAATATGGTAAAACTACATACCTTTAAATCACATGATAGGATCCCGTTTGTTTGTTTCAAACACATTTCGGTTTCTAGGATAATTTGAGAATCAGTTCCAAATGGCTTATCATCGATGAGATTCGGATTGAACTGATTCACACTTGCTTCACAAAAAACATGAAACTGCGATTACCTAGTTTTGTTGGTTCTGCGGAGAGAGGAGGTCCTCCACGATGTGGGAGTATAGGCGTGCAATGAATGAGAATATTGTGTGGCTAATTACTTTTGGAAGCCTCTTTCACATGGTACATTAGATTTAGAATCCAAACTATTTAGTCAGCCAAACGATTCCATAAGTTTATTGTATTTCGTGATAAATTTTGAGAATTAACCGAAATGTTTCTAGATCCTCTAAAAATAGAATCCTTTAAGGTCACGGTTAATTTAGTGACGACAACTTGTTTGAATGAAATACAAGGTTTTTTTTTTTTTTTGGTCGTCTGCGTATGCATGGATGATTGCAAGAAAGAACCTTCCACGCCCGCGTTTGTGTTGCCAATACCTGCTCAGGTGTCGGGCGATTTGGTTTTGCGACAAGTGTCTAATGCGATTGCTTGCTGTCGATCTAGTCAACGACTTTGTCTTCTTCATATGGTGGGATGTCTGAGGACTGCACTGCGAACATCGTCCTATATTGGACTATGGTCCGCTATGCGGAGCAATGCACTATGTAGATTACTACCTTGAGCAAATGCCTGGGGCAAGGGTTCCTACCATGATATATACATCTCTTACTGATTGTACTGAATTCAGTATGATCATTATGTTTGTCATATATGATATTGCTATTGTTGCTAGTGGTCTCGCAGGTGCACATATATGTTGTCACAAATTTTGTTATAGGTTTTCTGGAGTAAATTAAATATGAAAAATGTCTAAATTTATAACACCTACAAACAAGCAAATAGGTGGCATAGAACTG
Organism: Hyparrhenia diplandra; assembly: GCA_015847255.1. Taxonomy (NCBI): domain Eukaryota; kingdom Viridiplantae; phylum Streptophyta; class Magnoliopsida; order Poales; family Poaceae; genus Hyparrhenia; species Hyparrhenia diplandra. The sequence continues at coordinate 50,295 of JADLZK010002189.1, read as the reverse complement.
TTTCTTGCTACTCATATATTCAACTTCACCCTAGCGTAGATGCTTCATAAAAAGCTAATTACATGTGGATGAACCCCATATTTATTATTCCGTCATGTGATCCTAACACCCGCCCAATTTAGATGTAGCCCAAGAGGGCCCATGAGTGCTGAGTGCACATGTTTAGTACCACCTTGCTAGTTTAGCAAGGGTGGAGCCAACTTATAAGCCTTTACCTTGCAGCCATATCACCTTCGGGTTAACCCTTTTACACGGCTTAAGGGACGAAAGTGTAAGCAGGGTACTATGTGTACGCGCTGCATGCCCCTCGAAGGGTTGTGCGGTGCGGCTTTGGAGGGCGGGGTTTCATAGGTGGTAGCAAAGCCGGTTTCATAGGTGGTATCAAAGCCGACCTTCGCGCCACGGGCGCGTGCGACCAGATGTGCGGACATGGGGTTCATTGTGCGTGTAGGCTCTTGGAGTGTACGGCATGGCACATGTGCCAACACCGGGCGCACGGTTGCGTATGCCAAGAGGAGGTCCTGGTTGTTGGCGCCGACGAGGACGCCGATGCACATGTTTAGTACCACCTTGCTAGTTTTAGCAAGGGTGGAGCCAACTTATAAGCCTTTGCCTTCCAAACATATCACCTTCGGTTAACGCTGTATGCCCCCTCGGAAGGGTTGTGCGGTGCGGCTTTGGAGGGCGGTGTCACATCCTCATCATGGACAAAACTTTTTGATTCTATCAGTTAGCCTCACTCTAATGCAGTGGAAACCATATTGGCATCATATCTCTGCAACAAAAATCATCTACCTCAATCAATCACTCAATCAATCAAAGAATCCATCATAATGTCTTGCCATCATTTGGCCTGCTGGCATCATATGTCTGCAACAAAATCATCTACCTCAATCAATCACTCAATCAATCAAAGAATCCATCATAATGTCTTGCCATCATTTGGCCTGCTCTAATACGCACAGAGCTAGTTGCCGATACCATTTGGCATCATGTCTCTATGTCGGCACCATGCACCTCGATCAATCAATCAGTCATCATGTTATCCTAGTCCTATGCTGAGCCTCATCCTAATATACAGTGTACACATGCATCATATCTCAGCATGGACACCATGCACCTGAATCGGTTGATCAGCATGCGCCAGAAATGTAAATCAGGTATTTCTCAAATATCACTACAATGGATGGAGTTAATCTCACCCATTAGATGCATAGAGGTATACACCGCCTCATTTCAGCATTACTTAGTGCTAGTTGTTACACGAGGCTGTAAGGGGAGGGCGGTGACCGATGTGACCAGCAGCCCGAGCTCTTGGAGAGGTCGGTGTTGCAGTAGCCGAAACCCTAAGTCGGCCTTGTGAGGCCTCATCCTGCCCGCGGAGGTTGGCAAGTGATGTGACCATCAGCCCAAGCTCCCAAAGAGGCCCGGTGGGTCATCTTCATAGATTCTCGAGCGGTTATACGAGGTCGCGGGCGAGGTCGCGAGCGGTGTCGATGAACCAAACTCTAATGACGTTAGCTTGGCTCGAGCTCATTGATGTCTTGCGTAAAGGGTGTAAGCTGCTCTGTATGAAAATTTTGAAGTCTTCAATTTTTCCCAAGTGTGCCACATTGACCTGAAAAACACGCCTTTGATCCCGTGATGTTGATGAAGCTTAACCCATGTAGAATCTTGAACTACTCTATGGGGCACATTTACTAATCAGGTGAAGTGTGACCACTTAGTCCCCAAGACCGGTAGCGATGGTGTAGACACATGGAGCTAGGGTCTAGAGAATCGGTCATAGAGCCCGTAGCCATCATCACGCAGTGTTGAAAATTCTTCCCACTCACCATCGTGAAGTAGTCCCCGAGACCGGCAAGAGGTGGTGAGGACATGTGGTACCCAGGTCCAATGAAGATAAGCCCTTGACATAATCCTTCCTCAGACGAGTCCCCCGAGCGTTGCCCGAGGGTAGATCCATAATTTTGTCAAGCCTACTTTCGTTGAAGTCCCCATGCATGGCGCAGGGGCTATTCTTGTAATATGTTGCACCTATGCAGGGTAATCAGTCCGCAATCACGCTGCGGAAGAGGTGCACCATTACGTATTCGCTTAGTGGGCCGTGGCACTCCATCGTGGTTGTGGCCTGCCGGGAAGACTTTGCATTTGAAGGGGGAGCGGCGTGACTCCTAAAACTAGCTTGGCGATAAGAGAAGGAAACACAAATGGCGGTGGCTAACTCGCAGCCGTTGTTGTGTCTTCCAACTCTGCAAATCGAGTGTTCGCTCCACTTCTCCTTTGAGTAGTTCCTCGCAAATCGCATTCTACGCCACCAGAACCCTAGATCCAATCCGGCCCTTGAGTCGACGCGATGGCACCGAAGTCGGCGAAGGCAAAGATCGCCGCCACCACATCGCCGAGGCAGAGCAAAGACGCCGACGCTTTTGAAGACCGGAGGATGGCGAAGTGGGTGGTGGTGATAACAAAGGAGGCGAAGGTGGATGCGCCACGGGCGGAGGGGCCGCTGCCCGAGCACTCAATCTCCTCGTTACCACCGACCTCGCCCACACCGCTTAAATTAAGAGGAGGTGACCCCCGCGCGTCAGATAACGATTTAGGGGTCCCTTTATAATTTGCATTGTTAAAGAAGTTAGACTATGGGATTATTGATGACTAAGACGCGGAAATATAAGCTAAGAAACAAACATGCTAACTTTTTAAAATAATTGTATATTATAAAGACCACTCCATATCAAAATTTTGCAAGGAAGGGGGGTTTTCCTTCTGCAAATTCATACATGTGTTGCAGATGCCTGTAATCCGTCTGTAAATCAACAAGCATCTATAATATCCTGCGACAATAGACATCTATAAATGAACAAGTGCCTGTAATACAATGAGTGTTGCAGACGCCTGTTATTGAAAGGGTCTGTAAAATTTACACTTATCTGTAGTACCCCAACAGCTACGAACGGTTTTACGGACATGCGTATGTAAATTTACACGCTGGCCTGTAATACACCGAGTGTTGCATATGCCTATTACGGAAAGGAGTCTATAAATCTATACACGTTTCTAAATACCCTAACAGCTAAGACGTTTTATGAACATGCGCCTATAAATTAATACACATCTATAATACTCTTTACTGTTACAAACGCTGTTACATAGAGGCATCTGTAATTAGGGTACGTGTCTGTAATAGCTTTTAGAACACAGTTACGTGTTGATTACGACGCCTGTAGTTAATTGTTAGATGTGCTCTCATATGAAATGTGTCCTTATTACAGACGCCATCGACCCTGCCACCAAAACCAGCAACCCCTGCCGCGACTTAGTATTATTACGCCGCAGATGCTGGGCGTCGCGAAATATGTAGCACGCATAATACTATATTGACGCCTCTATAGGCGCACTAGTGAATATGTGCGTTTTACATAGTGATATATAGTTACTTTGAACGTGATGAAAGATCAGGATTCACGTCCCTATCGCCAGTGGTACTCTTTGGCACACAACCTAGCTCTAGCTCTTGGAATGTGTTATTTTCATGTAAATGATCCATTGTGTTTGATTGAAGTTGCACTTGGATACTTTATCGAAGGACATGGCAGTCTAGACTGTTGGTTGAACATACACGATTTCAGTCAGCAGATTTAGGTCAAGCACAATGGGACACTACCACAAATATGGTCGCATCATTGCACATAACCTACTTATACGCAACAGGAAAAATGTACTGATAGGAAATACAAATACTGATTAGGCTACAATTCTAATATAAATATTTGTTTAATAAAATATAAAATGATACGAGTGCAGTGATGCACATACGTACGTGAGTTGGGAGGGAGTCAAAATGAATAGTAGATAGGACATCGATAGTGGTAAGTTGGGTAATTATTACGTGGGGTACAAAACCCAAAAAAACTGGAGTAAGCGAAGTTGGCCTTTTTAAGTAAGTGGAGTTTTTTTAGGAGTCCGCTGGCGGTAATAGCTAGTGTTAGCTACGTAGTCACCGATGTGGAGGTGTGTAAGAGACAAATAATAAAGACTATTTTATATTATTGGATCCATGTTCATCTCAATCTGTTCTTTAAGTGTGAAATAAGTCAGCTATTTGTACGGGTTAGCGATCACTTTCTCCCTACTTTTTCTTTTGCAACGTCACATCTAGATAGCCAAATAGCAACTATAATATGACGGCCTTAGAGCTGTAGGTGTTTGGCACTGTGGATATGGAAAACAGGAGCTGAGCAGTCCTATACACCCCTCTAAGATGTGTAGTACGTCCCTTTCTGGTTTTTGTCATGGAATAACCATGTAGCCACCATATGATGCCTAGTCAAAAAATAATGTTGGCGATAAACGCGCCTTCACATGCCTCGAGCAATGACAACTTGATGACTGATACATCCAGATCCAGGTATATATAAATTAATTTATATAAAAGAAGGTTGAGTAAAAAAATTTGAGCCACAATATCAAAATTGATCCATACTTGTGCTTTGGACTGGATTGCTATGCCTAACCGGCGTGCATTCATTTTACAATTGATTAGGGGCTCATTGCACAAGAAGAAAGTGGTATCGATTGAATATGCCAACCACCAAAATTTATATTTAACTGGTAATTGATCATGAGAGCAGGTGACCAACTTTTTATACATCATCCTCATTCATAGGGACATGACTATTTTTTGGCCACTTGCTCCATTATGGTATCAAATATGACAATCACCAAAACTTATAATTATTAGTTATAATTTGTCTTCCCATTCTGCACAACTTGGATCAGGGTCGTTAAAATGTCTTAACCAAATAATTGAGGTTGGTGCCGTCCGTGTCCAAAACTTGTGCCACATTCAAAATACACCCACTTATGCTTGGAGCATGTCAGTGGCAATGAATATACAAACCACTAAAACATATAATTAACATTTATCTGTCGACTTTTCTTTTTATAACGACAACTAGCAGAACTTAACTGTGTTCTTTTTAATTAGAATGTCTTAATCAATGATGATGGCGTTCTGTTAAGAGTCCTAGTCCTAGCTAAATTAAGAGAGGTGACCTCCTGCAGCTGTATAACGCATTTAGGGTTCTTAATAATTTACATTGTTAAAAAGCTAGACTATGGATTATTGATGACTAAGACGAAAATATGAGCTAAGAAACAAACATGCTAACTTTTAAAATATTTATATATGATAAAGACGTGACCAGTATCAAAATTTGCAAGGAAGGGCTTTTCCCTTTGTGCCAATTCATATCTTGCTGCTTTTTTCTTGGATTTTATGCATGTCTTCCCTTTCCTTATAAGTTGGTATTTTAGACTGGTAAAATTTTCTTTAGGACACAAAAAGTGATGACCATCGAGCAGCTACGAGACACTGAAAAAGGGAATTAACATGATTGCATTTTGGATCGGGCTAGGGCTAACTGGCTCATTAACATCATCTCAATGGAAATTTGGGCTGAATAGGCAAGAACAGTACCAGGTACACAGACTCATATTAATGTTCAGACTACAGTAGGATCCAAATAAGCAAATCGTATCGGGTCATATGAACAGTAGAGGATAGGATTCCATGAACAGTACTATTCTTTAGTGGTATTCATAATGAACTGTAAGACCCATTAATGAACAGTAAGACCAAGTAGCGATAACAGTATCGGTACACAGTAGCGTTTATATAAAAAAGAGAAAAACCCATTATGAATAGTAAATACCCATTGTGAATAGTGGAAATCCATTAGCACACCCAAGTTATGAGCCCAAAAGAGAAAAAACCAATACACGACCCGTAAATGTATACAGAGTTGAGAAAATATACATTTCCCATACATTAAAAAAAACTCGTGAAAAATATTAAAGTAAACTACGCACACCCAAGATCCCACCTATGAATTTCCACCCCCTTTGCATTTTACCAAAAATCCTAAATATTCTCCAAGATTCCTTATTAAACTTCAAGCATCTTATATATCTCCAGCCCTAACTCTCAATTGCATGATTCCACTTTCAATATTCTTCTAAAATCACTTTGATGGGCCAGCCATAATCGGCCTTTTTGTTTTAGACTATTGTCACGACCCAGAAATAGGGCCCAGGGAGGACAGTTCCCGACCGCCCAAGGGGGCCGGCGCCACCACTCCCTCTGCCAAGGCCCCCCCCTCCCTTCCGCGGATTCTCTCGCAATTAATTCGGGATAAAGGAGGAATATCTAGGATTATGTTTAGGTGTTTTGGTGTGCAAGGGGTATCTCATCTATAAGGGAGACCCTTATTAGGAAATAAATAAAATAGGACATGCTTGTAAAGGTATTCAATCTATAAGGAAACCCTTTAGAGAGATTGCTTGAGATACAAGTCCCAATAGCCGGGCTATATAAGTAAGGGGTCCAAATCTTTCAGGCACAAGCAATAAAGAAATTTTATCCCAATCTCCCGCCTTCCCTTCCCTCCTCCTCAGCGCTACCGCTCGGCCGCCAAGCCGCCACGCCACTTCCCTTCGGCCGCTACAAGACGCCGCTACGTTTACCGCGGCCGTCGCCGAAGGCCGCTACCTCCCCCTCGCCTTCCATCCCCGCCCCTCCTAATCCTCCACTAACGTGTCAATTCGCCCAACCCAGCCGAACATACCGTATCCTGAGACCACTACTATCCACCCACCACCATGGACGCCGCATCCATGACGCCAAGAACTTGGGAGACAGGTCGCCAAGATCAACACCAGATGGACAAGATCGACGATAGGCTCTCTATCCTCTCAGCGACGCATCCGACAACGCCAAATACCGCCAACAACTTCATGACGCCGAGATCGAAGTTGAGGGCGTACAGCTCAGACAACAGTACCGCAATTCATCAAGCAGCTGGACTGATGGCAAGCGTAACCGTGACAATCAAGTCACCGCAGCCGATCCGCGCTAACTCGACGAAGGGGCGGGGCTACTTGAGGCCGGCGTCGCTACAGAGGGCGCCGCCAGTCAGGGCGCATGTGCCGCCTCCACCTCCTCCCGCGACACCTTCTCAGCCTCGCTCCCCTCGTCTCGCATAAGCCGCCCTTCCCAACCTACTTACGCAAGGAGAATCCTCCCATGGATCAACCGCCGCTAACAATTCTTCGTGAGGACAAGGTACGCCAAAGAATGAGCAGGTCCGTGCACGCTCCTATCATCTCACAAAGCGAGCACGCGAATGGTACATGAGGCTCGTCCTGTGAGAAACCGGTGGCGATTGGGCAAGCTTCGCCAATACGCCAACGGCCGCTTTGGCCCAGTCCCGAACGGGCGAACCGTGAGGGGTGAGCCGCATCACTAAGAAAGACAGTCACCATCGATGAATACACGGAGCGCTTCTCGCACACGGGTAACGCGCAGGCCACCTCGACGCAGCAAGCAGCAAGTGAACATCTACACAGCAGTTTGGGCGAACCGGGCCAAGACCGGACGCCGAGATGCTAGATCCCGGGCGACATGGAGGCTGCCATGTCCTCACTGTATGCGACGTAGCTGACGCTCGCCATCCTCTACAACACCGCAAGCAGCCAAGAGCAGCGGCTAGGGCGCCAAAGACTGCCGCCTGCTCGATCGCCCCAGCGCCTCTTCAAGCAGCACCGACACGCCGCTCGCCGACCGACACCGTGAGGAGATGACTCGAGTTTCACGCAAGGCCGACTCGCCTCAATCGCGGACGAGCCGTTTCTCCCGGTCACAAGTGCAAGCACCTCTTCGACATCACGATCTTCAACGACTACACCGACGCCACACTAGCGGATGTCAAGGGAAGAGCCACCGATCTCAGGGTCCTCGCCGGGGACCCCGACTCCTCGCACGCGGTGCTCATTCCCTCTACCTCGCCGGTATAATCTCGTGCACGGCATCAACATCATCGCCGACTCGAGCAACGCGACAACTACATCGACTCGCTGGTGACTCACGTAGGACTCCGACTCGACCAGAGTGTGTCCCTGACACCACCGCACCGGGCCGCTCACTTATACATGCCGGGCCGCCACCTTCGACGCATCTCTACGCCGACGCCAAAGACTCTTCGACATCGACGCCTACGCCATGCCGCTGGCGACGACGCCGACGCCATCCTTGGCATGCCTGGCTGGCGTGCCTCGACGCTGCGGACGGGGATTTAGCGACCCACGAAGCTTCAGCGTACTACAGCAATGGTCGCCTCGAGCACATTCACAGCGAGCTCCACCTCCTCGGGCGGGCGCTCGTCCCCGCCTCGCTCAAGTCGCATCTTCGCCGCAGATCCCGGACGCCCTACGCACTCGCTTGGGAAACGCTCGAGGCATGCGCACGCCTTTGGACCTCTCACGACACGCCCACCGAGTCTTCGCCCAGCCTACGCCAGCTACACTCGAGGATCAAGACTTACGCCGCGATCGCTTCTCGACGCCACCACTAGCGACGCCGCCTCCAAAGATGGACGCTTGAGGACGGCTCTCCGCTTCTTTCGATGGCCGATTCTACCTCCCGACTTCCTCTCCATCGCTTCTGCATCTGCTGGAGGCTTTGCACTGTGGCTGAGTTCGGCGATCTAACTTCCTCGCTTTGGCGTCTAACACTATGGAAAGCCAACTTCACCGCTCCAACCGCCATCTCGTTAGGGCGGTATGTACTACGGCGCACACAATGTCGGGCCAGCCTGTGGTCGCTTTTCCTCGACGGCATGGATCGCTTCTTCCTCATAGGCGACAACGCCCACATCAGCCTATGATGCGTAGAAGGGTGTCCACCGCACTTTCGCCTTCTATTCGACGCCGGTCCTTTCATGTACGTGACGCATATTGAACTTGGCCGCCACTCCTCCTACTCGCCGGAATTCACTATCTCGGCGCCTCGCCAGCTCTTTCAGCTAACGCCTCCACCCAATGAGCGCTTTTTGTTCCTCGAGAGCTCTCCTCGCATATGGTGCATCAGCACCTAGATGTGGGCATTCCAAGGGAGCTCCTATCGGGCGGCATCGCCGCCGCATGCTTCACAACAGTGGTCGTCAGTACACATGCCTACATCTACCACGGCTACATCAGGCAACCTTCACTATCTCCCTCGGAGTTTGATCCCAAGCGCAACTGTGGAGAACATGATCCTCGTGAACCCAGCCCAGGCTTACTCATGCTACAAAGTTGAGCTCATCGCCTGTGGGCGCAGATCTCCACCTGTGTGTCATCAATGGATCTTTCATCCAGCGAGGACGCTACTGACGGAGAGAAGGGGGAGATGTCACGAATTCAGAAATAGGGCCCAGAGGACAGGCCCGACCGGCCCAAGGAGCGCCGGGCCCGCCTCTAGGCTCAAGCAGACGCTCCTCTCGGCTGGCCTTTCCGCTGATTCTTCAAGAATTAATTCTAGAATAAAGGAGGAAAATATCTAGGATTATCTTTGTATGTTTTGGTGTGCAAGGGCTATTCTATCTATAAGGGAGACCCTTATTAGAAAATAAATAAATAGGATATGCTTAAAAAAGGTATTCCAATCTATAAGAAAACCTTGAGATTGCTTGAGATACAAGTCCCAATAGCCAAGTATATATAAGTAAGGGGTCTCGAATCTTTCAGTATAACAAGCACAAAGAAATTTTATCCCAATCTCTCCTCTCCTCTCTCCCCCTCGGGTGGCGCCCCTGCCCCCCGGGCCACACGCCGCCTCTCTAAGCCACAAGACGCCAAGCACAAGGCCAGCCGGCTACCACATACAAGTCACTGAAGGCCGCCACCTCCCCCGCTTTCCATCCTCGTCTCCTCCTAACTTCTCCACCACGCGGTCAATCTCGCCCACCCAGCTCTTAATCCACAACTATATACATGTCTTTTTACCTTTTAAGCAATAATTTAATACAAATTTATTAACTAAGTCCTAAATTTTACTATGACTTCAAGTTTAAAATTTCACAAAATCTAAATTTTTGTATGATTTGATGTTTACTCCTGAGTCTTCATATATTTTCCTAGCATGGGGACCTCTCCGCTAGTTTTAATCATGGCCATCGCAAGTTGTGAGGAAGGAGGGGAGGTAGAAGAAAGGAAAAAAAAAAAGAGGACGAGGGAAGCAAGATATATGATCCGGTCAAGGGCAAATATGTCCACCATTCTTTCCCCTACCCTCGCCAAAAATACCATTTAAATTGTGACATAGTCCATAAGATGAAGGGTAGTAAATAAATCTATTTATATTTTTGGATGGAGGAGTATCAATTAGCACCCGGTAATTTTAGCAACCAAACAATTTGCTCGGCCCATAGACAACAATTTCCTCGTGCCTAAGATACAATGTGTGTACTTATTTCACAACTCAAACTTTCATTTTCTAATCAACATGTATTATATCATACAAAAAGTTTTGCTATAGTTGTTGTTGTCACAAAACCTGCTCGACAAGCTCTGGGCGGCGCATCGCCACCAAATGTTTCTGGCAGGAAGGTATGTAGGGGGCGGGCGTGTTCCCGGTATGCTGGGCTTAGCAGCATCTGCGGCGCCGGCGGGCGTATGGGTGAAATCTCATGTTTGGTTTTTGGAAATTGATGACACTTTGTTATGCTAATCCTTTGCTCTAAGTGTGACTTAAGAGATAGGATTGCATGGATGACGGGAGCATGATGATCATGAACATGGACGGCGATGATGGATATGATGAATCGCCAAGCCCTATGTTTCGCTTGAGAGGAACCCGGGAGATCAAGGCAAAGGTATACTTGATAGGGTTTTTCGGATCAAGACACGATAGAGCGGTGATCACATTATAGGTTAGATGGTCACTCATCAAGAGGGGATGCCGCGACTAATCCTTTGGTGAAGTGCTTCTAGGTCCAATTGACTTCCATATTGCATTTAGGATTGAGAGTTAACTTTGTTCTTGCCCAATCGACGTGACTTGCTAACCTACATGATATTGAGATCATCCCTCGACGCGTGTGTGGCAACATATGGCAAGAGCGGGCGTTGCTGAAGCAAAGGCAACAAATAAATAATGTTGAAATTCGCATCTGCATCGACTTCGGATCGACTCTCGGTTTTGACGGACTGGCCCTCGTTGATGGGTCCGGATCAAAAGTTCCAGAGAGCATGTTTTGGGTTCATGCTCGACGGTCGACGGACGCGATGGACGGATGCTTCCGTGCCGACGGACGCCGCACGGGCATGCTCGGTGTTGTCACTTGTGGGCCGGGGCGTTGTCTTGTGACCGGACCTTCGGCTCTGGGCCGCGACAGGATGCTCACCTGACCAAAAGGGCCCGTCGACGAAGTTCAAAGACGCTGAGAAACCCCCAACAGTTGGTACTTTTTGAGGTGGGCTCTATATATACTCTTGGTTGGCCGGGTACATGAGCCCCTTCTTGCACATTTGAACACTCCTACACACTTGTGAGCTTGTGAGACTCCCCTCCACTCATCTCTTCATCCTAACTTCGATTCTTGGGTGAGATTGAGAGAGATAGAAGTGCATTTGCTTGATTGTTTGCATTTAGAGGCACTTCATCCTTGGAGGATTTATGATCTTGTTTCTTGGGAATTTGCTTGGTTCCCTAAGTGCTTTAGGTTGAGGCGTGTTGAGCTCGATTGGAGCTTGTTCGAGGCCACACCGGGTGGATTTGTGAGGGTCGCTCCTTTACCCACGCCGAGATTCGTGAAAGGAGCACCAGTGGATTGCTCGTGGTTGTGGATCCTCTCTTGGCATCGTGTGCTTGAGCTCCCACCGGATTTGGCACCGCGGTCATTCAAATTTAGCAACCGCCAAGTGAGTGTATCGCCACAACGGGACTAGCGCGTTTCCGCAAGCACGTGAACCTCGGTGAAAAATCATCGGTTCAATCTTGTTCTTGCTCGTTGGAGATTTCATATTGATCACGGTGATTGGCTTCCACCTCTACACGCCGACGCCGGTATCGACATTTCTTTTTTCTCTAGCATTTACATTGATATACTTGTGTAGCCTTGCTTAGGTTCTTTAGTTGACTAGAATAGTTTAGCCCCTAGTGATATATATTTTAGTTAGCTTATCTAGATCACCTAGGAGTAAACTAGCAACCTAGCACTTGTGTGGACTTAGAGATATTAGAATTGAAATATTGGACTTGTGGCTTGCATAGTTAGCTTGTAGCACCGCTTCAATTAAACCGCCATCTTATTTACTACAACCCTTTGTTAAGTGATGTTTGTAGAATTTTAATAGGTTATTCACCCCCCTCTAGCCATTAGGACCTTTCAACGGCCGGGTAATTGGCCAAGTATGTGGAGGCGAGGGTGGTAGGGGCACGAACTATTTTTATTTTATTGCTTGTCACCCAAAGAGATTACGTGCCACTTTGTTTATATAGCCCGCTAGTGGCAAATTTGTAATCTAAGCAATCTCTATAAGGTTTCCTTTATATGATTGGAATACCTTTACAAGCCATATTTATTTTTTTTCCTAATAAGGGACTTCCTTATATGATTGGAATATCCCCTTTGCACACCAAAAGGCCTAAGATAATCCTAACTTGATGATGAAGAAGAAGTTGAGGCGAGAAGGAGGGGGGCGGCGTTGCGACGCCGCCGCCCCTCGCGGAGCCCGGGCGCCGCTAATGCCTCCGGCTGGCCCACTCCGCACATGACATTTCCCCACCGCTCGCAGGCGCACCACGTCACTAGCCAAATGCTGTAGTGCAGCTAAGGCTGGCGCCGATCAGCGTGAAAGTGGCAACGCCGGGTCCGTGAGTTGAGTGATGAGGGGACCCGACTGCCGCTGTCGCCGCTGCATGGCCGGGCGCCGCCGCCGGTGAAGGAGAAGTCGAGTGCGTGCGCGCAAAGACGCTGGACTTCAGAATGGCTCAGTGGGCTGCATCGGCGGGACGCCTCCATCCATGCTCGCCGCATGACGGAGGCACCGAAGTCCGCCGAGATCCTTTCAATCGCTCGTGCGTCGAGCCGTGGGGGCTCCGAAGGCGACGCCGCTGGCACATATACCTTCGCATGGATGTGCTCGCAAAACACATGTCGTGAATGTAACGGGCAGAGGGCGGCGAGGAGAAGCGCGTAGAGACGGTCGTGAGAGGAGGTTGGCCGCGCCTAGATGGGCGCCCACCACGGGGTGCCGGTCATGATGGGGTGTCACCGACATGACGCTGTCGATGGGGAGAAGATGTCGCCATCGTATAGTCCAAAGAGGAGGACGTGACGCCCTCGGGCCTCTACAGTCGCGCGTGTCGAGGAGAAGCACGCTTGCCGTGAATGCCCGATCTTCACGCGGGTCGGTTAGGAAGGTGGAAGCCCATCGCCACGCCATGCGAGTGGCACCCTCCCACCAGCAGGGAAGTCGCGCGTGGTCCGGCTGCTGCGATGTAGTAGCGTGGAAGTACCCGCACAGCCGAGTGTAGGCTCCACTCGCAGCCGCCAGAGCTCGATGGCATTGATGGCGATCCCAGCTCCTTTTTGTTCGATGCTGGTGCCTAGGTGTAGCTCGGTGATGAGGTCAGTGCGGCATCAGCCTCGCCGATCGCGGCCCATGGTAGCAAAATAGGCGCTGCGCCCCGCACCCGGCTTCGGCCAATGCCGCTGTCGATACGTTGCCGCATGTCGGCGACGCATATCGCATAGCCGCCGATGGGCGCGCCGCAGCTGCGGTACCGCGGCTGGCGTTCGCCGTCGAAGCGGCGGGTGAGGTCGCGTTGGCCTCTCCATCGAACGAGGCTCGAACTACTCGAGCATCGCGGTGCATAGTGTCGCGTGAGGGCGCCACGGCGAAGAGGCGACACGCTGGCGCTTGGCCCTCAAGGTCCATGCCGAATCGCATAGCTCGAGAGGCGGAGATGTAGTCGCCCAGCTTTGCCTTCCCGGACAGGAGGCGATACTCCTCGTAGTGCTCGGTGATGATGGGGGTCTCAAGTCACGCCGCGGGTAGTGGGTGAACACGCCCCACTCGACTAGCGCCTCTCAAGTGCTCACGTTGAACCGTGCTACGCTAGACTCGCTCGGATGAAAGGCAACATACCGAGTGTAGAAGTCGGGGTCACATGTCCTCCTTGAGCTCTCGAACAATGTACTCCATCTTGGCGAATCTAGAGGTCGGGGTTGTCATCGCCATCGTACTCGACCTCCGTGCACGTGACGAGAGGGGGGTTAGGTGACCGTGAGCGCGGTGCTGCTGGGTGGCACCGGTGGATGGGGCGCCACGGGTGGCGCCTGAGCGAGGACGCCGGGGTGATGCCGCCTCGCCGGGGAGCCGCGCGGCCGCAGTGTCGGCTGGAGAGGAGAGGGGCAGCGGCAGCCGCGGTGACGCTGGCGACGGCGCATTCTGGGTGATGGCCTGTGCATAATGGGAAAAGCTGTCGCATCCTCCTCCCAGCTAGAGGATGGCAGGTCGGCGCTGGTCGAGTGGTGCGCAGCGGCGCAGCTAGGGCTGCGCCGGGCGGCTCGCGTGCGCGCGCCATGCGCGGCGCAAACTATCGGCTGTCCTCCAAAGTGTGGTCGCCGCGGATCGCCGAGCTGGAGTGGAGGTAGAGGGATCAACGGGCGGTGTAGGTGAACTCCCACGTGACCGCAGACACGCTCGATCTTGCGCTAGCGTCTTACCGATCTTATGCTAGATTGTCGCCGAGGAGCTCCTTCAGCGCCTTGGTGAACTCTTGCATCCTCGAAGCCATCGGGTGGTGGAATCGCCCCGATTCTGATACCAACCGTCATAAACTAGTCTCGATTGGCTGGTTAAGCATGTCACCAACGGCCTTCTGAGTTTAGGAAGGTGGTGTAGGGGCGGCTACATACAATAAGTACGCGATGGCCGCATGATCAATGGTCGGTAAGTACAAGGGCGGTGGAGGCGGGGTAGGGCACAAACTATTTTATTTTATTGCTTGTCTCCCCAAAGAGATTACATAGCCTTGTTTGAGAAGCCCTACTAGTGGGACTTGTAATCTAAGCAATCTCTATAAGGTTTCCTTTATATGATTGGAATACCTTTTACAAGCAATATTTATTTATTTTCTAATAAGGGTCTTCCTTATATGATTTAGAATATCCCCTTTTGCACACCAAAAAGCTTCCAAGTAAGATAATCTTAACTTGATGACGGCTGAGTTGAGGCGAGAAGGGGGCGGGCGGCGCGTAGGGGGGGCGCTGCCCCCGATACGTTCCCCCCCTCAAGGCCGGGTTGCGGGCTGCTTTTGCCTCCCCAGCCCGGGCTGGCCCAATTCCTAGAGACACATGACAGTTGTATTAAACTTTTATTTATAAATACTCACTAATGATCAAACTTTTTCTTGTCGCAATGATATATACAAGAGAAATTAGGAGGTCAAAGTGTGATTTTGAAGACTACAGCAAAACCAAATTATACCTAGTATTTTGGGAAGGGTGTAGTATCTATTATCCCTAGGTCATCCGAACAAGCACTTATTTTCTCTATCAAGTTCCTTAATTGCAGTTCACTTTGGCTTTTTCTAGATACATTGGTTTTGCATGTATCTAGACATAATGTATAACTAGGTGCATAGCATAATCAATGTATCTAGAAAAAAAGTGAACTCCAATTTGAAACGTAGGGACCTATAAGAATTGAAATACGCTGAGAAACATGGTGTGAGAGCATTGTTAAGGTTGAAAAACGAACGAAAAATCACGAGTTTGACGCGTTTACTTTTGATCCCGATTGAATTCAGATTTTCTTGTCCGACTTTTTCGTTTTAAGCTTTCATTTTCAGATTTCAAAATGTAAAAGTAGAAAACAATTGAGGAGTTTTTTCAATCGAAGTTCGACCGTTTTCTACTTTTCTACTTTAATTCCCAATATCCTCAATTCAAAAATTCATTTCAAATGTAAAAGTAGAAAACAATTGAGGAGTTTTTCGACCAGTTAGACCGCTTTCTACTTTTCTACTTTTAATTCCGAATATCCTGAATTCAAAATTCAATTTAAACCAATTTGGTTGTAGATCATTACCGTACAAACTAACCAGGCAAAGGTAGGTGTAGAGCATTTGATGCCCATGGTTAGATATTATATAGGCATCTCACCCCGGCCGCACCACCTAAATTCACGAGGTGGGATTAATCACCTCCGCATGGCGCTGCATGGCTGCATCACAAGCTCATGTGATGCCTTGTTGCATGTGTATGTGATTGACCATCACAAAGAATGACAGAGAGCTAGATTGACCGTAAATGGTAAGTTTGCTCTTGCAAGCACTCGTGAGTTTGCCACAACGACACTTAAACATTGTAAACTTCAGTTTGCACTACATAATGACCAAATAGATTGGGATTCCTGGGCTGAGGCCACAGATGGCAGTAGAGAGTACACGTATGGTACCGTAGCATCATGGAGCATTGTTCAGAAAGCTCTGAAACTTGGTGCCATACTGAATCAGAGATTAAGATAGACTAACTTAAAAACCAGCTAGGACACATAATGGTGCGCGTGTGCGCATAGGCCCAGGAGGACACGGCATGGCACATGCACCGGTATACTGGGACGCACTGGACCTAGGGCTGTGTTTAGAGGCCAAAAGCATTCCCTCAAAATTTCAGCACTCTCATCACATCCCCCATCATATCCCATCACATCAAAAGCTAATTAAATGCACGAGAGACGTATTTTCGGGAGTATGAAGATGTAGGTACAAACCTAATTACACAGTTTGACGTACATATCACGAGTAGCGATTCGGTACTGAGCCTAGTCCATGATAGGATAATATTTACTCACAGCGACTGTACAATGTGCTACGCTTTTCGCTTGCTACAGCGCGAATTCCAGAATTTTGGCCCAATTCCAGAATTTCAGGAGCTGAATGACTTTGGCCTCTAAACACACTAGCTAAGAAAGGAGGAGATTCCGTCGAAGACCGGACATCGAATAGACACGAGACTTAATGTGGAAGATGTCGAAAGCCGTATTGTACCTGCTTGTCTTGTTTCTCAAAATGAAGCTTCTAGGGCGATGAGGATGGGCGCCCACTTCATCTCTGCCTCTGCTTCTTTAGTACCAGATACACTATTACAGGTGCCTCTCTAAAGGCTCACCCCACACGCACATACACACCATATCTCGAGGCTTCGCGCCCTTGAGACGTGGCTTTACCATGTTGTGCTTCCGTGATGTTAATATGGCACTAGTTGATCATAGGTGCGACTCTGATAACTTGCTCGCGCTCCACCGGCTCCTGAAATGGACTCTCACCATGGACGCCAATGTTGTGACTCAGTAGGCTGCCACCCGGTTTCGCTAGGCCTCGCCTCTCACTACCAGAGACATTCCAAAGTTCTTCACCTGGAGCACATCAGATTGTGACATGTTGCCATTCTTTCAAGCGAAGATTCGAGAGGTAAGGCTCGCTTAGATGGTAAGGTAAA
Organism: Hyparrhenia diplandra; assembly: GCA_015847255.1. Lineage (NCBI taxonomy): Eukaryota > Viridiplantae > Streptophyta > Magnoliopsida > Poales > Poaceae > Hyparrhenia > Hyparrhenia diplandra. The sequence goes on along the minus strand of JADLZK010002189.1, from coordinate 32,962 downwards.
ATATTTGCCAAAAGCACTGTCTGACGCTCGTAGCACCCTGTAGCAGTTTCGCTTGTATTTGGTCAAACATCTCCACTGAGCTAGGTTCAAAAGACTTTGTCTCCATGATTTTGGCTGTAAACAAAACCGCGGTAAGTGAAGTTATCTATATCTAAATTTACTACTCCGAATATATGTCTGGTGTATTTAATTGTGATGATGGATGAGAGCTCCAAAAGGGCTACTGCAAATTTGGGCAAAAACTTGATATATGAACCACCTCTCTGCATCAGCCTCAACTGAGCATGATCTCGCTTTCGTACGCACCTCATAGCTACAGGTGTGGTCCTATTTTCCAGAACAAACCTGGTCAGGGAGGAGGATCTCGTCGTCTCACTTGGTCCCGAGCTCAACAACACTATGTGTTTCCAGCAAAGGAGAAGGCCCAGCACCAGATATGGTACCCAGTCAGTTCATGAAGATCACTGGGTGAGACCAACATCACTGTCTTCTGTTGGCTCCAGCACGCTTGACATGAGGAACATGGTCCTCCGGATGTTCGCCCCGAGAATGTCCGCTACTTTCTCCGGCGTGCAGCGCGCGTGAAAGGAACCTGGCCTCTTGGCTTGAGAAACCAAGCGTTGAAAGTCAAATCAGCCGCTCAGTGTATGTTCTGTCTTTGTGCCGTCTACTAGCGTGTCTGCAAATGATATTCAGTGTGTGTTCTAATAGCTTTGACAGATGATATGTCAGTGTGACTGCAAAATGGTTGATTGGCTACGATATCGGCGTCGCTAGAGGAGCTGTGGAAATATTATGATGCGAGAGTGGTGGCATTTCAACTCAACATTCCTGGAACTGCATTGTACACCTCTTTGCAGGTAGTACAGTCATGGTAGATATTACAAGAACAAAATGTTTGTTCATTTGTGGATTTATTGTCAGTTTTCTTTCATAGATCTGCCATCTACGAGACAGTGCTGTTCATCTACCATGAAACTAGTAAATGAAATAAATGCCATAATCCATCCTAGTAGGGACGCAAGAAGGTCAAGTAAAGGTGCGTGAAACAACTACTTGACGCGAGAAAGAGAATCATGCGAAGCGACTCGAGAAAGGCAAGCGACTTTACTGATCTTTGTAATCGAAAGAGTTGACACAGAAAATCCTATACTCAAAGGAGGAAACTGCACTGAATCTTTTGTTAAACGCTTCTCAGTCTTTTGCAAGCTTTGAGTCAATCGCCTTCAGCATGGCATAACTGTAGCGCTCAAGTTCTTATCAGACAATCCCAAAGCGCTGCAAGAACTAACTGTGAGTAAATTGATACTCTATATATACAGCTACAGCAAGACAAATTCATATACGCTTGTTATGCATGTCTGATTTACAGGAGGAGAACAAATCCAAAAGAAGGTCTGATCCCAGTTCAGAACTCACGTGGAGGAATACAAGTCCATGAAATTCACGTTTTGTGTAAGTTAAAAACTGGAGCTGAAAATATTTGCTTCTCCCAGTTCACTCTCCTAGATCTATCAGAGCAGTTTTATGAAACATTTTCTAGACACCTTCAGCTCCACTAAAGGAGCTGCCCAAAAAAAAAAATGTGTCACTAGTATAGTGTGGAGCCATACCAAACACGGTCTAGAAGTTCATTGTTAACAGTCACAATAAGATGGTGTTTTATTTCCTTTTTCTGTTGTAGGTCATATATGAATCTCTAAGGCTAGCCAACATTGCCCCAGTGTTTGTTCAGGAAGCCAAACAAGACGTTCACATAAAAGGTGATTTGATTCAGTTAACTCTCACTAGTTAAGTACAGGAAAAACAGAGAGAGAGATTGATTCATGGATTTTGGATTGATATGGTTTGCGAAGGTTATACTATTCCAAAAGGATGGACAGTGATGGTTTGTCCATCGGCGGTTCATCTGAACTTCTAGCTATGATGAGCCCACCATGTTCAATCCATGGAGATGGAAGGTTTGTAAATTATAATAGAGATAAAGACATAAATTACTTTTCTCCAGTCCTAAATTACAAGATATTTGACTTTTTTACCCAAGTTTACCACTAGGTCTTATTGAAAACAATTGTGTAAAATAGTTAAATTTAATTTTATTTTAAAGAACTTTTTATTCATAAAAAAGCAAGCCTACAAAGAAATGATATTTTGCACAAATTATTTTTGAGTTAGCTAACTTAACTTAAGTCCTTCATTTTAGGATATTTTCTGAACCAGTTGGAGGTTCCAAAAGATTTTATTGTCTTTGGATGGGGATTGAGATTTTGTGCTGGTTTTTGACTTCGCAAAACTTCCAGATGGCAGTCTTCTCCACTATTTGGTTGCAAATTATAGGTATTATATTTGGAAAAAAAATCATGATATAAATTGGCGTATATATAATTTGACAAATGGAAAAACAAATGGAGTTTAATTCTTTTATTTTTTTTTTCAACAGATGGAAAGTCGTGGGTGATGGGAAGATGGTGCTTTCTCCTGGATTATTTTTTCCTAAAGGTTTTCATGTCCAAGTTCTACCAAAACCTTAAGCATATTTCCGGCCACACCTACAAAGTACTATGTGTAATGGAATTTGTACTTGGGATTCCATTTGTGTTCTCTGCTTGAAGTGTGATGGTTTTTGTGTTTTGTGTATCTGCTTGAAATAAAAGTGTGATCATGGTTTTGTGTTTGTGTATCTGCTTGAAATAAAAGTGTGATCATGGTTTGTGTTGGTGGTACTTGTTATAAGCAACACGAGCTAGTCACATCTATATATATTTATATATCATTTATATTGGTGGACATAGAAACTATTGTAATTATATGTTCATCTTATTTATGCTTGACTGTTCTGTATCAAGTATCAAAACACGGTATGCATGAATCCTATTCATGCTTGGTAGTAACTATATGTAAACATTAAATAGTTTTGTCGATATATAGAGGGGTGTTTGGCAATCGCTCGCTTCCTCGCTTTTTCAGCCCTACTCCACAAACTCCACTACGGCGCAGCTCAATTATGGAGTTTGTGGAGCAAGTGATACCGCTTGGCACATAACTCCCGCTCTAATGGGTTGTTTTTCTTGTAGATGGTCTATATTTATACCCCATTTTCTAGTATGCCGCTATAGCTGGGCCCAGAGAAGCGGCGCCGCTTATAGCGTTAGAAACAATTCTTGCCGCGACGCTATTGCACTTTTTCCTCGCCATTACGCATTGACCGCTATTAGCGAATAAGCGTCCGTGCGATCTCCGAGATTCTAAAGTCACCACTGGCGCCTCGTCGTTGAGGAGAACGCCGCTTACCACTAAATGCATAACGCCCGCAAATCGGTGAAAATCTGGGGAAAGGTGCGAGCACCCGTGATATGAACCCTGGGTAGCGTCCCACTAACTGCTCTACCATTGGACTACAAACCAATTCACAATAATATTTGGATTTGAAATCAAATAATAATAAATAAAGGGTCAAGAACGTTGACCGTACTGGCTGCTTTCAGGCCGAGAGGCCAAGCAGCCCAACGAACTCACCTTCACTACGCGAGGAGTCACCAACATGCGCATGCACAGGAAAGGAAGCCATGATTAATGGGTGGAAAGATGTACTTCTCAACTCCGTGGGAGAGTGTCGGCGACACCGCCGCCGCCCGCCCCGTAATGCCGACCCCGCTCCTGCCTCGGCCTCACTGCGGTGGTGACGAGGGAGCGTCAGTCCCCCCTCCAACAGCCCTGCCTTCATAGGGTTTTGGTCGAGTCTAGGTCTAGGGTTTTGCTGCGCACATGTTCTACGCGGGAGTTAGGATTTTCTTGGGAGCGCGGGCTCCTCCGCGTTTTTTTTTTTCGACGCCGTGATGCGAAGCGGCACAGCCGCAGCGGAATAAATTCTACGAGCTTCTTCCTAAGCCTCAGATGGCGATCTTCTCCACGGCGTCAACGAGAGGTCAGGAGACCCGCCTAGAGTCGAGGGGCGGGACGCCGCCTTCTTCAGATGATGTTGTTGACTTGTTAATCTCAAGGAAGATGTTCTTTGGTGAAAATCTGAGCTTTGCTCGGGTTGCCGGTGATGGAATCAAGGATGCCAGTCATGGGTACCTGAGTTGGTCGTCTTTGGGAGGCGCTTTATTCGGCCGACTTAGAAGTAAGTCCTCCTCTGCGGCCCTCCACTTTGTGAGTTTGGCTCTGTGCCCCCAATTTGATTTTACGGGAAGCCAAGGGACGGTGACGAACGGATCTCCTAAGGCTCGAGGAAGATGAACAGGAGTTTTGTACTTTGGTAATTTTCTTTTTCTGGGATTTCGCTTTGTAAAGGGCTTGCGTAATGTACAAGATTAATACATGTTTCCTTGATGAGACATCCTCCACTATTACCCGTTGGCAAAGACGCCACTAATTGGGGTCGGGTGGCCCGGGCTTGTAGTCGGGCGCGAACGCGTGAACCTCCGGATAATCCCACCGCTAAACTTGGGAGGAGGAAGCCACCTTAAAAGGGAGAGCCACCTTCCCTATCGACCAGTCTTTTTGGGGCGGTGGGTCTTTCCCTGAAAGTGGGTGTGCATAAGAACCGCTGGAGTCGAACAACCTTTAAGTTATTAAGCTTCGGCCAACCCCACGCTGGGCGGATGTATCATTTGGTATCAAAAGCTTGCCCTTGTTTAAGGGGGAGAATGATGAGGACATCCTCCACTATTACCCATTGGGTAAAGACGCGAACACTAATTGGGCCGGGTTCAGCTTGTAGTTCCGCGACTATCGGGTGAGCCTCGATAATCACCTCGCTAAACTTGGGAGGAGAAGCCACACTTAAAAGGAGAGCCACCCTTCCCCTATCGACCAGTCTTTGGGGCGATTGGGCCTTTCCGAAAGTGGGTGTGCATAACAACCGCTGGAGAGTCCGGACAACCTTAAGATATTGGGCCTCGGCCAACCCCATGCCTGGGCGGATGTCATTTTTGTTTCGTTGTAAGTTTAGCCATTGCTGCTTCCTTGTAGACGCTGCGTGTGTTCCGCTTAGACTATCCGTTTCTACTTGATTCAACCCACCTTTGATCAATCAATTGAGTTCTTCATTTCTATCAGTGATTTCAGCACTTGTTCATACTTGTTCTTGCCGGTTTCTCGACATTGGGTAAAGATGTGCCCTAGTGGCGGGTGTTGCGCTCCACGGGATCGTGGCTGTGACCATTAGAGGTGGTGTATCGGTTGCTAAGGCGCATCTTGAAGGTCATAGTCGGGTCGCGAGCGCCGCTCTCCATCCCCAAATCGACTTATCCCCACCCCTCTCACGTGTAAAGATCGAACAAACCCCGATGGGGTTTCTTATTAGTTGGTGTCGAGCAAGGTTTACTCCATGAGAGATTCTCAATTTTTCGTTGTTATTAAATTCCTATAGTCCGTAAAAGCCTACAAAAATGGTAGATCACTTTTAGTTGCAATCCTATAAATTCGGGCTTGTACTGAATTTGAGGCTTGTTGAGATAAATCTTGCATTGGTTGTGTCAAGTTGCTGGTTTTAGTTTAGTCCTTTAGAGTTTCGAGTTCTTGGCTCACTTGTTACCATCAATCATATACATCTCGCTGCCATCATTGTCAACATATACATATTTATTTATTTCACGAATACATCTCCATTTTTCTATCAACATCTTGGCTACCTCGTAATCAACACCCTTTTTTTTACACACCAGCAAAGTCCTCCACTTGAAAACATTGCATGCTCCCTTCCTTCCACCACTTACAGGCCGCACAAACATTGCATGCTCTTTCACTATCCTATTTTTAGCACCTCTCCAATCCTCGAGGCTGCAACAAACATTGCATACTGTTTCTATCTGGAATCATCCGCTATTCTTAGCACCTCTCCATTAAGTAATCCTTTTTGTTTCCTTATACATACTTTTTAACAATTACGCATTTTTATTTACACCATCAAAATCTCATTTCTGTGATACAAAATCTCATTCGCATACATAGGCAAAAGCTAAGTGGCTAGTTCTATTGTCACTCTTGAGAACAAAAAAACAAAGAAAAGAAAAGAAAGAGAAAAAGAAAAAAAAAAAGAGTGATTTCTTAATGTTCTTGTGCCTGATTTCATTTATTTGTGTCCAGGCTCGCGTCTCTAGCACGGTCTAGTTTGGACCAACACAAGACTGCCACGTTAGAACGATTATTCACTTGCTTTATAATCCATGTGGTGCTAGTTCATTCCTTATTTCAGCCACCTATAGCTCCCATATTCTACAGCTTGACAGGTCTTGTTGTCAAGGCACGATACACTTCATTCCATCGCCAGACTTGTTGGTTGCCATCCCTCTGCTTGGCTTGGAAGAACTTGTAAGAGCTTGTTTTGAAACAAGTTGAGTTTGAGAGATTTACAACCAACACAATATGTAGCGATAGGATGATACATTTTATTTTTGTTCCTTTGTCTTACCAATATGGCAGATGATACAAAAGAGATTTTGGCGAGCAGACGACAACACTTTTTCAGAGCGTGCACTCTGGCTGTGAGGTACACATGATGGCGCTTCTAGTTGGGAATGCAGTAATTCTTACCTTCTTGAGAGAGAAATTTTGACTTCCCTCTATGCATGCATTGTTATCGGAGCTTAAAGTGAGATGACACCGTGATCTTAGGGATGCATGTTAATGTACTTGACCTACATCTCTTTTGTTTCACCACGATGGCCTTGCAGGCTCTTAGAGCCCACCAATTCTCCTTCGAGGTTTTGTTTTGTGTTGAAGTTTTGGCCATTTGCTACTTCCATGTAGATCGCGTCAGGAGGCTCGACTAGACCATCCATTCTACTCGACCCGTAACCCCACATTTGCAGTCGTGATTTGATTATCGTCTTCATATTTGCAGGTTACGAGTTTAGCGTGTTCTACCGTCTGCGCTGTCATTGCTAGCGTGTGAGATTTTACTAGTGGTTTGCTGGTTGATTTATCCACAAGACGTGATCAACTCGCCGGAAATTAGTGTATCGACGCTAGCTCACATCCTGGATGGTTGTAGTCGAGTCGCGTAAATGTCGCTCCAGCGGATATCGGCTATTCCATCGCAAATCGGAAGTTATCGGGACACCCAAACGCTATCGCGCGGATTCCCTAATCCCGCAATCTTAGCACCGATTTATCAAGTACCATTAGATCGCATCCTGCCATAACGCCAGCCTCCTACCGGCTAGCTTCGCAATCTTAGCACGTTTCGTAGCTCTCAGTCTCACGAAAGGCCCACGCGCAGCCTTTCCTTGCGTGTGCATAAGAACCGCGCAGTCCGGGCAGATCGTAATTACTGGGCTCCTGCCAACGCGGCCTGATGCGTATTAGTGTGGTACCTCGCGTCGGGCCCTTGTTTAAGCAGGTGAAACTGATGAGAGACATCCTCCACTGTACGTTGCTCGCTGGGCACTACTTGCGCTTACAACACTAAATGGGCCGTGGCAGCTTCAGGCAGCTCCGCTACGACCGCAGGAGCTCGATAATCCTTTACCTCGCTAAACTTGGGAGGAGGAGGCCACCTTAAAAGGGAGAGTTTTCACCCTTCCCATCGACTAGTCTTTTTGGGGCTTATTGGGCCTTTCCTTGAGTGGGTGTGCATAAGAACTCGCTTGGAGCCCTGGGACAACCTAATTATTGGGCTCGCCAAACCCTTAACACGGCCGGGCCGATGCATTATTTTGCCATCCGCCTCAAGAAGGTAAGAACTTGGTAAGAACTTGGGACATGTGAGGGTGTGATTCCACCAACGGAACCCAAGTAGCTCATAGGTTTTTTTTTTGCTAATCGCTAATCATGCCGCATCATTACCCTCGCTTTATCTAGTCAATTGCGTGACATGAAGCTTGAGCCGATGAAGGAAATGAACAAAGTGTACCAAGAAGTCAAAGACAACAACAAAGATGTTGAGCTGTGTAAGGGACTCACTGCCTAACCGACACACGCTTCAACAAAATGAGACCAACCCTCCAAAAGACACGAAAAGGTGGAGGATGAAGATGCCGCTTACCTTCCGACGGTTCCATTTGACGAGATTGGATGTACCGAGAACCAAGGCCAGTCGTAGGTTCAACAAGAACAGTATCGTATGGGAGGTATTAGACATCAAGGTAACGATGACCCTACACTAAAAATTAAATTCTACCATTCCGCCTTTTCTGGGGAGATATGATGCCGAGGAATACCTAGATTGGGAGATGACAGTAGACCAAAAAATTTGAATCCCATCGTGTTCCTCCTGCCATAGGATTCTACGCCACTAGTGAATTTAGGGATTTTGCTATAATCCGGTGGATCATGGTAAGAACAACCTCGGGAAGGGCTTAAAGAAGCAATGCATGATAGATTTGTCCCTATTTCTTATCAACGGTGATTGGCGTAAAAAATTGCAAAATACTAGATCAGGGAGATATGTCTCAGACAGATTATTATGCGTAGCTTCCGTAAAGGTGCGTCATGCGTTGGGATTGTAGAGGAGATGGAAGATAAAATTGTTCGTTTTATGCTGGTTTGCGCAAAGAAATTCAGGATATTGCTGACTATAAAACTTTAATACTACAAACGAATTGTTTCGGTTTGGCTATGCTTGGCAGAGAAGGAATTACGAGGGTCGACAACAGCCCTGCCGAGAACAGAGCAACTTCTACGGAGCTCTCCACGCCAAAAGCTTTCCTACCATCTCCCTCCAAGACAGCCAGCCACCTTCAACAAAGATCACCAATGGGCACTCGTACCACACCTACCGCCCACATACTGCGGCACCAGCTCCCTTCACCTTCGGCGCGTAAAAGTCGCATGCGTGAACCCGCCTCTTCTGAATTTCCACCGGCTGCTTCTTCCCCATTCCTATTGCCATCGATAAGGTCTTGGTCACATGGCAAGGGAATGTCCTAGCAAGCGAGCATATGTTGTGACGTAATATGGGTACAAGCATTAGCGCCGATAATGTTGATGAAGGATGCTAAAGAGGCACCCTGCCAATGACGGGGCCTTTTTTGGAGTATTGACTGGAGACCAGACCACTGATTTGTATTGTGCGCCGCGGTCCTCGCTTGCACAAATGGGGCGCAGAGAAACTATACAGCGCCATAACTTGTTCCATTTTGTTTGTCATTAAAGACGGCGGGCGCGAAGTCATCTATTGATGGGAGGAAGTCGCAACAATCCGTGAGTTTGGATTTTTGTCAATACACTCCATTTGGAAACCCCTCATAAACATCCATACTCTATTCAATGGCTAAATGATTTCGCAAGGCCAAGGTAACACTCACGACCGAGTTCATTTTCCCTTGGCCCATATTCATTATGTAGATTGTGATGCAGTACCAATGCAAAACTTGTTCTCTTTTATTGGGTCGCCCATGGAATTTGATAATGATGCTGTCCACCATGGTAGAAATAATACTTTATACTCTTATGCATAAGGGCCAAAAAATTGCTTTTACAACCTATGACCCCCTCGCCAAATTATACAAAATGAAAGCAAGAGAGACTTGCTATAGAAAATAAAATCAGAATCAATCATCCATTAAATTAAAAACTCCCGTGATGCTTGCAACTAAATCTGATCTTGCTGCAAATTGGATGATGTATGTTGTGCCTTGATATGCAAAGATGTTTTCTTTCCATTGGAGATATTGCTAGCACTTTGCCGGGCACCTATGACTCCACCTTTGCGTGAGTTCGATGTGTGTTTCCATATGAGATACCACCGTATTTCCCCAGCTCGATTGAGCATCAAATCGATTTTATTCCCCGATGCAGCTTGCCTAACCGTCGCATATAGGCAAACCCCGGTGAGACTAAGGAGATTCGCCACCAAGTCAAGACCTATTGGACCGCTGGTACGTACGTGAGAGCCTTAGGTCCTTGTTCTGTTCTCGCCATTTTGGTTCCAAAAAGATGGGAGTTGGCGCGTATTATGTGGATTGTAGAGCCATTAATAATATTACTATTCGATATCGCCATCCTATTCATAGGCTTGATGACATGCTTGATGAATTGTGTGGTTCTGTAATTTTCACTAAGGTTGACTTGCGTAGTGGATACCACCAAATTAGAATGAAACTTGAGATGAATGGAAAACAGCTTTAAAACTAAATTCAGATTATATATGAGTGGTTAGTAATGCCTTTGGTTTAACTAATGCACCTAGTACTTTCATGAGACTGATGAATGAAGTTTTAAGAGCTTTTCTTGGGCGATTTGTAGTGGTTTACTTTGATGATATACCGATATATAGCAAGTCTTTGATGAACACATGGATCACTTTACGTGCTGTTTTTTTAATGCTTTACGCGATGCACGCTTTTTTTGGTAACCTTGAGAAGTGCATGTTTTTGCACGGATCGAGTCTCTTTTCTTGGCTATGTTGTTACCCACAGGAATTGAGGTGGACAGGTCAAAAGTTGAAGCCTTCATCAAAGAGCTGCCGGTTCCCCGCAGCATCACACAGTGTGAGAAGTTTTCTTGGTCTTGCAGGTTTCTATCCCGCCGTCAAAGATTTCAAGTGCTCTTGCTGCCCCCTGCATGAGTTGACAAAAGAAAAGGTGTGGTGTTCCAATGGGGTAAAGCAGAGAAAGTCCTTCATTACTTTGAAGGACAAGCTTACACACGCCCTTGCCGCAGCCTTCCAAACTTTGGTAAGACTTTTTGAGCTAGAATGTGATGCGAGTGGACTTGGCATTGAGGCGTGTTGATGCAAGATGGTAAACTGTTGCATACTTTTAGCTTAGAAATTGCATGGTCCTCTTCTTAATTACTCTAATGATGATGATAAAGAATTGTATGCACTTGTCCGTTTTTTGAGACGTATGGCCATTATTTGTGGCCTAAGGAATTTGTTATACATTCAGATCATGAATCGCTAAATATCTTAGCCTCAAAATAAATGAATCGTAGGCATGCTAGTGGGTTGAATTTATTGAGTCTTTTCCTTACATTATCAAACACAAAAGGAAAAAGATAATATTATTGTTTGATGCCTTGTCTCGACGATATACTATGTTGTCCCAACTTGATTGTAAAATTTTTGGGCTTGAGTCAATAAAAAAAAGAACAATATGTGCTTGACCCCCATTTCAAAGATGTGTTGCTGAATTGTAAAGAGGGTCGCATGGAACAAGTTTGTGATAAATGATGGATTTGTGTTTAGAGCTAACCGCCATGCATTCCAGCTTGGTTCCGTCACCGTTGTTGTTCTGCGGAAGTTTATGGTGGAGGGGCTTGATGGGACACTTTGGAGCCAAGAAAATGTATACTTCTATACTTGTTGGTCATTTCTTTTGCCAAAGATGAGGAGAGATGTGGACGATTTGTTGCTCATTTGCATGACATGTCAAAAGGCTAAGTCACGACAAAAATCCAAATGGTTTGTATATGCCTCTACACCGCTCCTAGTGTTCCTTGGGAAGATATTTCAATGGATTTTGTGTTGGGGTTACCAAAAAAGGACTAGGAAGGGTCGTGATAGTGTTTTTTGTGGTTGTGGATAGATTTTCTAAGATGGCACACTTTATACCTTGTCATAAGATCATGATGCTACACATATCGCTGATTTGTTCTTTCGCGGAAATTGTTCGCTTGCATGGTGTGCCAAATTCAATTTATCCGGGACCGAGATGCTAAATTTCTTAGCCATTTTGGGAGAACTTTTATGGGCTAAATTGGGACTAAGCTTTTATTTTCAAATCCAATTTTGTCATCCCCAAACCGATGGTCAAACTCAAGTAGTGAATAGAACTTTGTCTCGCTATGTGTTAAGGGCTGTTTAAAGAAGAATATTAAAATGTGGGAAGAATGTTTGCCCCATATTGAGTTTGCTTATAATCGTTCATTACATTCTACTACAAAGATGTACCCATTTGAGATTGTGTATGGCTTGCTACCACGTGCTCCTATTGATTTAATGCCTTTGCCAACTTCTGAAAAATGAATTTTGATGCTAAACAACGTGCTGATTTGATGTTAAAATTGCATAAAAACAAAAAGAAAACATAGAGCGTATAGAATGCTAAGTATAAGATTGCTGGTGATAAAGGTAGAAGAGAATTAACATTTCAACCTGGGATTTGGTTTGGCTGCATTTGAGAAAGGACCGATTTCCCGAGATGAGAAAATCTAAATTGATGCCTAGAGCTGCTGGACCATTTCAAGTGCTACAACGAATTAATGACAATGCATATAAGCTTGATCTCCCTGCAGATTTTGGGGTCAGTCCCACATTTAACGTTTCAGATTTGAAGCCATATTTGGGTGAGGGAGATGAGATTGAGTCGAGGACGACTCAAATGCAAGAAGGAGGATGATGAGGACATGAACATCATCTGATACATCCACACCGACACCATTGCCAACACCACTTGGACCTCTTACTCGTAGCCGTGCCCGTAAACTTAACCATCAAGTAAGTTCATTCTTAAACTCTTGTCCGTCATATTTAGACAATGGAGATGCGCGCACACTTGTTTTGCTTAGGAATGATGGAGAGGATAAGAAGGGGAGGTCATTTGCGTGGACTGGATTCGACAGCAGGACAACAACGACTCGTGACAGCGGTCACGACTTCATCCGGCTCCATTTGGGGTGTTCAAGGACTTCACACAAAACTTATCAAGTCTATTTTAAGATGGATCTGGACTCACGTCCATATCTACTCTGAGGTGGCCACAATTGCTAATTTAGTCCAGAGACCTTTTCTACGGAGTGGTTGTTTCTCGCACCTACTTTTTTTTTTTTGACATCATTTCGGCACCTACTTTGGACTGCCACCGTGACTCCATACGGCCTCCATTTTTGGCATTCCAGCACTTGGTGAAAAGCTATCGAAGTCTACTTTCACATGCATCCTGATTCAGATTTATATCTGCACTGAAGGGCCGTGAGTTGTCGATCTACTCCAACCTGTTTGTGGACAATTTCAGTCAATAAGGCATCTCCATGCAACCATGCAGTGGATGTCATTGTTCTCTTTGTTTTTCACTAAGTTTAGGAATTTATCACCGCACCTTAGTTCCCTCTCATGTACATAAGGCTCCTACTGCTGCCATTGTAATCGGGTTTTGCTTAGACATTTCTGTCATTGACAGTCGCCGTAATCGATTTGTGGAACCCCAACTCGTGTGCTTAATCAATCATCTGCAGTTTGTCCCAAATATTTGAGCTGCGTCTTTCGAGTTCTTGTCTGTGTTCTTCAAGCTGCAGGCAAGGATTAGCCTTCTTACGAGGTCAACCGTTGAGACACGGTTGATAACCTGAGGAGCGTCCGGTGCTAAGATTGCAGGGATCGGGTCTTTCGATCTGAAGCCGGATCGGTGTGTCGAACTCCACCAAAACGAAAGTTATCACAACCTGATCGGAAGATCGGGAATCACGTCCCATTATTCCTTCTCAAAAACTCCACGTGGGAGTAGAAAACTTCATAAACTCTAGAAAAAGAAAAACAAATCAGGATCCAAGTCAGGATTTGGTTGGGAGTCTCAGAATTCAGTGGGTTCACCATTCATCCATCAGTAGTACTGCATCCAAGTCAGGACTGTCAAACTTGAAGTACCCTTTTTTTGGGGAGGAGATTGACAATGTGGTGAAATCCCTTCCAAATAATAAGTCTCCAGCGCCAGATGGGTTTCCCTTAAAATTTAAATAAAAGCTTTTTACTGTGGGTATCTCCACCACAGTCTTTTTGATCAAAAAAAAAATCAGTTTACCAAAGTGGCTTGGCCCACCATAAGACAAGACGTTTTCGAGCTTTGCCAGACATACTTCTTTTTGAAAATTATATAGACCTAAGAAGTGTAAATTCCAGGACACACTTCTTTGAAAATTATATAGACCTAAGAAGTATAAATTCCTCCTTCATAATCTGCTGTACTGCTTTGACTGGGAGCTCCCGGAGCCGGTAACGAGGGAGGACGGAGGAGGCCGGAGGACTCACCGTCCATGTGTGGAGGAGGCCGGAGGACACCGTCCATGTGTGGAGGAGGCCGGAGGACTCACCGTCCATAAGAGACGATGCTCTTGCTTGTGCCGACCAGATACAATCATACGAGTGTGGTGGCAAGAGAATGAACAAAGCATGCGACGTACAATAATCTCCAAGTCACAACTATGGACCATTATCTGTACGTAGGTTGGATTGAACAAAGTAGTTTTGAGGTTCAATGTGGTTCGATCAGTGTCATCAAAGTAGGTTTCATCCATCATTATCTGTACGTAGGTTGGATTGAACAAAGTAGTTTGTAGTAGATCGTTAGTTTGAAGGCATCAATGTCACTCAGAAACTACAAACTTTTAAAATTGACAATCTGCAAGTCATAACTGTGAATAGTTAGCTAGACAAGTTAAACACCTGGGGTTCGGCCACTGCTCTGCTGGCACACAGCCCCTCCCTCATCTCGCTTTAATTGATTTTTAGAGAAATCCGTATTTTGGCTCTATCAACTCTATAAAAATGTCTTTTTTAATCAGCCCGTCTTTAGACTGCTGGCAGAACCACCTATAAAATGTCTCTTTTAGAGGCGACTTGTAATTTGGCACACCTCTAAAAATATGTTGCGGATAGTAAAATTCCTAAGTTTTGCAAATCAAGTCACATGACACTACTATACAAATGATTTTAGAAGATAGTGCCCAAACATTAACAAAGACGGGCACAAAATCCAACCACCTCCCAAAATACTGGGCTATTAATGGAGGTGGTCAATTTTATTTATTGAGGCGATCACATTTGCCTGCCTTGTAAAATCGATTTACGGAGGCGGTCATCTTAAGAAAAAACTGTATCAAAAAAAATCTTTATTTACGGAGGCGGTCACCTTAAGGCAACCACCTCCGCAAAATACATTTTCAGAAGAGGGTACATTATAAGGCCTCCTCCATAAAATATTGTGGGCCAAAGAAGGCCTGTTACCAGGTTTCGTAGATATATAGGTCAGCCAGCCTCTCTCTCTCTCTATAAACTCCCATAGGGCGCAGAGGCTCCGAGAGGCGTGTTGTGCTCTCACGCGGAGGCGCACAGGCTCTCACGTGTGATCCCTCCCTCCCCTCCCCATTCCACGTCGCCTCTCTCCCTTCCTTGCCGGGCACCCTCCTCTTCTCCCTCCCGACGGCCCCCATCAAGCGGCACCCCATTGAAAGGTCCTAATATAGCTAGAAGGGGTGAATAGCCCGATAAAATTTCTACAAATACACTAGAGCAAGTCGTTAGTAACATAAACAGTGAAGTGCAATTTTGCCTAGCTCTAGTGAGGGTCGCAAGTCACGTATCCAAAAAAATTCAGTTGCTATGATTTGTAGTCACACAATTGTTAAGTCACTACACAAGCAAGAAGCTAGCCCTGAAAACTAATTACAGTAAAGATCTTAGCACAACTAGTTTGCAATAAAGTAAAGGCTAATTACACTAAAGAGTAGCACAACTATTTTGGGGAAAATGTAAATAAGTGAGGGGTGATCCTTTTATATACCGACATTGTAGAGAAGATAAACTCAATCATACTAGCTACTACAATAAACATTAACCAAGACGGGCAATTCATCAGGATGGGAATGGGTCGGCCCAGACCTGGCCTTGACTTGACCCGTGGCCTTAAGGCCAATTTGCAAGGCCACGGGCCGATCTTAAATTTCCAAAGGCCTTTGGCCTTGTTGGTCCAATGGGTGCCCTAGGTCCGACCCAAAAATATTATCACTTAGTTTGTAATCGTACATTTAAACGGTAATTTGATATACTTTGTTTGCATTTCTACAATATTTTAGTGTACAGAGCAAAACACAGAAGACTGTAAACAACTTGGGCTTCATATCACGGCAAAAACACCCGTAGTTGACTGATCATATCAAGATAATTGCAGAAATACCAAAAAGAAATTATGGTAACATCATCTAAGAATCTAATCTAATGACTAATAACTTTATGAACAGATGCAACACAGGCACCAAGATGTCTCCAACTCTTCTAATGACTCCCTTCTTCATCATGGTCTCCCTTCAGTGAGATTATATTCCAAGTCGCATCTGCATAAATCAACAGATACTTTTAGTAAGACAACAGCATGCAGCTAACAAATTGATTCTCATTCTATGTTTCCAATATGGAATTCTCATTCTGCTCATTTTAGTAGTCTGACAATATCCTTTCTGTTAAATTTGAGTAAAATAATATAATGGAACTCCTCATAAGCAAATAATGGTAGATAAAATTTCATAATTTTATAGTTGCATGCTGTAATGGGACCAACATCCATTGTCCACACTTGTAGCTCCATCGTCAGCTGCTGGAGTCTGCATGGCGACTTTTGTACTTTTGGACACCAGAAAGTATAGTTCCGGTATCTAGATGTTACGCTTTGTAGTTTGAGTACCCATCTAGGAAACATCAAATAGTTTAGGTACCTACAGTGCAATTTACTTATTTAAAAACTAAAAAGAAAAAGAAACCCTAATCCTAGCGAAGCCCAATCAAACCCGTTGTCGAGCTCGCTAGGGTCGCATCTACCGGATTCATCTAGGGCGCCATCGGAGGTGGATGGGACCTGGTAAGAACAAGGCCCGATCTTCTGATAGGTTTGATAGCATCGATTGGTGGAGACATGACGTTTCACAACCTAGGCTTCAAACCAAGGCTGATTTGAACCCCACAACCGTTAGACCACAGCTTTGTTGGTTATCAACCACGCGCACGCCGATTGACCTTTCAAGAAGGCTTTTCCTACAAGCGAATCGAGAACACAAGCAAAAACGGATAAATGCAATATGAAATTGCAAATGTATATAAAGTTTGTCAATATGAGAGAAGTTCAAGTGTATGTTGGAACAACAAGATCAAGAACATGGGCCCTAGTTGGATTGCAAAAGACCCTGCCGTACAGTTGCTGCACGAGGAAATCAAGAACTAAACAAAAACCCACCTAATGGAGGTGGCCCCAGAACCTTATGTAATGAGAGGGCTTACTAAAGAGTGTGGCCGTGCTAATCTCTCGACGCAGTTGAAAACAAAAGAGAAAACCGACCGCATGGTTGCATGGAGGTCACATCCACTACATTGCATGCATTCCTCTTATTGACTTCGACTGGGAGTGGTTTCATGGATTCCTCTTATTGACTTCGACAATTGCGGCTATGAGCTACATTGAGGATTTGGTGACCATGGTTAAAATTAGGTGCAACAGCACCTGCGATTGCATCAATCTCCCTTATTGACTTCGATGATTATGGCTGTCGCTTCCAATTGAGGCCATGCTGGCCATGCGTAAAATTAGCTCCAAATCTAACAAGGGGACTGAGTTGGGGACGAAGTTGCAACTTGGGGAATACCATGGCGCATGTGTGTCCAGCTTGGCGATGTCCTCATCGACCGTTGTTGAGCTCTAGTTGCCACTAACATTGAATCCACCCTCTCTCGTACCAGGTCTAGCCCCCCGAGTCGCCGCCGCCGCAAGATTCGAGCATGGTCGACCTCTTCCTCGCCGGATCCCGATCGGGACAGCTCTACATTCCGCCGCACCACCTCCATGACATGGCACCGCCGCACTGTCTTTGCCGCCACGCACCGCCAGCCGGTGATGGAGGCGTGGGAGGCCTCGCGACGGGGAGAGTGGAGGAGGTAGGCAAAGAGAGAGGGAGGCGGGAGAACCGACATCGGGCTGTGGACATAGAGTGGCCGAGGGGACGAAGGGAATGAGCTGAGCAATCTAACCATAACTTCCTCTTTATATCGAGACGATTATCGGGCCTCGACCTGGCATGTTGGGCCTCTCGCATTTTTTGTCGCGGTCTTTACAACTAACGAACTTTGGAAAATTTATTTATCGTGGAGGGTAGGTTAGGATGCTCGCCATGGTAAATCAATTTTTCTATGGCGGGCTAAAATACCCGCCTCAAAAATAAAATGGCCACCACAGTTAATCGTGAAATTAACCATGATGAGCAAAATAGAGCCCGCCTCGGTTAAGATTTAGGGGTTTCTTTTGTAAAATTATTTGTATAGTAGTGTCACCAATATGATATACAATTAATCACAAGATAGCCAAGTAATACCATGAGCACCAATCGCACAATCAGGAGGATGAATACACTAATTTTTCTCCCAAGATTCACTTGCTTGTTGGTAAAGTAGTCCTCGTGGTGTCAACCAACACTACGTGGTTCGGTAGCCTAATTGGTGTTTCACAAGCCAAGTGACCACCGGGCGCCGCAAGAACCTACCACTAGTGAGGTAACTCGATGACACGAGCAATTTACTAGAGTTTCCTTTAGTGTTCCACCGGGTAAGTCACAATAACCTCTAACAAATCACAGGTGGTGGCCAAGAACAATTACTAACTCTTGTCCATGCCAGCTAGGTGACAACAATCACCAAGAGTAACGAGGAATCCACCGGCAAGAATGATGCCCAACTGACACTAGATGCAATCACTCAAACAATACACTTGATCGGGCCAATCTCACTTTGCATTGCAAGCAAGCAAGAGAGATGAGTGGGAGGGAGTTTCCTCACCAAGAGTATGCCTCAATGATGAAAATGTGCAAGAGAGTGAGTTAGAGCCGGCCTCAAACCTTAAATAGAAGGGCCAACCCCAACTAGCCATTATGCCCACGTACCTTAAATAGAAGGGCCAACCCCAACTAGCCATTATGCCCATGTACGGGGCAGACCGAATGCGCTGCTCGGTAACTGTCCATGTGTCCCTTGTATAGATGGCCAAACGGGCCGCCCAAAGATGGCACTAGCACGAGCACGATGAGGCATGGCACGATGCGGCATGGCAGCCCACCGCGCCATGCCGATAGTGCCAAGATGCCAAGAACTCAGCCTTCTCGTGCACGCCATAACGCCGGTAAGCCGCGGTCGCGTCGCGCCATCGAAAGCACGGCAGCCCATCATGCCTCTCGCCGATGTTTTACGACCGAGAGCCTCGCCACGGGTGAACCGGGCGCTTTGTTCGGGCCTCGACGAACCTGGAGCCCGCGGGGCTTGTTGCGCAGCTTGACATGGAGAGCGGAGTTTTTATATCGGCCCGGGCCCCCGATCAAGGATCGAGTAAAGACCTTTATGTCCGCCGGGCGTGAGCCTGTTTTCATTGATGGGGTCACCGAGAATCGGCCGTGAGGCTTACAGCGCTTGGTCGCGGCTGCTTGTGTTCTCAGACGTCAGACTCGCTCTCCTTTCTACGAGGTGTTCCTTGGTCGCCTTTTATAGTCCAAGGAGCCAAGGAACTCGCTACGATCCTAGTCGGATACGTAGAGGGTTGTCCGTAGAGGAACCGAACACCCAAACCCCTTACAAGGTAACCTAACTAGTGTTTTATCCTAGTTACAACAGAAGTCACCGTAGCTATGCTTCCATTGCCTTCTCGAGTTGTTTGGGTCGCAGGCTTGATAGAACCCCTCGCGCACAACTCGTAGAGTTCTTGGTGATCCTCAGATCCACAAGCCCCCGAGCATCTCAAGGTCGAGTCATGAGGGTCGCTTGCTTTCTTCAGGCGAGGCCTTGATATGGTCTTCAAGATCATCTTACGGAGTGCAATTTTTAAAAAGTGCACCCGTAGGGTGTAGCCCCCGAGCTTGCTTTTTGGCACAAAGAGCCGGAAGGTCTTTGAGTTCTTCTCCTCCGTCTCGAAGTTCTTTTCTCGCCGTCGGGGGCTCTTCTTCCTGAAAGGAGAGCCTTGTCCCGCTAGCCCCGAGCATCTCAGTTTGAGTTGTGAGAGCCGTCCGCTTCTTCCCGGTGTGTTCTCGATGCGGTCCTTGTTATTCGTACGGTGTGCACTTTGCAGTAAAAGTGCACCCGTAGGGTGTAGCCCCCGAGCTTGCTTGCTTTTTGGTACAAAGAGCCGGAAGGTCTTGAGTTCTTCTCCTCCGTCCCGAGTTCTTCTCGCCGCCGGAGTTCTTCCTCGAAAACCTTGCCCCGGTATCCTCAGAGCCCCGAGCGCCTAAGAGCTTTTTTCGTAGATGGAGCTCTTAGAGGTTCCTCATGTGTCCCGAGAGTTTGACCGTTTTCTTTTTCCGCGCGCTCATGGGAGTCATAGTGCGCTTTTATCGCGCTCCGCTTTTTTGGAAAAACGCCGTGTATGGCGCCATTGCCATAAATTCCCCTTCGCGTGATTTGAGGTGACCGCCCTTTTTTTCTCGGGTTGCTTCGCTCTTCTCGTGGACTTGGTCCATAGGCATGCCGGTTCCGCCTATAAATATGGCCCATTCTCAGATCGGTGAGGATCCGTAGAGTGTCTTTCTTCTTTCTCTCGCTTCTTCTTCCTCCTTCTAGACAGCTTCCTTCTCATAGAAAAAAGCTTCATTCTGAGCTTCTCGATCCATGGTGGTGCCTTTGAGTGAGTTGGATCAGCCTCCCCAATCTTCTTTAGCCCTTCTAGGTTCTTTGTGAGTGAGGGATGTCTTGTGATCGAATAGCGGCAAAGTTGCTATTCCCGCAGCTAGCTCCACACCGGGAAAGTTTGAGGGGTGAGTGCGGGAGGTCTTGTGACCTAAGATGATCTCCTCTCCTCCTCCTTCGTTTTCTGGTGTGGGTCAGTAGGGTTCTTTTGGTTACCCTCCTGGTCCTCTTTTTGGTCTCCTTTCTCGTCACTTGGGTAGACATATGCATATGCCTTCCCAACCGGCATTGGTCGCTGCCATCTTCGAGGAAGGTTGTGCCTTTGAGGAATTGCTGAAGATGGTGCTCTTTGGGTGCGCTTCCTTCTACTCTTGTGGAGTTGAGCGCCCCTTTGGGCCTTTTCGGCCCCGGCCGCGCGTGGTGAACTCCTGAGCCTTCTCAGAGGGTTCTTTCTTCGCCAGTCGCTTATCTTGATCCTAGGGTCCATTCGGCCGCCGCCGCCGGGGTTCTTTCGACATCCCGGTGTTTATGGACTTGGGCGCAAGGGTCTTGACTTCGAAGTGACCCTGGGTTGTTGAGACTCAGGCTCTTGGGGTTCAGTCACAGCTCCGATCGCTCCATCTTCTTCGCCGTTGGATGCCGGTTTCTCCCGCCTCGCGGTGTTGTACTTTTAGAGTTATAGTCCCCCGGATTTTCTTTTTTGTATCTTGTACGCTGGAGTTCTTGTTGAGCTCCCCGCGCATCCGAGTCTTCTTTGTATCTTGTAGGAGTTGTTTCCCATGTAACTTGTAATCTCCAAGATGCTGAATAAAGATGTCCTGCTCCTTTATCCGCTTTGTACTTAGTACTTTTTGTGTGATTCTGACCGCCTTCGTGCGTACTTGTTGTGCTTTGTCTTGTCATTGCCGTTGTCTTCCCGAGCTCTTCTTCTTCTGGATGACTTGATGTGATTGCGCCTTTAGAGTTCTTCCTTAGGCTTCTTGCTCTTATGTCCTTCATGTAGGTTCGCGCCGAAGTTGTTTGGGGTCACTCATTGTGACACCGCCAAGAAACTCTCGGTTGATGGTCCAAATTTTGTCTTTCTAGACTTGGCCGTTCATAGTATTGAAGTCCTCGCTTCGAGTTGTCAAGGTCGTTTGACTGGTCAGCTTTTGTCTTCTTTGTAGATCCGCTGAGGTTAACGTAGGATCTTGTCCTTGTGCATCTTTTGGGTTGTTTCTCCCTTGACGCGTCGGTTTATCCTTTTCGTAGTAGATTGGAGTCTTGCAGTCGCTGCTTTTCAGAGTAGATTGGAGTCTTCTCAAGGGATCAACTTGCCTATTTTTGTAGACTTGGTCGGGTGATAGTCCCGGTTCTCCTAAAATTCAGTACTGTCTTTTCCTCAGTAGTGTCAACCCGCCTTTTCTCAGACTTGGTTGGAGGTATTTGTAGAGTCTTGCTCGCTTGTCAGACTATTTTTCTCTAACAAATGACTTCGCTTCTTCTTTCGAGACTTGTCATGATGATTGAGGCTTGTTCTTGAATTTTAGAGTTCTTCTTTTCGAGTACCAGCCATCTTCTCTCGTAGATTTGCCGATAATAGTTGTGGAGGCCTGCTCTCCGCCTTCATGGTTGTTCTTCTCCTAAGGTTCAGCTCGCCCTTTCAGATTTGCCGGAAGTAGTTGTGGAGTCTTGCTCCCGGTTTTCGTGGTTGTTCTTCAAGATTCAGCCGCCTTTGCCTTTCTCAGAGACTTGCCGAAAGTAGTTGTGGAGTCTTGCTCCCGGTCTTCGTGGTTGTTCTTCCGAAGATTCGCCTTGCCTTTTCTCGTAGACTTGCTAAAAGTAGTTGTGAGTCTTGCTCCTGGTCTTCGTGGTTGTTCTTCTAAAGATTCAGTTCGCCTTTTCTCGTAGGCTTGCCGATTGTGGTTGAGTCTTGCTCTTGGTCTTCAGAGTTGTTCTTCTGAAGATTCAGCTCGTCCTTTCTGATGACTTGCTGATGGTTGTTGTAGAGTCTTGCTCTTGGTCTTCGTGGTTGTTCTCCTCGAGATTCAGCCTCGCCCTTTCTCGATGACTTGCCGATTGTTGTTGGGGCGTCCCCGCTTTGCCGTGGTTGTTTTCCTCTGGCTTGCGACTTTCGTCTTCTTCGAGACTTTTGTCACGATTGTTCTGGAGGGTTACCCAGCCGTTAGGTTTCTCCATTTAGGCCCTCTAGCGCTTGTCCTTTCTTGGACATGCTAGTGTATTTTGGTGGAGTCGTGCTCCCGAAAGAGTTGTTCTAACTCGGGTTGCCCTTCGGGCTAGGGGCTCTCCCATGCCGTCCGGTGGACTATCGCATGACATCCCTTGAAGGGTTCTCGGCCCCGCCCATTTAAGTGCACCGGCAGATGAAGGTCAAGATGGTTGGGTTCCTATTTCATAACACTACAATCCACCTTGCCCGGGTTTGGGCTGCTCTCCTTTCTCGAGAGACTTGTGTGAGACGATGGGTTTCTATTTCACAACACTACACCGCTTCACGCCCTATTCGAAAGGCCGTCCGCCGCCATTGGACATGGTGGCGCTTTTCGACCCTTGATGGCCTCGCGACCCAGACGGGCCGATCCCAACGCCCCTTTTTTTCCAAGAGTCGGTTCACGATCTTCCGCTAGGATTTAAGGTGTGGACGCTATTCCGAGCTAGGACTTCGTGATTCCACCCTTTGAATTTGACCTCCGTTTTGGTGGTCGGGGTTGCCTTCTTTGGTCGACTTCTTCTTGCGGCGGCGCCAATTCAGGCTGTTTTGTTCTTCTCCCGTAGGAGGCATGCGCTCACCGTGGCATCTTGTTTCGTTTGAAGTGCCCGGTGGCCGCGGTATTTTGTGACCTCTTTTGGATGGTCCGTAGTTCTTCTCAAAGCTTGATCTTCTTTCTTTCTTGAAGTGTCGAGAGTTGTTATCGCTGCTCGCTTCTCTTCTCGCTGCCTTGAGTTCCTCTCGATTATGGATAGAACCTTCTAAGCTGGTTTATGTGCCAAGAGTTTCGATTTCTTCTCCTTGCATTGTCATCGCCTTGTAGGTTCCTCGGTCCCAGCATCTCTTTGACGATATATGGTCCTTCCCACCTGGCCGAGCGCTTGTGCTTGCCTTCCGTCTTTGACTTCTCTTGAGTACTTGATCTCCCGGGGTTGAGTTTTCTTGGACGGTGCTCTTGTCGTAATGCCTTCTCGAGTCCTTGGAGATACCTTGCGCTCTGTAGGATGGCGTTTTGTTCTCGACTTCTTCGCATACCGATTTCTAGTCTTCTTGTCTGCTCTCCTTCCCCCTTCTTCAAATTGCTCGATCCTTAGAGAGCTCCATATAAGGTCTCATCAGAACGGCTTCCGATCCATAGGTCGAAGAAGGGTGAGTAGCCTGTTGCTCGCCGATTTGAGTTCTTAGGCCCTGCATAACTTTTGGTAGTTCTTCAATCCATTTGGCTCCGTAGTCTTTGAGTTCTTCGTATAATCTTGGCTTCAGTCCGGCAAGGATGAGTCCGTTTGCACTTTCGACTTGTCCGTTAGCCTCGAGGGTGTGCTACTGAGGCATAGTCTATCCGTATGCCACAATCTTGTGCCCAGCCTTCGACTTCGGCCGGAAAGGTGATCCGAGGTCGCTGATGATCCTATTGGGCATCCCAAATCTGTGCATGATCTCTTGATGAACTCGACCGCTTTTGATGGAGTCAAGGTGACCAATGGCTTGTATTCTATCCACTTGGTGAATTTGTCAATGGCGACGTATGTACTCATATCCTCCCTTGGCTCTCTTGAGTGGTCCGACTTGTTCCAGCCCCAAAGACGAAAGGCCATGATGGTGGTATGCGTATCACGTTGTGTGTCGGCACATGTGCTTGTCTTGCAAACATCTAGCATCCTTTTGCATTTTCTCGACGAGTTCTTCTCAAGGCCTTTTGAGGGTCATTGGCCGCAGTATCCTGTTCTCAAATGCTTTTCCCACGAGGGTTCTTGACGCCGCGGGTTTCCACAAAGATCCGTGAGTGGATTTCTTGAGGATGTCCTTTCCTTCTTTAGAGCTTATGTATTTGAGTAGTACCCGATGATGCCGCTTCTCTTATAAAGCTTGTCTTTGATGAGCACGTAATTTTGCTTCTTCTCAAGATCCCGGTTGTTGTCAGCTTTGTCTTTTTAGTGTCTTGTTCTTGATGAAGTTTATGATGTCTTCAATCCAGGAGTTGTTCTTCGACCGAGAGATTATCATTACTCGCTTTAGAGCCGATTGCTCCATGTTGTTTTCTTCCTCGGGTTCTCCTTGATGGATGGTTTCAAGAGTTCTTCGATGAATACTCCCGGTGGGACTTGGGCTCGCCGATCCGAGTTTGGCTAGCACGCCCGCCGCCACGCTCGTATCTCTAAGCACGTGTAGGATCTCTAGGCCTTGGAAGTTCTTTTTCCAGCCTATGCATTTCTCGCGCAATAGAGGCCCATATTGTCCTTTATGCAGTCCCAAATCCTTGTTGACTTGATTGATGACAACCGCGAGTCGCCGTATACTTGTAGTCTCTGATTCCCGAGTTCTTGCTATCTTGAGGCCATGGATGAGTGCTTCATACTTCGCCTCATTGTTTGTAGCCCGCCACATGATTTGTAGCACGCACTTGAGTTGTCTTCCTTCCGAGATATGAATAAAATCCTAGCTCCCGCTTCCCCTAGCTTCAACGATCCATCAAGTACATGTTCCAATGTTTCTGATGTCGCCGATATGGGTTGTTGGAGCCCGTCCATTCTCGCTATGAAATCTGGTAGTGCTTGGGATTTGATTGCTCTTCTTGGGGTGAACTCTAGATTCATTGCTCCGAGCTCTACTGCCCATTTAGATATGCGGCCCGTTGAATCTCCGTTCCTCGATGTCGCCTAGTGGTGAGTCGCTACACCGTTATCTTGTGACCGCCGAAGTAGTGTCGTAGCTTCCTTGATGTGATTAGTATGGTATAGAGTAGTTTTTGTACGTGAGGGTATCGAGCCTTGACTCGATAGAACCTCGCTCACATAGTAAACCGCCTCCCGACCTTGTTAGGTTGCTCGGGCTCTTCTCTTTCCACGATGATTGCCGAGCCGACCACTCGTGTTTGTTGCCGCTATGTATAGCAAGAGTTCTTCTTGATCCTTTGGAGGTGTTAGGACCGAGCTGTTGTAAGGTATTGCTTGAGTTCTTCAAACGCTTTGTCGCCTTCCTCTCTGCCCACTTGAATTCTCCTTTTGTCTTGATGAGTTTGAAGAAGGGTAGCCCTTTCTCTCCAAGCTTGGATATGAATCGCTGAGTGCCGCCATGCACCCTATGAGCTTCGGACGCCCTTGATGCTTTGGGGTTGTGTCATGTCGTTGATTGCCTTGATCCGCTTGGTGCCGGCTTCAATGCCTCTCGTGCCGACCAGAATCCCAG
The DNA here is from genome assembly GCA_015847255.1 of Hyparrhenia diplandra. NCBI lineage: Eukaryota > Viridiplantae > Streptophyta > Magnoliopsida > Poales > Poaceae > Hyparrhenia > Hyparrhenia diplandra. The sequence continues at coordinate 7,262 of JADLZK010002189.1, read as the reverse complement.
TAGCCGTCCCCGAAGGTACTCCAAAGACGCATTTTGTTGGGTTGAGCTTCCACTTCCACTTGTTGAGGTTCTTGAAAGTCTCTTCCAGGTCTTGAATCGAGTCTCCGTTCTCTAGTCTTCACCACCACGTCGCCTACGTAAGCTTCAAAGATTTTTGCCAATCTGCTTCTCCCAAACAAGTCTCAGACGCTTGATACGTTGTTCGGCGTTCTCTTCAATCCGGCGACATTGTTTTGTAGCAAGAGGGCACCGAAGGGGGTGATGAAAGAGGTTTTGCTCGATCTTCTTTCTTTAGTGCGATCCGGTGATATCCCGAGTAGCAGTCCAAGAATGATAGTAGAGCCGATCCCGGCCAGAGTCAACTATTTGGTCAATCCTTGGTAGCCCGGCGGGTTCCTTTGGGCAATGCTTGTTCAGTCCGTAGTCCACACACATTCTCCGCCTCGAGGTGTTTTTCTTCTCGAACTGTAACCGGGTTGGCTAGCCATGATGTAGGATTTCTCCGATGAATCCCGCCGCGAGTAGTTTTGCAATCTCCTTTTGATAGCCTCCTTCATTTCTCGGTGAAAACCTCCTTAGTCTTTGCTTGATGGGTTTGGATCCCATATTGATGTCAATTCCGTGCTCACCCAGCTCCCTTGGTACGCCAGCATGTCCCGCCGGTTTCCGTGCAAATATATCTTTGTGTTGCCTTAGGAAGCCGGGTGAGCGTGAATTCCTATTTTAGAGATAGGTGGGCGCCGATGATCACCGCCTTGGATGGATCGCCCGCTTGCGCATCAATGTGCTTGACGCCGGCCTCTTCTCGTGGAATCACTTGCTTGCTTCTTGGCCGTATCTCGAGTTCTTTCCGATTCGCATCCTCCGCTCATCCGTTGAGTTCCTTTTTCTCCAAGAGCTCCCCTGCCTTGTTTGCGATTTCCACGCTTGTACGTCACACTCGAAAGCTTCCTTGAGGTCTCCCTTGATGGAAAGAACCCCAAAAAGGTGCCGCATCTTTAGTAGAAGATACGGGTAGTGTGGAATAGCCATGAATTTTGCAAATGCGGGTCTTCCCATAATGGCGCCGGTATGGTGACTCGAGATCCGCCACTAACTTGATGTGCTCGTCCGTAATTTGATGGAGATCCAAATGTAATCGGGCAAGGTGACTTGTCCAACCGTATAGCCGCCGTCCGGGTACTATTCCATAGAAAGGAGTGCTTGAAGGAGCGATAAGTCCTGAGAGGTCTAGTCCCATCTTGTCCAAAGGTTTCGAGAATATGATGTTCAACCCAGCCTCCTCCGTCGATCAACACTTTGGTAACGGTCACTCCGGCTATTGTGGGTTCTAGCACCAAAGGATACAAAGCTCTGGCTGTTGCTCCACACTTGTCCATTGATCCTCCCCGGTGAACCGAATCGGATATTGGGACCAATTGAGGTAGCGTGGTACCGCGGGTTCGCGCCGCCATGATTGATCGGAGTGCTAGCTTGTCTTGTCTCTTGCTCTTTGATCCGGGTACTCCAGAGAATATGACGTTCAAGGATCTCGCTTGCTTTCTAGAAATCCCCCTGCCTTTTGCCGCTTCAATGGCTTCTTCTCTGCTTTCTTGATTGTTTCCTTTCTCGAAAGGTAGTTGTTTCCTCCCTTGTACTTTTCCCCGAAAGTGGTACAGCTTCCGAGCGCAAAAGCGGAGCTCCGTGGTGGTAGATGCAAGGTAGGTCTTCTAGCTTGATATTGCTTCTGCTCCTATCGCCATTGTTGTTGTTGTTGAACCTCTATTTGTAAGGTTTCTTTGACTTCTCCGCCATTGCGACGACATTGTCCGGTCCTCGCTTCTTTTGTCGTTGAGAGTTGTTTTGGTCTTTCTTCTCGGGGCTTCTGAATTCTTTCTTTCTCGAAAGCGGTCTCGGTTCTTTCTTCAGCTCCGATCATCTTCTCAACAGTAAGCTTGAACTGCTCGCTTGTCCTCGGGTTGTCCTTGTAGAAATCGAGAATTGCCATCTTGAGAAAATCCCCGCTACCGAAGACGTCTATTACTTCCCTTTCGGTGATGTCATGCACTTGGGATCTCATCTCCCCGAATCTTCGCAGTAATCTCGTGGATTCTCCCCGGCTTCTCGCTTGAGGCTTTTCAACTCACCGAGTAATAGGATGGGTGATGATTCCCGCGGTTGCCACAGAATGCTTTCTCGTAAGTCTTCCCAAAGATCGGATTGAGCCCCTTTCGATCTTGTCGAACCATTGAGCGGTAGAGCCTCTAGGGCCATGGGAAAGAAGACGGCTTTTTACGTCATCATCTCCTCCAGCCAGCTCAATGGATTGCGAGTAGACTCGAGCCATTGTCTAGGCCTCTGCTTTTCCCATCGTATTTTTGAGTGGTTTGACGGCTTGAACTTTGAGGTAGCTTGACTTCTTGTAATCTTTCAAATAAGCAAGGAAACCCGTCAGAAGCTTTCCGTCGTTCTCTTTCAAATCTTTCTGAGGTTCTTCCTCCTTTGGGTGAGTTCCAAAGAGGTCGATATGTTGATTCTCGACGACTTCTTGTCGGCTTAGTCTTGGTGCAGGGCTTTCCCCCTCGGGGCCTCCGGTACTCGCCCCGCCATCCCTCCGTGGTGGCATGGAGTTGTTGGAACCCTTCGGCCTTCCCAAAATTTCTCAAAGACGTTGGATCGACTTGAGTCCGAGAGCCGCTTGCCTTTGACCGTGACATCCCGGGGTCTCTTTCTGACAGCCTTTGTAATGCCTCCTTGATGAGTCTCTCCTCGTCATTTAGGTCCAGTAGCGCCTTCAGCGGTCAATCAACCCTTGTAGTCTCTCCTGTGTTGCCCTCCGATCGCCTTCGCCTTCTTCTTTCGATTTCAGCCTCCTCGTATTTGTGTAGATCGGCTTGATATTTGTTCAGAGCTTGCATGCGTGCATTCGCCCCTTAATTTGGCGTCCTTCCTTCAGCTTGTTTTTTTTCAGCCTTTCTTGACGTTGGTATTCTCCTTCGTCGACGAGGGGTTCTTTCGGTCCGCCGAGATATTGGATAGGCCTTCGCCGCCAGACCCGATGTCGTGGGCTTCGGACGGTTAAGCGAGCACGAGCCGTAGCCACCATGAAGACTTCCTTTGTGGTCAGTAGCCTTGGGCCGCCACTCCTTCCGTCTAGGATAGGCCTTATGATGTTGGTCCTCCTTGTTTGTCCCCGTTGCTTGACGATCGGCTTTGCCGAGGGTTCTGGCCGCATGATGCACTCCTCCGAGTTCTTGTCAATATGAGCCCTCTTTTTGCGCCTTTCAAAGGAATCTCCAATCTTCTTTCGTAGTAGTCCCGCGCTCCTTGAATACGCGTATGCCGCCGCTGCGTAATCCTCGTAGGGAAATTGAAAGGTAATCTGACTGGTGTCCAGGGTTATATCCGAATCCCGCCTTCTTTCTCCGAAGTTAGAAAAGTATTGGTTGAAAAGTTTCCGAGTTGGAGTAGCTTCCATTATCCAAAGCCGGAGTTGAGTCGACTGAAGTTGCTTCCTGAGTCCGTATTCGCCCCGTTGTCTACCTTTCCCGAGTTGGTTTCGGTTTGGGCCCTTCCGTGTTGGTTCCCGAGCAAGCTTCGAGTTTGGTTCTCCGTCTTTCGAGGCGGCTTCGAAATTGTCGCTGCCGGAGCTTCTCGACGAAGTTCCGGGTTCTTCTCGGTCTTGGAGTCCTTGATGGTGCAGCCTGAAGTTTCACCGCCGCCATCGATCTCGCAAGCCCATGATCCAAGATGATCATCCCTCCTCGTCCATGTACTCATGATGTCGTAACCGCCGACTCGTCGGCTGAAATTCGACGAGAGCCCCTACCGGGCGCGCCACCGCCGATGTTTTACGACCGAGAGCCCGCCACGGGTGAACCTGGCAGCTTTGTTCCGGGCCTCGACGAACCCGGAGCCCGGCGGTTTGTTGCGCAGCCGACATGGAGAGCGGGGTTTTTATACTCGGGTTCGGGCCCGATCAAGGATCGAGTAAAGACCTTACGCCCGCCGGCGTGAGCCCGCCGATTGATAGGGTCACCGAGAATCGGCCGTGGAGGCTTACACGCCGCTGGTCGCGGGCCAAGCTTGTGTTCTCAGACGCTTGCCGCCGCTTCCTCTATGAGGTGTTCCTTGGCCGCCTTTTATAGTCCAAGGAGCCAAGGAACTCGCTACGATCCTAGTCGGATACAGAGAGGGTTGTCCATAGAGGAACCGAACACCCAAACCCCCTTACAAGGTAACCCGACTAGTGTTTTATCCTAGTTACAACAGAAGTCACCGTAGCTATGCTTCCATTGCCTTCTCGAGTTGTTTGTGGCCGCATGCTTGATAGAACCCTCGCGCACAACTCGGTAGAGTTCTTTGGTGATCCTCAGATCCACAGCCTCCGTGTCAGAGCTGCTCGTCGCGCCGCTGCCGTCGTTAAGTAGGAGCTCGGGACTCGCCGTCGCCGCTGAGCCTCCCGCGCTGGCCGAAGGCCGCCGCCGCCGCCGCCGCCGGCAGACGGGTGGATGCTCCCCGCCGAGCATTGCCACCTCAGGGACACTCATCTACCGCGCGCCGCCATGGGGAGCGTGAGGAGGCGCCGAGCAAGGTAGGCGGTGGTGGTGTGGTGGTGGCCGGGGTGCAGAAAGGTGAGAGCGGAGGTGAAGCACCGCACGGGAGGCCGTGGCCAGCGGGGGAAACGACTTGTGAAGCGACGACTTGAGGAAATGAGAGGGAGGTAGGGTAGGGTTCTGAGTGGGAGAACTATTATATTCAAGAATCTAACAATTGTGGTTCATCAGTGCTCATCCAATGTTGTAGATAAGCAGGCCACATTGTGCTGGCCTATTAACCGTGTTGTGCCTGGGCCAGCCCATGGGCCAAAATAGCGGCCCAGGCACAGCCCATATATGGTGTGTGTCGTGCCTGGCCCGGGCACTATTGACCGTGGGCTGGGTCGTGCTTTTCAGTGCTATGCCTGGGCCGGCCCAACAGGATAGTGCCTAATGGAAATCTTTAGTCCCTCGGTTTTTAGGGTACCACATTGATCTCGAACGGCTAACACAACTATGCTCATGTTAAGAAGCATCCGACGTGTTGTTGTCTATGATTGGACCACACCAGAGTTCGGTCACTACAAACACTACACGTTGTAGACTGCGCACCAGACGCGCCAACATGTGGCATTCGTCACGACCAAATTTACCACGAGAGGTATGAAATTGTGATTTCAAGACCGGACACGCCCACCGGAGGGTGATCGAATGCTCCCCGCAGATCCGTGCATACACCGCTGTTTCGGGCGCGCCAAGACACGCCACACCGATGCAACTCGCTACAGTGCACAATGTTGGGTGTGGAGTCCGATCAAGCCCAGGGAGGCCGAGCCTAGGGAGGACCGAGCTTAGTCGAGATGACCGACGCTGCTCTGTTCCCTTTGGGCACCATGTTCGGTCGGGTGTTATGTGACCCTTTCAACTGTTTCGCTTTCTCCCTTACTTCCAACTTGCCAACCACAAAGAGTGTACTCCATGTGCTCGAGTGTTAGCATATTTTCAATGCTTTTTTTCGAGATCACGCCCTTCGACGCGTTTTTCATTAAGCAGAGGAAAAGCATATTTTCAATGCATTTACATGGATTAGAAGTTAGCACACTAGGTCTTAATGCATCGACATGAATGACTTCACCTAGTGGACTTGATAAGTGTAATTTCCAATAAAAAAATCCCCTCTTAATAGTATGGCTATCAATCATAAATATGACCACCAAAAAACAAAAGGCCCTATGAGTTATATCTTTGCCCCGAATCCTTTTGTTCTGCATGTTTAGAGCACTTCATCCTCAGTTGCGGAGATCTCCATCCACCATCTAGCTTCATCACATGGTTTATAACAACCGTGCTCAATCACAACGCTCATGACAAAGATAAGTGCTAGGGTGTTATTCAAAACCAAACATTGCTTGAGACCCACATGACCATTTATAGAGACGGCTCCTTAAAAGTGTCCCCCTCAGGAGCATATTTCATTTTTTTACACTATCTCCAATAGAACATGCAAACCATGACCCAAACACAAAATAGGTTATACACAGTGGTTTGCCTATCAAAATCAACCCTCCAACAGAATACCCAAACGCTCCATGCATTTTGCAAACCATGCTTGTCGAAACACAAAATTGCCTAGTCCAGAGAGAGCGACACAAATATGTGGTGTCGTAGTGGTGGGCCCAAAGGACCGAAGCGCGGCCAGGCATGGGCAGGCGGCGTGGCAAGGTCATCTCGAGCGCGGCTGGTGGGGAGGACTCGGCGCAGCGAGTTCTGCCTCAGGGCGCAGCCAAGCAATGTTTGCAAGGGAGCCGCCGTGGGGAGGACCTAGGTGGCTCGTCGGCGGGGAGCGCGCAAGGCCACGCGAGCAGGGCTTCTCACCCACGGCAGCCGGATTTGGGGTCCTCCTCGCCCGTGACCGCCGGATCCAGAGGGAGGAGAGGGAGCGGTGTCGGCGCCAGCCGAATCTTGAGGCATGGGCAGGATAGAGAAGGAGAAGGGGACGGGCGGCGCCGTTCGACAAGACGAGAGAGATACGGGAACAGGCATGTGCCTTACTCAAAGTAAGGAATAGGTCTTCGGTTTGGGCATTTATTGTTGGAGGTGGCCTTGGTAATGAATCTTATAAAATTCAATGAGGAACGATTTTGTTCCTAACAATGTTTGTACTAATTATTAGTTTGTATGGGATGACGTGTTAGTAGATATATTAATCAATTCTACTTAACAAATCAAACGAAAGGTGAGAAATGAGAAGATGATCGCCTAACAATTCCGCAAAGTGAAACACCCCAAGGTGGCAACTTTCTGGATCATGAACTACGTACTAATCCTATCTCAAAAGTATACGTACAAGAGATCGAGCTTGAGTAATTCGCCGAACACAACATGATCGAGCGACGAACCACCAGAAACAACACATCGATCTTGGCATCTTGCTCGATCAATTTCTTCAGATTTTGTGTGAATGTGTCAGGCATACCTCCTGGCTTGCTAGCAAGCGTCGACTGTGAGGACGTGGAACTCCTCGAATGCCTCGTACTGGACAAATCGGAAAGGGCCATCACATGCGTGGTTATCCATTATTATTATGAAGAGTTGGCCATGGAAGTAGTAGTAACCAGTGCAGACGACAACATGGTTGCCTTCAAAATCCCTGCAGTCTCCTCGGTATAACGTGCTGTCGTCGTAGGCTTTTTCATCTGCGTACAGCGCACCAACCAACGGGCCTATTTTGTGGAGCATAGAGGT
>JADLZK010002188.1:0-95749 GCA_015847255.1 Hyparrhenia diplandra | reverse complement strand
GAGTTTAGGACTGCTAGTATAATGCTAATGCTTTGCCTTTGCAGTGGCAGTGTCTGGCTCTGATCGCTGGACACACGGTCGTGCTTGTTCAGAGCTCCAGTTCCTTAGGACAAGAGAAAGCGACTCACATATATATGCATGTTCTTGCTTCCTTTGCATTCCGAAGCCTGATGTAATAAGGACGTTGCCCGAAATGGATGCGGTCAGGGCCTCATGGCCAACATAGCTGTGTTAAACTGTCAGCATGAAAACCAAGACAGATAACCTGGCAAGAACTGGATGTCCGAATTACAACAATCTTGTAAATTTCCAACAGTGCATTGGTGAACTGTTTGGTGAACCTACTTGCACCAAGACCACATTCCATGGTCGGCTGTACCAACAGGAATCGAGTTTAGACTGTACAGAATCGTGTATGCACTCAACACAAGTATACCTCCTACTAAACTGTCAAACTGGACCTATCAGGACAACAATTGACCCATCCACTTCGAGGGTCAAAACTGGGATGTCACTCGGGTATATATGGGGTACCTTTAATGTCTGCTCAATCAGTTCAGGTATAAGCCGAGCAAGAACCCCAGCTGCTGCTGAGAGCAGGCCTGATGCTTTGCTCCGTCCACACCAGCACCAGTCTGGCCGAGGTCCGGTTTACTGAAACCCGCCACAGCATTTGAGATCTCCTCCACCCGATCAACGATGACGCCATGTACACCCATCAGGTATTGGATGTAGACTGCCTCCGACACGTTACGCAACCAAGGTTCATAGGAAGGTTGTAAGATGATTGGTGAACAGGCAATGGTTGACGGACACAAGAAACATGATAATGATATGCTGCTTACTTGAGCTCCCCATACGTGAGAAGTGCAAGGTTAGATTCTTGTGCTCTGACAACTGCAGACGGGTTCTTGAGAACGCCAGATCATACTCTAGGCATGCCCTGATGGCATCGTCAAGTGAGTTCCTTCTTGAATCATGGTATTTGGATGTCCCTCCTTCTGTTAGGAAAAGTACCTAATTTCACAATAGAGAAAAGGACGTAGATGATTATACTCAAAGTTAGGAAAAGTAACTAATGCAAAATAGGGAAAAGGACGTAGATGGTTATTAAAGTCGAGATGTATCTAGTACAATGTTGTCCAGTTCAGCCCAAACCTCATTTACTCAATCTTGGAAACAGGAGTGGGCTGCAATTATTTATGTAATTGAGCCTGCCAAGACTCAAACTCGAGACAACCAAAGATGGCCCATTCACTCATACTTCAACAATGCCTAGCAAGATTTTATTCAATAGCAATTCCACCATACACTAAACTGGATCTAAATTATAAAAGAGTTTAGGGCCTTCATAGTCTTGTGGAAATGGCCACTGACATGGCCCAGCACATAACACACATCAGATTCAGATCCTACCACAATGCTGAAACTACCGAGTAGGAGATGAGCCTAGCTTGCTAACTCCATTCTAGCTATCGACGTTAGCCCCCTGCAACAGCAAAACCTTGTATTTCGCTTAAAACCTTCACCGTTACCTCCTTTCACTCGGATTTCATCATCATCTTGCCACACCATTTGATGGGAGTGGGAGTGCCATTGAGTCCTGTATTTAAGAATTGGAATTAAATCGTATCAAAGGGCTACATAATAGGTGCATGTTTAGAAAGAGTAGTTGTTTGGGTACTGCCTTTACAATATCCAAGCTGCACATTATCTAAAAACCTAAGCTGCAGTGTAGACAAACTAAACTGCTAAACTTAAAATGTGTGGATGAAACCTTCATGAATCGAACATCTGGTATAAATATGACGAAAAGAAAAACACATACCTCACCAGCTCGTGGGACCTGAAAAGATGACGAAAAGAAGAAACATATACCTCATCATCTGGTCTTTCTCGACACAGGCAGGCCCTGTTTCTCTATGTCCTAAACCTGAATAGCAAGAACACACATGGGTGTTTAGAATGAATCAGGTAAAGCTTAGCAAGTATATAAATTAGTTTCCAAATAGTGATATCCTGGGACTGGTGCTGACCCAAACTCCATCTGTGGGACTGTAGGAAAACTAATAAGTACACCAAACCAATAATCCTATCCAAAAAGTAGGGAACATGGCACATCTTTAAAATAGAGAGGACATTACCACTCCTATTTGCATCCTTGATAAGCTGCTCTCTATGTCCTTGCCCAAGAGCCTTTTACATATGTCTGCTTTTCCCATCGCCTATTTATTTCTGCAAAATAAAAAGTCAGACTATGGTTATGATATATGTTCGTATCAAAACAGTAATAAATACTACCTGTTACTGGTGCCTCCAAAGTACACAAAATAGAATAGGTTCAGTGGGATGAAAAACAGAAATGACCAATTCACCATTGCCTTAATTATCATGGAACAGGTAAAAGAGATGGCAAAAATAGAATCAATGTTGTCCATGATCAATGACTCAACTATGAACACAGTCAAAGGATTACCTTTTAGACTATCTAGATTAAGATATTATGAAGCCACAAAAAAATAATCCATGAGTAATTTGCCAAGACATATGGAAAAAAAAATATATATGTTGGTCTTAAGCAACTAAATTGATATGGATCAGTGTTATCAAAACAAAAATCAGTGAGATCAAAACTACAACAAATTTGAGAAAGCTTCATACCACACATAAGATGGAGGCAATTAGTAAAACCAAGCATCATTACCTCATGATTAACTAAAGAAGATAAACCAAGGCCAGCTATTTGATTCAACAAAAGCGGGATGGCTGCAGCAAGCAAGGTGCTGGGAGAGGTGCACCTATCATTCTGCAAAACAAACAAAGTGAAATGCATTCCTGTGGCATTGAGCCATTGCTGTATCAAAGAACACATTCATTTGTTAGCAGAAAAATCCATTGCCAGCACAGGCTGACAAAGGTGGCCCCTAGGCAACAATTAGGAGCATGTAAATATATATACATTCTGAAGCTAAGAAGTGCACGAGCAAAAATGGATTTTTAGTACTACCAAGGTAATTGATATGGGCACTGCAGAACCCAAAGTACATTAAAATAAGACTTGGTTAACTGTTAACTACCATCTAGGACTGGGAAGAGCACATTTTTTCCTGTTAACTGCCATATATAGGCAACCACAGTAGTTTACCTGAACCAAATCAGCAAAGATTCCTTCACCAAAAGGAATAGATGAGTCTGAATCATAAGAAAAGTAGCAAGAAAAAAATGTTCCAACTTTCATAAAACAAATATTGGTCACAGACAGGCAATGTGTTTAGTTGTGTAATCTTTGGGAACAGGGCATGTGCTCAGAACCAGGAGTACATAATCTGACATCAGTAGAAATGATCACAAGCCTAGAATCACAATAATGCGTTGTTAACATCACAGGCAATGATCATAAGCAAGAATGGGTGGAAAACCAAAGGGAATGATCAAATAAGGCAAAGCGAGAAACCATCAGAGCAAATGTCATCAGAAGTTGTACATTAACAGTGCACCATTTCCTCTGAGACTAATGGTGCAGGATTAGTTGACACGTTTGTACTGTGACCATTGCCTGAGTTGGCATAAAAGAAGCAGAAAGGCTTCGAAGCGCGTAAAATACAATAGCTACAAAGAGACGCAAAAATCGAAGAAACCAACCGACCACTACCAAAGAGGCAGGAAGAACTGCAGAAAATAGAATCAGTGCTCCAGTTCAGAAGACAGGGAAAATAAAATGAACCTTGCTCATGATCATTGCCTCAGTTATGAACACAGTAGATAGCTCATGACCATTGCCTCAGTTATGCATCTAGAGGAACAACGAGGTGTAAATTGTGGAATGATGGCCCACGATCACTGCATGAATCATTAGACATCTATATTGTGTATTCATCACAGCAGCGCCCCATTCCCTCAAATTAATCTAGCAGCAAGAGCATAGTGTACACATCATTGGACATGACCCAATTCATGAGCACCGTAATGCACAAAGGAAAGCAAAACCACTGACATGGTGATGTGCGCCGATATACGTCACAATATCATGAGCAGTGTACTAAGAAATCATACAAATATCATTGACATGGTCATGTCCTCAGTTACTAAGAAATCATTACTTGGCCTCAGACTGATGCTCCTTTGTTATTCCTTCCCTAGATAAGAGTCATCGGTGGCACTGACTTTCTAAAGCCCAAAACAACGACAAAACCAAGACCAAAGCATCCATGGAAGCATGCAAGCCATCCACCCTTAGCCATCAACCCAGCTAGGCTAAAGGAGTTGCTTAGAGGTGGATGTTTCACATGTTTTTATGACACTCCCAAGAAACACCAATAACAGAACCAACTCCAGTGCCCCCTCCTCTCAAACTGAAGTCATCATCGACCGTGCACTCAAGCTCAACAGATTCTGCCAAACTGATCCTCACAACCAAACATACCTTCAGAAGATTCTAAATCCACAGTAGCCATAGAATCATGTGACACATGTAGCCCAAGCCATCAACCCAGTAAGCAAGGAGTTGCTTAGGCATGTATGTATTGCATGACTCAATAATCTGCCACATCCATACATGAGCATAACTGTCCATAAAGTTCCAGTAAAGCAAGAGCCAAAATCCGGAAAACACAAGCAGAGAGAGGAAGAACAGATTTAAAAGGAGAGAGGCTGCCTTCACCTGGGGTTACTCGTGCCGGAGTCCTCGCCGGCCGGCCGTGAGGACGAACCCACTGCTGAACCCTAACCCTAACCTAACCCTAACCCTAACCCTAACCTAGGGAAAATCATGAGCGTTACCTGCGAGGGAGCTGTACGGAGAGTAGGCATGGAGACAGAGAGGGAGGGGCCAGGGGAGGCGGGCGGCACCGCCACGACGCGCGCGCTGCCCCCATCGCGCCGCCGGCCAGCGCCGACCCTGCCGTCGCGCCGCACGCCAGCGCCGCCGCCGCCACGGAGGAGGAAGCAGACCGGGAGGCGAAGGAGGGGGGGGGGGGGCAGGAGCGGCGGAGGCGGAGGCGGAGGCGCGGGCCGCGGCACGCCACCGCACCGGGAGAAGAGGGAGAGAATGAGAGGCTTCGGCTTCTTTTTTTTACCGTGAGGAGCCAGGGAGAGAAGGAGAGGGTTCGGCGTTTCTTTCTTTTTTTTTTTTTTTTTACCATGAGGAGGGAGCCTATATATACCTTGGGTGCTACAGTGGGCTGAGGCAGATCAGATCGTAGAAGCTAAGATCGAACGATCTAAAATAAATTTGCTATCGTGGACGCTCTGGTTGGACGTTTTCTCCACACAAAATATTACTTTTAAATTGTAGCAAGGAGCTGGAGTGATGGCTATGATCCAATCAATAGATTTTGTAGCCTTTTCTCGCATAATAGGCCCCTATAGCTCAGTGGTAGAGCGTCAGTCTTGTAAACTGAAGGTCCGTAGTTCGATCCTGCGTGGGGGCATTGTTTTTTTCCTTATTTTATTATTATTATAATATAATTTTGTATTTTTTCTTAAGAAGCAACTCACCAGTCACCACACCATAAACATCATTTATTTTAATCGTTTTATAAACAAAGCTTACTCCTGCGCCAATAGTTATATTGCACTGACATAAAACATACATCTTCCAACAAGTCTTTTCCATTTTATAATCATTTTATGAACGTTGTTTCTTGAGAATCAACTAGCAACATCATTGCCTACAGAACATAAACAGCACTTATTTTCTTTCATTTTAAACAAGCTTACTCCTATATTGCACTGCCATAAAGGTATAAAAACACACAAAATATCATCTCACAAGTCCCCATACCAGAGGAAACAGATGCTGTAGAAGTATGAGTCGTTTGTACAAAGATGTATGAAAGCTCCACGGTACGACTATAACTGTAACAGATGCTGATGGAGACAAGGGGAAAAAAGTCTGGCAGCCTAAGCTTCAGAAACCAAGGTCTACTCAGTTGCTGGAACAAAAAGAATTAACAAGAACAGAAAAATTAGAATCTAAGCTTGTTACAACTGTTTTCTATCTCTCCATCCTCATGGATTATCTGACTAAGCCGGTAGTGGGGCCATTCTCACAATGGATCTCATCTGTATCATTTAGTGCGGTTACTGCATGTCAAGAAAACAAAGTACATCGATTAAACACCAGAAAATGTTGTGTTATTTACAGAAATGAAAACTATATACAACCCACATTTCAAATTATATGTTTTGATTTTTACTATGTATCTAGACATAGCATATATCTAAGTGCATAGCAAAAGCTATGAACCTAAAACAGCCAAAACTACCATAATTTGAGACAGAGGGATTAGAAAAAATAAGCACATGATCCAGCACACATTGATTTTCTTAATTGGTCTACCATCCTTTCAATGACAGCATGAGCTTATACTATTGGTGATTACAGTAAAATGACAATGTACACAGACCTTAGGAAGAAGCCTTGCTGATCGTCTTGGTAGTGTAGAAGGCTTGACCTTAGCAGAAGCACTTCGTAAGCTAAGTTGTATATTTCTGGGAGGTTCACTATAGGCTGCTGGTGTCATAGTCTCTAACTCCTCAAGCTCCTCAGCATCATTCTGACACTTCTTGTCAGTAGAATCATGACTTTGTGCTAACCTACAGAAGAAACGAACCTTTTAGGCATGCAACTAGTATTCGAAAACAAAAGTATGAACAGTGTTTATAGAAACATACTCTGCACCGAACTTTGAAGTCAGGGAATTAATAGCATTGTCCTTCAGGAAGATAGAAATTAGTTAGTAAATTGCTCTGGGGACACCAAGATCTACATCATTATATAGCATAATATACCACAAGCATAAATCAACAAAACACCATAAACTAGGTGCAACAAAGCATTCTGCTAATAAAACACCTTTCATCATGCACAGAAAGCATCACACCATCATAAACCGAACAGGGAGTTCATAAACAGAATGCCATATTAAAAAATAGAGCCCCCATCCCCACCCACCCACCCAAAACATAGTCAGTACAAGATAATGTAACAAAATAAAAGTCGGCACTGGAGGTTTGTAAATCTACTTTCTTAAATCATTCCTGGCTTTTGGAATGTACAATGCGCTGTAAGTTTTGCTAGTCAGAGTACACAAAGGCACTGGTAACTAATACCAAAAATGCCAGCTAAGGAGGTCAGTGGAATATCAATTACCAAATAAGCAGGTTTGCAGTTGCAGAGCTAAAAGTGGGACATGTAGACTTTGCCATGGACCAAAATAATATATTTACCAGCTTTCCTTCTCTTCCCCATTTACTACAAAGTGTAAACCAGTAAAATTAGTCAGTCATGCATTTACTATTTTTCGTAAGAGCAGACACTATAACTAGTTGAAAGTGACCCTTGCGTCCATGACTACAGAAAACAGGCAAAAACATCCTAAGATTAGTTGAATCTTGAATATAGGCAACATGTAGTGACCTACTTGTGTTTTCTATATGGTATAGGAAAAAAAGTGCTATGTAGGGAAAGTTTTGCTACATGTGTAGGCGATTTAGATAAACCGGAGGAACTCACCGCACCGAGTGCTCGGATGACAGTCATTTTAGCAAGTCAGAACAAAGTCAAAAAATATGGCTTAAAATAAGAGTGCATGCAAGGCTGATGTAATTAATAAAAGACATTGTCAATCTTGGAGCTCCATTATGTTACATATTTGAAGTCCATCCATTCAGTTTTTGAATTCATATTTTTATTCATAAATTGTGCATCCAAACCTGTAATTATAAATATACAGTACATTAGGAACATTAACAGAACCTCCCATGTGGCAATATTTACTGTTCGAGGAAAGCAAAATGTGTCACTTTGACAAATCTATTATCTAAAAAGAATTAACTATATATTATGAATTTATTAACATCAACCTTATGATAAGTAATAGAGAATGTTTTTAGTCTGTTATAATGATCAAAGCCAAAAAGGTTCAACTTAGGACAAAACCTAAATGGACTTACATTTGGGATCGAAGGTTGCATGGAGTGATCCCACGTCTCAGAGTTGGGTATGATACAAGACTAAAGTAGCACTTGACTAATCACCAATTTACTGATTTATGAAACCTCATGATGGAAGCTTGCCTTTGTTGCTTAATCTAGTTTACCCTTTTTGCTCTTTCATCCTACTTTCTAATTAAACATACATGCAGGATCCTGGAAGAGAGTAGATCTCCAAGTCCATGGTCAGCAAGCATAAGTCACAAGGCCCATCTACACACACTGCACATTACTTAGCAAAATAAGGTAGGGTTACACCCTGCACTTTTAGAAGCCAAGCATGCTGAGAAGAATGGTTCTTGTGCAGAACTTGGAAACAATTTCTCATGGAGGTATTCTTAAACACTGTTCCTTAAATGTTTACAGAACCAATTCATCTTGGGGACCACGCCACTTAGGGTGACATCAAAATCCCTGGCTCGAGCAAATCAGCAAGTTCATGTTATTTATTCAAATCTTGTGGATGTTACAAAACAATTGAATCGGTTGTGATATATTTTGGCAAGTGGTGACTAATATAGGTGGTGCTATTAAGCGCCGTACTCGATATAATGAATAATCTGACAACATAGTTGTGACGGTAAACTTCCATGCTTTGATTAAGTCAATCAGAATTTCAGCATAATAGTGGTTCAATTTCTAGTCATGGATCACAATTATCAGAGCGGCATGGAGAACTTGGCTCGAGTTTACGGCTGCTTGAGTTCTTCTGACCCAGAGAAAACAGTGTATAGAAAATGAATCACAACATGTATCAACTATGAAACTACGAAACATACAGAAAAAAGAAATGTTTGTTTGGCCATATAAGTCTTAGAGTGAAATGCACCGTGGGTACCCGAACTTGCAGCGCTGTGTCAAATAGGTCCATGAACTTAGAAACCAGCCATCTAGCCCCTCGAACTTGCGAACCCGTTCACCCCAGGTCCAGCCCGGTTTTGCATGGCTTGCATGGCGGTTTTACATGTGATGCTGACGTCAGCGATGACATCAGCACTTCTTTTTAATTTGTGAAATTGATATCTTTTTATTCGGAGCTCCAAATATAGCAAATAATATATCAATTTTAATCGTCTCGACGACCTCTTTGCAATGGTATACTCCGTTTTGTTATTTTAGATAGTTTTATTTCATGTAAAATTAAAAGGGTGTTTGGCACGCTTCCGCTCCCGTTTTATAGCTACGCTCCCACGAACTCCACCGTGGAGCAGCTCCACCGTAGAGTTTGTGGAACAAGCGGTACTTGTTTGGCACACACCTCCGCTCTAGATTTAGGAATGGATTGTTTTTATACAAGTGGTCTATTATACCACTGATTAGAATTGTATACTCGGCCATGCAAGATAATTACATACTCAATTTTAAGCTTGCAATTGCATAGTATACATGTATATACACTAGGAACCAAGGCAAATTTAATGGCTCAAGGTCAAGGAAATAACTGCTACACTCTACACTTCGTCTACTCACCAAATGCTAGCTAGTGCTCGTTCAGAAAAACATGCAAGCGAATAAAGAGGCGCACTGCTAACAGAGGGCCTGCGTTGTGCCGCCAGAAGATGCACGGCAACGGAAGGCATTGAACACTTGCCGAATACTCTAGGAGTATATTTTACATGTGAATGCGACGTTGCACTACTCAGCAGGAGGACTTCCTAACTTTGCAAGCGTACATGTAGAACGAATGCATCTATCGACCTTAGTCATTTTATATTTCACTCGTTTTATAAAAATTAAATATAGCAAATAATATTTCACTTGTTTTATAGAGATATTTAATTTTACACAAAATAAAACTATCTTGAATAACAAAAACGGAGTACACCATTGCAAAGAGCTCGTCGAGACGATCAAAATTGATATATTATTTGTTATATTTGGAGCTCGAATATAAAAATATTAATTTCACTAATTAAAAAGAAGTGTTGATGTCATCGCGACGCCAAGATCACATGCAAAACCGCCATGCAAAAACCGAATGGACCTGGGGTGAACGGGTTCGGGGCAAGTTCGAGGAGCTAGATGACCGGTTTCTAAGTCCATGGACCTATTTGACACAACACCGCAAGTTCAGTACGCATAGTGCATTTCACTCTAAGTCTTATGTCTTTGTAAACTGTACGATGGCATAAGAAACAGAAAAGAATCCAAGATGGAGAAGGACCATACATGTACAACAACAATAACAACAACAACAACAACAACAACAACATAGCCTTTAGTCCCAAGCTAGTTGGGGTAGGCTAGAGATGAAACCCATATGAAACAAAGATAAAAGAACGTAAAAAGGCAGAAGACAAAAAGATAAAGATAGGGTAGATAGAAAAGGAAAAAGGACCATACATGTATAGCAAACATAAAAAGGGTCACTAAGAGTGCATTTGGATGGGTGCCCGGAGCAGCTTGGACAAAATTCGGCCGTTGCCCATGGGCAAGGGCGTCATTTGGACACATGGCAGCACCCAAGCAGACCCTAATTATGGATTCCATGTTATTTTAGTATACTTTGTAACCCACTTAATTTTTGTACTTTGAGGCTATAAATATAATGTCTGCTGTGATGTTAAAGACTATTGTTTTATTAATTAAACCATCCAGTTGAATTTGTTTTAAAATCCTAGACATGGGAAATCTGTCTAGTTACTCTTCCCTTTTCCTCTTAAATCAGCCGACCTTCCTACTGCAACTAAATGGATCTAAACTGAGGACAAAATGAACATGTCCTGTAGTGTTATGGCCATGGGCCACCTGAGCAAAACCAACCCAGTTCTGTCCACCAGTGATTTGTTTTAGAAGAATTGGGTTTGGTTTAGGAGCTTTAAGACAGGTTTGAAAATCAGCGATATGGAAGTCAAGTTTGTTTAGGAAAGGATGGATCCAATCCATAAAGTTCGATCTATAGGCTTGTTTAAGTGTCAAGTTTGAAGTCCCTGCTGCTCATGCCTCTGGCCTCGTGCCCCTCCATTCCCTCTCCCTAGTGCTGCCACCTCCCTACTGCCTGTGGACGACATCACTTTCCCCGTCAGCGACAACATCCCTTCCAATGGCCTATTACCAACTTCGGCTACAAAACCAGTCCCCTGACATCCATAGTCTTCAATCTAATGTCCATCAGAGATCACATAATTGCATAGGTGTCAAATCTAAGAGGACCCAGTACAAAGGATGGCATTTGATTCCAGCGTAACAAACAATGGCCCATAGCTATTTGTCCAAACTCCAAAACATCTTCCAACATTACAGCTGGGAACCTGAATTGAAATATGTACTAGAATGGAATCATGAGGTTTGCATCCAACCATATATACACTATACAGTGAATATGATGACTGAACCTTAACTTGTGAAAAAATATAAAAATCGCCAACTTGATCACTTGCTGGCTGCCAGCAGAAACTCAAAAGGGACTGAGGCAATAAGGGATATAGGATGAACTGACAAGCCATCATGGTAAACTGCATCCAAGGTAACATGCTCCCAGAAAACCATGAGAACAAGCTAAAGCACGGCTGGTTAAGAAACACATAGCATAACATTTGTAGCATCTAATACAAACACATTTTCCTTAGCCAAATTATTAAGGCATATCAATTTATGCAACTATATAAAGTCAAGTATAAGAAATTACCGAAGCAGCAGAAGATGTTGGATGTGTGTGGTCAAGATTGCCAGCAATAAAATGACCAGCAGAACTAGCAGGCGACTGGGCATCTGTAACTGGCAGTTTTGCTACTACTGTCTTACTGGCTAGTTGACAAGAAACGGACAAACTGTCATCACGACCTATATTTTCTTCCACTGCCACTGCCTTCACAGGTTCATTTTCCATTAGGGTTTCATGAGTGTCATCATTGTGAGCAGCCTGATCTCTTGCAGGAACATCTCCAGTTTGTTTTCCTGAAGATTTTGGACAGGTGTCTTCATTGGAGTCAACTGCAACCCCATCTCCTGACAAAAAGGTAGATAAATTGTCTGTATTAGCAACTGAAACATTTTGAGTGCAAATCGAATCTTGCAAAAACTTTGGTTTTACCAGGACTTGTTGTGCAATTATTGCCAGGTTGCACTGAAGCATAAACTGCGGTGCAGTGATTCTTTCAGACTGCATAAAGACACCATCAGGTTCTGGAGGAAGCACCTCCAAAGCATCTGTCATATCAGATGTCAAATTGTTCTGAACATCAGCTGTTAAACATGAAGAAGATACCACTGGAGCACCCTCCTGATACCTAGAAAGCTCAACTGGGGTACCAGCCGCTGTAGAAGTGGATGACACTGTGTTCATAGTAGTCGTATCAACTGGATAGAGCACGGAACGGGAGTTCTCACCAACATCTGAAGCAAGTGATGAATCAATGGAAGGAATGATGTTCTCAGCCCCTTGTTCTGAATGTCAACAATGATATTTCCAGATGGTAAGGCAGTGCTATGATCATCCTTAGTTGCCAAACTGCTAATCAAGCTAGAGAAATTTCCATGTTCAGACAGAGGGGTAATGTGTATTTCTCCCATGAAGTTCTTGGCCCATGTTGCTGGACTGGAGTTCAGATCAACAACAAGATCAATGCCCTCATCTGACATTACAGAAAACTGAACAGGAGTAGCATTTGCTGATATCTTATCAGACAGCCGACAACCCTTATCTGTGTTATCATTCATATGGCCAAACGGAGTGGAAGCTTGACCATTACCGTTAGAAGGATATTTTTGAATAATAGGAGGACAGATTTGATCAATTATCTTAGTTGCAATACCCACATCAGTTCGACTGCAAATTATGAGCAGTCCCCAGGTCAGAAGATGGATGGCCATGACAGTCTGGTCTTCCATGGTTCATAGAAACTGGAGTTATACTGCATACCAGTGTCAATCCCCAGCTACAGGATAGAGAAAAAAAAAAAATTATAAAGACATCCAATTAAACGGTACACATACAAATGGGCAAAGCATTTCACAGAGACATGGTGAAACAGACTTACATTTCAAGTGAAAATAAACCAACAAATTACTACTGTGGCAAACAGAAAAATGCTAATGTTCTCTTAATGAAATACCACTCCGGCGCTGGCGTTAAAAAAAAGAAAACACTAATGTAATCTATATAAAAAACTAAGCGGCACAAAACAGAGTACAAATAGAACATTGGCAGTTTAACAGGAAGCAGTGCCACTCATATTTAGGATGGTCAGGGGCAACCCAGATTAACAGGAAGTGTGTAGATGATTCCTACATATGCATTGGCAGTTTGCATAAAATCATATTAAAGGATCCCTGAAAAAGTATCGAATTTAGAATCCTTCTGTTTCACAGGAAGAAATATTTTTTGTTTGCTATTTGGTTGTGGGCCTGTGTTCTGGTGTAAGTCGACAATGAAAAAAAAAATAGCAGCAGGGTTCATGCAAAAAGTCACGGATAACAGAACAGCCCATTAGTAATAATAACAGGTGTTACTTGTTTCATGGAAAACAATGGTTAAAGTTTCTTACCTTTTTAGATGCTTCATCAACACGTGTTTGATCTCTTTTTTTATGCTTTATGCGTGCAAAAGTGGTATACCATCATCCCTGCCACTGTATGGGCCTCTTTTTGTTGTTAACAAGTTTGCCTGCAGTTAATTAAGCTGTCAATTATTCCTAAAGCATCGTCTTTCAGAGAAAAAGATACTGACAAAATAAACCATTGTGCAAACATAAACAATCCGCCAACTAAGTTTAACCTAAAAAGTTTATTACATACATGTGGATGCTTCTTTCACATTTGCTAATTGGACAGGAGGGGGCGGCAGGAGATGGAGATTCCTGTGTAGAATAAGAACAGTTACATCCTTTCAGATTCTGAATTTAAATAGATGATTCAACTAGCTATTACTTGTGGCAAACTCTGAAGTAATAAAGTTCAAACATAACATATATGCTTACCTCAAGCAGCGAGGCAAGCGAACTTGCTAATTGAGAATGGGTCTTCTTAGTAGGAAGGTTATACCTTTTGCACAAACATTGCAGCTCAGGGTAACTGAGACCGAGGAGATGATTTTTGCTCTCTTCGTACCCCATCGGATTGGCTATTGAAACCAAAAAAAAAAGACATTACAACATGAGCCCACTTCATTCCGTCCATCCATAGTGCAAAGATATTTATTGCACAAGGGGGAAAACTTGTTAGCATTTGCAAGGGCACTAAAAGTCACACGACAGCGATCAGTCAGCCGGTGACTAGGATCTCTGAAGCATACGAGAGCACAAAAATAATCACATCACACACAAACAAGTTCAGCATTCGACTTGATGCAAAAAGTAAAAACAGAGTACACCACATGACACTCGAACAAAACAAGGACCTCCCTGATTTACTCATTTCAGTACCCACCATATATAGGATTATTAGGATAGAAAACATGACACTGCCAAACACCTGCAAAACACAGCACCATCCTGATTTGCTCACCACACGACCCACGACAGGGTATAACTGAGGAAGAGAACTGGGATAACATAGGACAACAAAAACATATCGCATTCTTCAACGAAGGTAAATCGTCATAACTGTAAGAGATCTTATATGTTGCATGGTCCAATTAGGAACAAGCAAGACCCTCTCCTCATGCCAACACTAACAAATCGCCCCGAGACTATGCTACTGAACTCAGTGGGGAAAAAAGGGAGAGAGTGAAAAACCAGATTTAAGCAAGCAGGAAAGCCACCACATGACACCCACGTATCGACCAGAGCCGCCGGAACCAACCAAGCTCGCGTAAGCAGCAGCGCGAGCGCGGGTTACCGCGGCGCCATCCTGCCCTCCACCCGCCGCCAAGGTGGGGGTGAAGGGAAGCGGGCGCCGGGAGTGCCGAGAGGCAGGGGTCATAGGCCAGGCGGCGGCGTCAAATCCTAACGGGAGGACATGCGAGAAAGCGGAGCGGAGAGAGGAGGGTTGGGCTTGCACCGGGATACTCACGGCGGAGGCGGACGTGCAGTGCAGCGAGCGGCGCCGAGGTCGTTTGGAACTCGGCCGGTGGATTTGGGAGTTGGGAGAATAGAGGCGGTCACCGGTCAGAGTGCGTGGATCGGGACAAGCGCACCCACGCGGCTGCCACCCCCACCTGGCCGCGCTGCCTGCTGCTGCTGGTGGCTGCTGCAGTGCTTGCTGGATGCAGGAGCCTGGAGCGAGAAGGTGCGCAGCGTAGGACGGTAGGAGTAGGTTTTTCTGTCCGTGGGCGGGTGCAGGGCGCGCGGGCGGGTCTGGGCCTGGGACGTTGGGCCAGGGCCCCGTCGGATGGACCACCGTTTGGGCTTTTGGACTCTACTAACAGCTGGCCCGTCGTTGGTGGCACGACTCAAAGCCTCCTTCGTTGAGTTTGAATTTGAATTCTGATGGTGGGACCTTTCCAATAATCAGTGCCACACCTTTGGTTCAGCAAAACCAAATTAAAATTAGGACATGTATTGGATTACTTGGATTGGTTGCTAGTACAAATAAACTTTAGGTGATATTTAAATGACTACACTTTAGGCGACTAAAAGTTTAATCAGATGTGCTCCACCAAAAGTACGATATATAGACCACCAATTCTTCCTCCTCGGTTTCATTTGACGATGTTTTAAGCTTTTTGAGAGGACACCATGAGGCATGAAGTCTCCTGCCATCCAAGACAAGTGTTGTTAGCCACATAGGTTCACCATCGCTGCTCAATTATTAAGGTCACCTTGATGCTATCTACATCAAACGTTGGCTGCAATGATCATATTTGGTCATTGCCATGTATGTATAATATATGTGTGCAAAATTAAATTACCATGATCTCAACTTTGAGTTGGCTAGGTCGTCGGTTGATTGGAGTCGAGTAGGTTGTCCGTTTTGCATCGACAGGCACAGTTCGGCCCAAAGTGTGTCTTTGTCAAAGCCCTGAAGGCCCACTTCTCAGCGACCCAGCATCCCCTCAGTCTCTGGGCGAGTCTGGGCTCTGGCCTAGCCTCCCTCCACTCTCTCCCAGTCCCCACCCAGGTCCTGATCGACCTCGCCTCGCTCGGTCTCCCCAGATCTCCCATCGGGAACCCTACCCGAGCATCAGCCATGGCGATCGCGGCGCGCGTCCTGCGCCGCCTCCCGCCCACCTCTCCCCTCGTTCTCCCGCCCTTCTGCGCAGCTTCCCCGGCCGCCGCCTCGGGCGCCCCGGCTCCCGCCGCGGCGTCCGCCAAGGTCGCCGACCGCATCGTGCGCGTCCTCGCCATCGATCCCGATGGGGCGCGCCGCGAGGTCGTCGGCCTCTCGGGGCAGACGCTCCTCCGTGCGCTGGCCAACGCGGATCTCATCGAACCGGCCTCCCACCGCCTCGAGGACATCGACGCGTGCTCCGCCGAGTGCGAGGTCCACATCGCGCAGGAGTGGCTCGACAAGCTTCCGCCGCCGTCCTACGAGGAGCGGTACGTGCTCACGCGCGCGTCCAGGAACCGCGAGCTCAACAAACACGCGCGCCTGGGATGCCAGGTCGTCCTCTCGCCCGAGCTGCAGGGGATGGTCGTCGCTGTCCCCGAGCCTAAGCCGTGGGACATCCCGTAATGGCCTGCCTGCCGGCGACCAAAGGCGAGGTGCGGCTTTTGACGACGCTGTGAGCCTTCTTCCATTCCCCTGGCTCGGTCAAGCTGTGCGCCGGTGTGGTGTCATCCCCCTTTTATGTTACGGATTTGATCAAGAATAATAATTCGATGAGCAAAACTTGGCATGCATTGGTTAACTTTTCTTCCTTTGAATGTGGAGTATATGGATGATGTAATGTGGAATCCCTTTGCAATTACCACAGTTTGATGTTTCATGGTTTCAAGTTTTGTACATTGTGATGAACAGTTGAGTAGACTTTTCATTTCCATCTTGATAAGAAAATGCTGAACGATAGTAGAATACAAAAACTGGTCTAATATGAACATGTGCCTAAATGATTTTCTATATTCTTTCAGAGTTCTTGATGTACCAACAGAATACTAAGTATATGTGTAGAGTAAACTCAATACTCATATTTCCAAAACTGAAAAATCTTTGATGCCCTTGGTGCTGGTTTATCTGTGATCGAACTGTTGTTGGCTGTTATCCTCAACCGAGAGCCAACATAGTGCAATTAACACAAGCTTATTAAAGTTTCAAAATGTTTACTACACAATGTCCAGCAGACTGGTCTTATTTAACAGGATTGCATAGGCATTATGTTTAGCATGTATTATGTTATGTGCTAATTAGAGGAGCTTAAGTTAACATACTTTCAACTAGAATCATTTGTCTATCTTTCTAATTTGGTTTTACAGTTGGTGAAAGAACTTGCTTGTGGCAAGTGACCATGTTCTTTTAGATATTCGAGGTTGGGCTGCTGTTTAGCGTTATGTTCAAGATCATTTTGGCCGCATTTCCTTCATTGCAATTGCATTTTATCACACATTCTCTGTAAGGAAGGCCAACATTGCAGGATCATACTTTTGGATCTTTCTTTTCCGTAATCTTTGGTTGTGCAACCTGCATTGACATGAATTCCCCCCATTCGAATGTTGTTCAGAGCTTTGGAAGTTGGAACTAACTTTAAACAGTTGTCATTGAGTGTATTTTGCTCGCCATCGCAATTGAAATCACTTCTTTGAATGTCGAAAAGGGTTGTTTTCATGGAGCTCTGACACGATTCAAAGATCGTCTCAGAGTGCCTGGAGGTTGAAGATGAAAAATAAAATGAGAGGTTTGAGCTTTATCAGCCTAGGACGTGGAACATGGTGCACGTTATGGGAACTTTGTTCCTAAATGAGGGATAGTAATATCGTGGAACATCATTCCAAATTTAGTGGGAAACGATCCAAACATGTACTCAGGCATCTACCATGTTTTGTTTGCGTAAATGTCGTATCTCTTTGCGCATACAGTCTAAACTCTAAACGATTTTGGCCATCAAATTTCCCTTTTTCTTTTCGGAAGGAGCAGAACTCCAGATTCCATTAAACTTGTACCCCTATAATGCTATATAATGGCTAGTATTTGAATCCTGAGTATTCAAATTGTAGCAGCGGGTCAATTTTGTCGGAGTCTGTCAATTCTGACGAAATTGTAAATCTTTGTAAAATACTTTTAGAATTTAAGAAAATCTATGTCCCATAAAACGAAATTGACCCGAATGATATTCTCGGTTTTGTCCCTAAACGGTTCCCTTTCCTTTCAGTGTGTGCTACATCGGTAGCAGATGCTCGCTTTGCGACCTCCATATTTAGCTGCAACCACACCTGTCTAACATGCTTTCATTTGAGGAGATGGCCTCATGGCTTCACCTGTGCTCCTACCAAAGGCCTTCTTACCAACTTTCTTATGTTTCGAATTCCCATATAGGATTTGGAAAGTATGGTATATGGATTCCTAAGTTCTTCATATTCCTATATGTTTTTTTGAACGCGAGGTAAGATCCCCATTCCCATTGATCACAACGGAAATACAGAGTTTAGAGTTTCAGAAGGATTATTACAGAAAAGCTAGATAGGGAGGACAGTCTAAGGAGCAGCAGCTTGCCCAGGCCTACCGGCAGCATACAAAAGCTGAGTTCGTACGTCCTCTCCGATACATTCCTACACTATTTCCTATCCTACAATCCTACATGTGAAATATTCAAACATTGGTTGCATAAGGTGTTATCAGGAGCATTAACACTGATAAATTTTACTAAACAAAATCTATACAAGTATTGCTTTCAGTCTGTCCACGGATCCAATGAAACAGTCTAAATCATGTTTATCTCATTGCGTCCGGCTCAACAACGATAAGAAGGGGGTGAACCCATGTGAAGTCAGGAGATCTGAGAAAGCGTGGCCTTGATCCAAGACCAATAATTTACTCGCAGGGGATCACATTTCTGTAGGATACACCCAACGAAACAGCGGTTGCAGGATCAACAGCATCTGCGATTTCAAGAATGGATTTAAGTTCATTTGAAGGCTGCAACTTCATAGTCGACCGAGAAATTATCTCTAACTATCAGTTCACATGTTACAATCCTTTCACAACTTTGGAGTTTGGACTCCCAACAACGGCAGAGTGACAACTACAGTCAGTCGACAGCTGAAGACCAAATAACCTCTCCTGGCACCAGTGCTTCGCAGGCTACCATGCACGAACAGAGGGAATGCAGCCAAACACTCCAAAAAGAACATGGCCAAATCAAGATAGCAAGTGAAAACCCAGATCGTCCAACAAGAAAACGCAGGTTAGTATGTATCACAGCTATATGGCTGCAGTCTGAAACCACACATGCAGAAAGTTGTGGCTTGTGTAGCAAACACCATCTAACCAGAATTAGTAGGTTCAAATAGATAGATATATTTTTGTTTTCACAACCAAATAATGCACGCTGCAGCTAGAGAACTCGCAAAAAAGCAACAACACAATGGTATCCAGAAATTTAAACACATGGCTAATACCAGTAATCTCTGGAGATCATGGGAGAGCCAAACAACATCACGATGTTTCTCCCAGTATGTTCATTTGCGAGCTGCGATGACTGTTCTTTCCAGTCACATGCTCGCTTTCTTATTCACAAGTCTATACCCAACAAGGATGCAGCATCAGGGGTTCTGCGGAAACATGATGCTCTCCTAGTCTTCCATTGCCTTCTGCTGAAGCTGAGACAACATGTTGGATGCCGCTGAGTCTCGTGCCTCATGAGTGGTGACCTTCATATCACCATCTGCGCTAAAGTTGAAATCTGGGCCCGTAAGGTGGACACTGGCCTGGTACATATCTGCCAATATAGGAGTACAAGATATAAAAAGATCAGGCATACAGGAATTAAAAGCTATGAGAAAGATTGCTCAAGCCGAGCTGGAGCAAAAAAAAAAGATTCCAATTATATTTACCAGCGGACATTTGACTAATTCAAATTGTGATTAGGATGTATACATTCTAAGATCATGGATATAGTATGGTATAAGAACAACTTGTGTAAGCACCTATCAGAGTCTGACTGTAAATGTAGTTTTACATGATAACTGTCGCCTGATATATGTGTGTCAGCTTTACAGTGCAAGAAGAGCAGACTGTGAAGCCCAAATCTGACTGCATTATTCTGATGCCTATATGGTCCAAGGACTCCATGCTACGACATGAAAGAACTTGAAAGATCAGTGATTATCGACATACCACCAGTAACTGAAGGAAGTACTCTGTATCTTGAAGAATCCAGTTGCTCTCACGGCATATGTCATCCAGTTCCTGCAATTACTACTGTCAGACAGAGGAGTGTAGAGGCAACCATGATAAGAAATTACATCAGAAGATGTTTCTTGCCTGGCATCGGGTTGCGTCGAAGGACAGCTTCTTTCAGTTTCTTCCTCTTTATATTCATGGTTTGGCATCCTTCTCCAGAGCTAACTGGATTGGCAACTTCCATCATCTTCCAACTATTCTTGTATTTCTTTAGGATTGACGTTACTTTTAGGTGTCATCTCTGTTTCTGCACGTGGTTTGAAAATTATATGCACTGATTTGATATAACTTGAAGGTAAAAGAATGAGGTTGATTTCCGAGAATCACACAGTTTTTTTTCGAGACCACGCGAATCACAAAGTTGAAAAGATATGTTGATATATATATATATATATATAGGTCTACAATTATTCTACGGCAATTGAAGTTATCTTGCTAGTTGTCCTTGGGAGGCTAAATAATGTTCATGCACTTGCATTCTGCAGCCTAAGAGTACGAGGCCCTCATGCTACGTAACGTTGTGGAATGGAAAGACATGTTGTTTGCCACAAGACCATTTGATTTCACTATTATTGTCCATTTTATCTTGATTTTTTGTGAAAAGCTAAAATACCTGTCAAGATTGTTTGAATGTCCATTTCGTACTTTCGGCACAACGATCTCCGAAAGCACAGAATACTCGCGGAGCTGAAACGTAGGTAGATAAGATGAGTACAGATTAGGTTATCAAGGAAAAAGAAGAATTATGATCAACAAGCATCACTGTAACTTCAGAAAGGAATTGCAATATGTAACATACTGTATCATCTCGCATCTTCGAAGTAATTGCAGTGTCGCAATCTTCTGAACATTCATGTTACCTGTGATGCCACCCAAAAAGCAATTTGAAGTATACAGATTAAGATTTGGGAGCATCAATATGGAAGTAATCAATAATAGGGAAAGAAATTTCTTTTTTTCTTGGATAGGATTGTCCTTACCAGACTTTTCAGTGACTTTCTCCTTTTGGCTTTTTCAAGGCATGATCATTAATTACATGATCAACATCAGGTGTCTGAAAAATAATTAATTCTTTTGAGTTGAAGTTTAACACATAATCATGCATATATTTTTTTTTAGGGACTGTGCCTTTGCACGTATTTCATTAAGAGGAAGTAGACAACAACGGCCGACTTAAGGTAATATTAACTATTATTAAACTAGATACATCAAGCCTGATTTCAGTGCATATTTTTCTGAAGCTCATACAGAGTTCTTACCAGAATGATATCTTGGGGACATTTCTACTTTTAGAGTTCTCTGTTCTGTTCTTGTCCATTTGGACACCTGAAATTAAGTGACGTTATCATAACGATGAGGAGAAACAACAATGGATCAGTAAAATCGAAGTAGTGAATATAAGACTGATAGACTCACTGGCTTGTAAGTGTTTTGTGGGGCTCTGACCATTCCCATGCTCTGTGTGGGTAGCAACTTTAGTGTTCAAGGCTTCAGATTTTCTTTTGCAGTTCGTGTTACTGTCTTTTTCTGTTTTTACTGCTACTGCAGTTGTTGGTGCCACTATCACCAACTGCTTTTACGACCTGCTTATTTTTCTTTGGAGTTGCAATGTCTGTGGTTATTATTTTCATTTTAGAATTGTTATTACTATTAGCTTCTTGTTCCTTCAGACTTTCATCTATTTCAGAGAGGGATGAAGATTTCCCATTTTGAAATACACGCTCCTTTGGCGCACCCAGTGAAGAACCCAAAGGCCAGTCCCTGCAACATGTCAAGAGTAATCTTTAGTCATTAACGTAAAAAATTTGTAAGAAGACACATTTTGTTTATCAATGTTTCATGCATAATCAGCTCAAATAAATCTTTATGTATACCTGTTCAGGACGTTTAACAGGACCTCCTTATATGGCAGTAAATGATAGCATTCAACAACAGATGTTGTTCTTGGGTACTGACCACCTTCAAATATAGGGCCACTCATCCTGTCAGAGGAAAGGAAGAAATACAAACACTAAGCAAAGCAACTCATTTAGGAGGGACAATCAGCAATTATGTCATAGACACATGAGACAGAGTATCTTGAAAAAGGTGGAAAGAGCTTTAGCAAAGTAACATGGTATGCAGTATATACTGTACTTATTTGACTATGTCTGCAACATGCAATGCAACGATACAAAGTAGGCACATTGAGAAAGCAAACCTTTTGATCAGGGCATCTAAAGGCATTTCCTTAAGCTTGGTAAGCTTGCTATCGACAGTCTGATCATAGCACAGAAGGAATACCATGGTAGCTGTCCCTTTCTTACTCAATGAGTATACCCGATGGTCTTCGATAAAACGCAAATTTGTACGCTTCATACCTATTAAAACAAAAATTTTGTGAGACATCTATTAAGACATACAAAAGATAGGTGCACAAGCATAAAATTTGCTGAAACCATAAATCAAGCACACAATTCCGCTTCCAAAGCAACTTTTGTATTGGGCACGCAAACAGGTGTAATTTCGAAAAGAATATTGATTGCTATCAGCTCATGTACACAAACAGGTGAGCCGCGTACATGCAACCAATCGCGTCCCTAATGTGCCAGAGGGAGGCAAAACCATATTAAATCATGTTTCAGTAGCAAACAACTTGTATAGAATCAAACTAAATGAGAGGAGCCAAACCACAACAGATAGCCTAACTCCACAAAGTGCCCATATTTGTGCCCCTGCCCTGTGCTTGTGGGTGAACTCAAATTCCACTACAAATTAAGGCATGGACCTGTCACTAGGCACAAGGTTGCATCTAATTATTCTAGTTATTATTAAGAAAAGGAATAAGGGTGCATACATACAATGCACTGTAAGTTGAAGAAGAAAACCCGTAGAAGTGTATATCACCAACCTGTTTTGAGCTCCACCTCTGAATATGCAATCTGCTGAAGCGCGAACAGTTCAGAATGAAGTTCCATGGATTTATTACTGGACCCCTGCACTGACATGTCACCGCTGAGCGAACCACCTAATGGCATCTTGATATCTTTCTCAAACATCGACCAGACGCCCTTGGTTTCGGATCCATGCTCGAGCAAGCACACTTTCTTTGTCCTGTTGAGAAGTAGAACAGCCACCTTAGAGATCGGCCACATGGTCATCTCGGGGGACTCCTTCGTGGGGTCGAGCGCCTCGGCAATGTCGCAGGCGTCGATGATTGCCTTGTCAGTAACCGAGAGCCCCGCCGCCACTCCGTTGCCAAGGCGGTTCTGATCCTGGCTCAGGTACATGAGCAGATTTTGTTGCTGACACTGAGGGAGGCGAACATGCAGAAGCGATCGGGGCTGGCAAAGTCTAGCTGCGGGAACTGCTTCCTGTAGTAGTAGTTGTACAGGAGAACCGTGGCGTGGACCTGCGCAACAACAAAACCACATCCATGGACCATGGCGGCGTAAGCGTGCGTAAGTCGCCGACGAGTTATCGGAAAAACAAAAGAGAATCCCAAAAGCCCCAAGCCGCAATAAGCTCCATGATGGCGCCGCGAGGAAAACCACAGCTCGATCGGCAATTGCAACAACAACAAAAAAAAAGAGCGTGTGATCAACAATGAGCGGAACGGAACAATGGATCAGCCTGTAGAAGCCGCGAATGCCGAATGCCCCAAGCACTGAAGCACGTAGCACGCCGCGCCACCCAAATCCACCCCGGAACGAATCGCACGGGGAGGACGCTCAAGCGCCACGCTCCGTTCCTCTTCCCGGACCCCGATCGACCCACCCAACCCTCTAGAAAACCCCGCCGCAACCGCGTCACACAGCCGGCGAAAAGGAAGCAACGGGTCAAGCACAAAGCTTCCTCACCTGACGCGCGACGGCCTCCTGGGTCTCAGGCGACAAGGCGTGGTCCCGGTCGACCTGGCCGCGCGGCAGCACCGGCTCCACGAGGTGCTCCACCAGCAGCTCCAACGCGTCCTCCAGCTGCACCATCACATCCTTGCCTCCACCTTCCTCCATCACCGGAATGCGAGAAGCGTACCGCGCCGCCTCGAGGGCTAGGGTTTTTGCGCCGCGGGTGGGGAAGGGAAGGGAAGGGCAGGGGCGCGGCCGCTGTTCCGACGAGAGCTGGGACTGGGGTGGCAGAAATGGAAGGCGAGGCGCGCGATTGTGGAGCCGTGAAGGAAAACGGTGGGTGGGTGGGTGTGCGGAGAGCGCAGGAGGGCGAGATCTGCCGTCCAGCTCGGGACCTGGTGAATCGGGGCCGTCCGAGACGGCGTCACGAGGAGCTGGCCCGCGGGGCGTCCGAGGTTGGCTGGCTGGTCTTCTGCTTGCGACGTCACGAGGTTCCTCACTGTATTCTACTGGGAACCAGGCTTTTTGTCTGAGTTGGCGCTCCAGGTTCCACAGATCATCATTGGACGGGGCTAACGTACGGCGGACGGGCTGCTCTGCCTCGCCCTGGCCTTTGAGCTTCATAATTGCACAGCTCCGTGTCAAAGATAAGTGACGTTTTTTTTATGACTATTACTATTCTGTTTGACTGTTGTCTTATTCAAAGAAAAAAACTATAAATATAATTTACTTTATTATGGCTTATTTCATCATTGTAGATACTTTAAATGAATCCATAGTTTGCAATTTTGTTTGAAAATAAGATAAACTGAAATACAAGACGTATAGAAATAAAAAAAAAAACTCATATAATTTACTTACTTTTTGAGCCTAACAACCATTATCGTTAGTCGATGTGCTTGTGCGCCCCTTTGGAAATCGATGACCCTTGTGAGGATGTAAGGAAACAAGTGGCGATGGATGTCAGTTGGGGCTGTGGGAACGAGTGAATTTGTATAGGGTTTGGGATCTCATCAAGGAAAATCAACTCTGAGTGGGAGTTTCATTTAATAGGGTGGCATGTAGTTATTTATATGACACATGACATCATTTTTCAGAAGAAGGAAAGTTGATTTTTAACTAGGGTTGAGTCATGACATGCTTTTTTTTTTAGCACGAGTCATGAAATGCTATGGGAATGCCTGTGAAACAATATAATTGAACTTTTATATTGACAATAGTTGTTTCAATCATTCTTTTTAAAAAAGTTTCGATCATTCTTTATTTTTTTCGTTTTCTTATTTGGTCCTCTTAACAAATGACGCCATAAAACTCTATACTGAAAACGGCCTCGGTGCTTTCGCTTCTGATTTGAGACTTCAAACCGGTAGTGTTTGAGACTCGCAGGTTTAAAACCGGTCGGTGGCTACTGGCTCCAATCAAGAGCGAAACCACCTGCGAAACCGGTAACAAGTGGCGTCCACTCACACAATATTTTCTTTTAAACAATATATAAGCATTGATAAAGGTTGTGCCACAGAATTATAGAAAATCAAAGCAAATCGTAACGATTCTAGTGGACATGAATATGGGTCTCATGCAGGCTTGTATGGCAAGTGTAATATACTTAACAAAACCCTCCTTTCTTCAAACTGCGTGTGAAAATATTCAAACATTGGTTACACAAAGGTGTTATTTGGAACAACACTGATAAATTTAGTAGTAAACAGAATCGTTACAGGTATTGCTTTCAGTCACAGTGAAGGTAGCCATACACTCCGTCTGCTCTGGTTGGGTTTGCATCATGCAGATACAATGCAACTACCTAAATCATGTCTATCTCACAGAGTTTGGCCCAACGAGGACAAGGGTGAACCCATGTGAAGTCAGGAGATCTGAGAAAGATTGGCCTTGAACCAAGACCAATAATTTACCCGCAGGGGATCACATTTCTGCAGGATACAGCAAACAACGGTTGCAGGATCAGCATCTGCAGTTTCAGGATGGGAGCTCCTTATCGGTTCAAGAGTGGATTTAAGTTCATCTGATGGCTGCAAACCAGTGCTGAGAAGATCAAGCAGCAAACTCAAAGCAAATACACAAGTCCAATCATTCTTCAGGACCTTGAAACAAACACCAGAGATGCGCTCATCGTCTACTAGCAAGTTATTCTCACCCTTGTGTAGACCCTTGAGGTATCTCCAGGGGCTTTCATTCTGAGGGTTTGCAAGAATAGCTTCAATTGTGTAGTCTACTTCTGAATCACGATTACCATAAGGCCACCAAGAAGTGGTGATCTTGTTATAACAAAGTACCTCTGTTGGAAAACAAGTTAAACATACTTCAGTACATGCTAAATAGCTGATCCCAATTAGTCAGCAGAAAAAAAAAGACACGCTTAGGAAGCAGCACAGGACACAGCATAAACAGGCAATATGAATGTCAAGAATAGTCATACAATCAATTTTGCCCAGCTTTGGCCGATAGGTACATAAAGCTACCTGTGTTGGTTACATGGACATGGTACAAAACAAATTGCTTACATTTTTTTTTTTTTTTTTTTTACAAATGACAGAAAATGTTTACATAGGCGACCGTAATTTCTATAATGCCATAGACTTTAAAATACAGGAAGCAAATCAGAACAAGTGTACTGTTATCCAGACTAATTGGATGAAACTAACATGTGATGGTCTACGAACTAAAAATAATGAAGAAAATGTAAGTCAAATTGCATAAAAACTAAAAAAAAATGCTCAAACATGCAGGAAAAACTAGAAAATTTTAAGAGGCAAAAATAGAGCATTACCTGATTCCAAGCTGAATTATTGAAGACATCTTCCTCAAGTAGCTGGTTGCAGTAATCCAATTCAGTCTCCCATCCCCCAACGCTTGAAGAACCCACTACAACAATTGTAAATTTGTAATAAGCAATCCTGTTAGTAGAAGAAAGGTTTTACTGGTACTCAGCTTAGCTTAGTACCCAAATTTGAAAATTTAGAATACAGCAAATGGGTACACATACCTGTCTATGAGACCAAGCATGGTAATTTTTTGCATCAATAGCAAGTATCTTCATTGTGAATTCATGCTCTTTATTTGCAATATCAGGTCCTAATTTCTCAGCAAGCCATCTCTTATGATGCCTGGTAATAAAATTGGACCGCGGAGGGTTAGTCATGATCTCCAGAGCAAAGAAAACAGAGTTAAAATCTATGGAATATATTTAATCAAGATATTGCCAATTGTTCATGCAAAACCTCCACAGACACTAAAGACAAATTAGTTTCTGTGAATTACAAAATGTGAAAAAAGATTTGTATAATGAAACTCACCAGATTTGATAATTTTTTTCGGATTACATTCAGCAATTTTTCCGACAAATGTCATTTCCTCCAGTAAATCAGAATCTAGTGCCTCCAGAATAAGGCGCCGGAATTGCCAGACCTATCAAGTAGACAATTATTCTGTGATGTCAAAAAGTTACCAACAAAAGAATTGACTGATTTAAAAACGAAATACATGATACAAACTAAAACAACATGGTAATTGTCATGTACGGTCGCCCCTACATCAGGAAGCGTCGCCCCGCGACGTCAGGCGTCTTGTAGGCGTGC
The DNA here is from genome assembly GCA_015847255.1 of Hyparrhenia diplandra. Lineage (NCBI taxonomy): Eukaryota > Viridiplantae > Streptophyta > Magnoliopsida > Poales > Poaceae > Hyparrhenia > Hyparrhenia diplandra. Next base: position 68,118 of record JADLZK010002188.1, on the reverse strand, counting down.
GAGCGCGCGCCAGGAGGCCACGCCCGCCGGCTCTAGTGGCTAAAGTTAGAAAAATAAGTGTTAGTTGGAAAGTTTGTTTTAGCATGCCTAGAATCAAGGAGCGATTGGCTCCATGCATATTGGCCGATCGGCCTTATATCCTTGTAACCAGACGTGAGAAAGAGGAAAGCAAGATCATTATCTAATCTCCTCTTCCTCTCAACTAAGCCTACGGGCTGTGCGGTATAACCACGCCGGAGAAGACGACGGACCGAGGCTACGACCTCCGTGAGTCGGGGGCCACCTACCCTAGACCTCCAGGCCCTTGACAACCTGGTATCTCGAGTCAGATCGCAATCCTCCAGCACTGCTTCCACCGCCACAGCCAGCCTCAACAGCCCACCACCACCCCATCGCCGGCCACATCCACGGCGACCTCCCCACCATGTCTGAGCCAACCCTCGCCCGATGTCATCAAGATGATGAAGGAGATGCAGACCAGACATCGCTGGCCTGAAGGAGAAGTCCGAGGCGTCGTCGACATCCGTGGCGCACCGACGACGCCCGCCGACCTCGATCGCCCACCAAAGTTCCGTAAGTGGGACTTCCCGCGGTTTGATGGCAAAACCGATCCCCTTCTCTTCATCAACAAGTGCGAATCGTACTTAAAACAACAAGCACCATGCGGGAGGAGCGGGTGTGGATGGCGTCGTATAACCTCGAGGGTCGCCCAGCTCTGGTTCATCCAGTGCGCAGGAGGGCAGGGGACGCCACCATGGGCCGTTTCAAGAGAGCTGCTTCAACTACACGGTTCGGCCGCCCCTCCGCTCGCGCCACTTTTCGAAGCTTGCCGAGTGTCGCCGCGACCGCACCGTGGAGGAGTACTCAACCGGTTCCAGGAGCTTCTTCCTCGCGCATTTGGGCCGGACGAGGCACAACGTCGGTTGGCAGACACCGGGGGCTCCTGCCGCCACTCGCCCACGCGGTTCAGATCCACCACCGGACGCCGCGCCGCCATGAGTTTGGCGCGTCAAAAAATGAGCCGGATGGAACTTGACAAGACTCACCGGTCCGCCGGGGGCAACGGGGCCCGCCTCCTTCCTCGCATCAGCGCCGCCGGCGGCCGCGCTGCGACTCGCAGCCCGGCCCTTCGGCGCGCCGCCCGGTGACGGCGCTGCTGCGGCTCTCCACCTCGGGGACGGCCGGGCGTCGCCGCCCGAAGAGATGGCGAGCGCCGCCGCCAAGGTCATGCTTTTACTTGCAATGAGAGAGATTCGCTGCGTACACAACCGGGAGCCGGGCGCATCTTCTTCGTCGACGGCGTGGAGATTGACGACGCCGAGGACGCCGTCAAGCGCTGGCCGGAAACCACTCGCCGCAGCCCTGTAGGTGCTCCGCGGTCGACACCCATGCGCATCCAAGTGAACTCGGGCGTCGTGGCCATTTGTCGCTTCTCCTCGACGAGCACCGCACAACTTCATCTCACGGCGGACGCATCGCCGGGCGGGCCTTTCTACGGCGGCGGTCACCGCGCCTCACCGCCATATGGTCGCTTAACGGCGAACGGCTGTGACTCGCGTCGGGGTTCTTCGCTACGCCCCACTCTCCATCGAGGGACCAGTTCCCGGCCGACTTGTTCGTCTGCCGCTGGGTCAGTACGACGCCGCCAACTGGCACAAAAGGTCGGGCGCGCCGGGCCGACCACGATCGTTTAGGACTTGGCCCGACCGACGCCATCACTTCCGGACACGGGCGCCTCCGTGTCCCGACTGCCGTCTACGCCATCGGCCGGTCGCCATCATTGCCTCGGTGGTGCCCGAGCCCCACCTCGAAGCGCCGGCGCCACTCGCCCGCCATCTTCGCGAGCCAACGGGGGCTGCCACCGCGCGCGCGCCCACGACCACCGCGATCACCCTCAAGCCAGGGCGGCGCTGTGGAATTTTGTCCGTCCATACTGGCATCCAATGACCCACAACGACGAGCTCGAAACATCGATCTGCGCCGCATGATCAGCGAGGATCGTCGCCGCGGCCGCCCGTTCGCCGTTCTCCTCGGCCCTCCTCGCCAAGAAGCGGACGTCGTGGGCGTCGCGTCGACTACAGCGCCTCAACGCGCTCACGGTCAAGGACGCGTTCCCCATTCCCCGTCGGCGACGAGCCGGGCCGGATGAGCTCCACGGCGCGCTACTTCACCAAGCTGGACCTCGCTCCGGGTACCACCGCAGTGCTCATGCGCCCCGGAGGATGTCCACAAGACGGCGTTCGCACTCACGACGGGCATGTCGAGTTCCCGTGATGGCGTTAAAGCCCTCGCAACGCCGCCGCGACGTTCCAGCGCTCATGAACGACGTCCTTAAGCCCCTTCCTCCGCCGGTTCGTCCCTTGTCTTTTTTGACGATATCCTAATCTCTGACAAAGACATGGGCGGATCACTGCGCCATCTCCGTGCCCCCGACGAGGCCGCTTCGGCACCACCTCTTCGTCAAGCGCGACAAAAGTGTGCCTTTGCCGCCCGTCCGCCTACACAGGCCGCGTGATCTCGGCGGCGGGGGTGGCCATGGACCCCGCCAAGGTGCAAAGCCATCGTCGGCCGCTGCCCGGCGCTCGGCGCGGTCGCGTGGTTCCGCGACGGCGGGCTACTACCGCAAGTTCGTGCACCTTCGACGATGGCGGCCCGTGCCACACGGCTAACCAGCCCGGGGCGGCCGCTGGGATGAGGGCGCGGCGGGTGACGCCCTGAAGGTGCGGGTCACGCCGGCCCGTGCTGCCGCCATGCGGACTTCACTAAACGTTCCGTCGGCGCTGGCCACGCCTCCTCGCGACGGGTTTACGCCGTGCTTGTCGAGAGAACCACCCGTGGCTTTCTTCGCCAACCGCCCATCGCTCCACGACAATCGCCCTCTTCGCCCTCGAGCGAAGCCATCGGCAGTCCAGCGGTGCGTATGGCGGCCATACCTCTGCGGCGATTACTCAAGACGACCACCGACCTCAAATACTGGCCGGACGGCGCCTCGCCCGATCCCACAACATCGGCTTGGGTGGGCAAGCTTTGGGCTTTGATTTTTCCGCGATCTACGGTCGGGTGCGGCGAACGTCGTGGCGGATGCCCTTTCCGCCCAGCGACCGAGGAGGGTGAGTGCCGCCATCTCGGCGTGATTCGACTTCATCGGCCGGCCAGCTCGAGGCCGACCCACCTTTGTGGTCGACGGAAGATCCGCCCGCGACTGTAGCAGCCCGATGGCGGATGACGACGACATGGTCACTTTTGATGGCGCCTACATTCCGCCACCCTCTCCCTCTCCTGCCGGAGATCGCCGCCCGGCCGTTCATGAGGACGGCCACCAGGGGTGCACCGGAGACTACACCCGTCTCTGGCCGCGACTTTCACTTCCCAGGCATGCGACGTGTGGTGCAAGATTACCGGCGTCGCGCAACTCCGCCCGGCCATTTTAAAGACCGAACATCTCCATCCGGCCGCTCTTTTTCTCCACCGCCGGTTCCTCTGGCCGTTTGGGGTGACACGCCATCGACTTTGTGGAGGCGCGTGCCGAGTGCATGGGCAAGACGGCGATCTTTGCGATTGGTCACCAAGCCGGCAAATGCGCCACTTCATTCCCCGGCGCATCCGCACACCGCGGAGTCCGCGGCTCAAGCCTTTCTTCACCGACATCGTCCCTGCCGCATGGGGGTGCCGCAGCCATCGCCTCCTGACCGGACCCTGTTCACGCCCCTCGCTTTGGGACGAAATGATGAGGCCTCGGGCACGGTCGCATTACGTGTTCGGCGTTTTCACCCGCAAAACTGGATGGCTACTAAGTCGCCAACCGCTATTGTGATGTATTTGCGCCGCTTCACCGGCGACCGTCCCGCGCTAATGGCCGAGGTGGTCGCCATGGGCCGAAAGTACACCTACAACACGCAAGATACCACTGCACCTCCCTCCATGACACGCCATTCGGTGGTGTACGGCCGTGATCCCCCTCCATCCGCCTATGAGCCCGGGAGGCAAGGGTTGCCGCGGTGGCCCAGTGAGACGGAGGAGCGGGAGGCCTTCCCTCGAGGACGCCCGCATCGCCAAAGAGCCCCAAGCTGCCCGTGAAACCCACTCGCATAAGAAAGCACCGGCCGGGTCACCTACCTGGATTGGGCCTTCCCCAAGGTCGTCAATGGCAAGGCCGCCGCCTCCCCCGCTGCCAGGTATGTCGGCCGTCACCACCTTGAGATCATCACGATGTCACCATTTGGTCGCCCGGAGAGGCGCCACAGGGTGCCCAGATCCATGATGTGTTCCACATTGGCGTGCTCAAGAAGTTCGGCGGCGCCGCCACGGAGTCTCCACACTTTGCCACCACCCATCATTGACGGCACATGCGGGTTCCGGAGCCCGCCAGTGATGCGTGCTAATTTACCCTCTCGTGGTGTCCGGCCGGTGTCGTTAGGTGGGCGCGAAACCGCACCCTGGCATGGGAGGACCCCCACCGATTTTCGCGCCCGGAAGACGCGTTCTGCCCCACGAGGACGAAATGGTCTTCGAGGAGGGGAGAGATGTCATGTACCTACGCCTATCATCAAGCGCGTCGCGCCCGCGACGTCGAGGCGCAAGCGTCTTGGCGTCTTGAGCCGAAGCCAGGAGAGGCCACGCCCGCCGGCTCTAGTGGCTAAAGTTAGAAAATAAGTGTTAGTTGGAAAGTTTGTTTTAGCATGCCTAGAATCAAGGAGCGATTGGCTCCATGCATATTGGCCGATCGGCCTTATATCCTTGTAACAACCAGGCGTGAGAAAGAGGAAAGCAAGATCATTATCTAATCTCCCTCTTCCTCTCAACTAAGCCTACGGTACGTCTGCGGTATAACCACGCCTGAGAAGACGACGGACCGAGGCTACGACCTCCGTGAGCCGAGGGCCACCTACCCTAGACCTCCGTGCCCTTGACAAAGAATAAGCTAGTAATAGCATAAAAAGTAATTCTTTGATACCACACAGTATCTGTGCTGTTCAAGAATTATGTAGCATATACTGCATGAAGCATAACACAGGGAGAAAAATATGACCAAGCAGTATGCCTTTTGCCTTCTACAAAAATCAGAGGATGATAGCGTATTCTGCATGATTGAATGATAGACAGTATCAGCATAAGAGTACAAACTTTCTAAGGCTGGCTTAGACTGGGTATACACAAAAATTCCAACTTTCTAAAACTGCCTCCACCTCCACTGCTTTTTACTACTTTCTGTAGCATTGTTGCATACTCATAATTGAACAAGACGAGTAGTGGATAACAAATTGCCTCCACTGTAGTCATTGAAGCTCATCACCAACACATGGTTTCAAGTCAGATTTGAACTAAATGGTTGAACCTCCATAGTAGTAACTATATTTTCCCTCAAAAATATCATTCTTACTTGACAAAGAAACTTTAAAGTTTCAAATAACCCCATACAAATAAAGTAGGCCAAGAAAAAAAAGGATGAGGGAATTCTCACGGTGTAGTTGCCAGGGTTGAGCTTGATGGCCTCGCAGTGAGGCGGAGAGCACGGGGCTTCGCTCATCAGTGACGAGGGCGCGGAAGTAATCCATGACCTCACGGAAGTCATCTCGGTAGGCGATGGCCACCACGGGGCTAGGCCCATCGTCCCTGGCGGCACCGCACCACATCGGCCAGTTCTGGCCAACTGCTGGGGCCTGACTTAGCGTGCTCCATGGGCGATGGGTTCAGCTGACCACCAGGGTTGGACCCAAGTAAAGGACTGATATTTTTTGCCAAAACAAAAGAAGATAGTAGGCACAATACTATATCTATACTACACCTGTAATTAGATCAGACCCGAATACAAGTAGTTTAAGTAATTGCACAGTTCAAATCTAGAAACAGAAAAGTCAACAGCAAGATAAGTGAACAAACACAAAGGACCTAACAACAATGTTACCTAACAATTGTTCAAGCACACTATTCATTTTGAACCTGTTCATTTTGAATACTTTGAATCATTTAGCAGGTTAATTTCTTATTTTCCACTTCAACATAGTGCAGTGGTATGCAGCCACAAGATTCATTTTGGCATCAACACAGCCAGTTTTCAGACATCAACACACATCACACAGAGATCCAAGCTTAAGGTAATATATTTTCGTGTTCTTTCATGGAACAGCCACCAGCCACAGGGGCGTAGAGAGAGAAGATAGAGGCGCTGTGCGGATGGAGACCTACCTGTGGAGCAGTGTGCCGGCGGCGCCGGAGCCGGTTGGGGCCTTGCGGGGACACCGGGGCTGCACTGCTGCAGAGGGCGGACGCCGCGCCGGAGCTGATCGTGAGGACGGTGGTGCTCGAACCGAGCGCGGTATCTTCTCCCGGTTGCGGGGCGGCGAGCTTCGGCGGCGAGCGGAGGGAGGAGATCGGCCGGGAGCGCGAGCTCAGTCGGCCCCTATGCGGATGGACTCGAGGAATAAGAGAAAAGAAAATAAAATGACAGGCTGACAGAAGGACCTACATGTCAGATGTGCAGAAATTTTATACGAGTAGAAAACAAATTCAATTTCATCATAGGAAAAAGACGTAACTCGGGAGGAATAAGAGAGGAAAGAAAATAAAGTGACAGGCTGACAAAAGGACCTACATGTCAGATGTGCAGAAAGTTGATACGAGTAGAAAACAAATTCAATTTCATAGGAAAGACGTAGGAACCAGAAAAATTCCCCTTATTCCGTCGTTGTTGTCGGCGGACTAATAATTTTTGCACCTTCTATATTTTTATGAACGTGGATCGGATCGGGGCCTGGTAAATCTCCTAGACACCAGCGGTGGGAGTGGGGGCAGTAGGGGTCGGGCAGGGGCTCTTGGCCGGCGAGGGCGTGGACGGGCGGCCGGCAAGGCCGTGGATGGCCCGTCAGACGGCGGCCGGACAGCGGGTGTGGGGCGGCGGAGCAAGCAGGTGGAGGCGGGGCGTGTACGGGAGCAGGTGGAGGTGGCGGAGAAGAAAGGCTGGTGCGGCTGTGTTATTATGCACAGTCTCAATGGGTTAATGAGTGTTTCATGCACATTAAATGCAGTACCACATCAGCAAAATATCACTTTTTGCATAAAACCCCTAGGAGAGAGAAGGAAAGAGTTTCATCATGGTGAAACCTTTGGGCACTATTTCACATGCGTTAAAAAACGTGTGTGAAACCCCATTGAGACACAAATAGAGTTTTCACCACGCAACATCAATTAAACCATGCAATGAGAGAGAGGTTGTGGGACCCTTGAGCCTATGAACCGTGCATTGAGGGAGACGTCTATTCATGCTAAAGTTTCATATCTTGAAAAACCGGGAGGTGAAACTCTCCATTGAGACTGGTCTTAGGCCCCAATTGGCGCCGAAGGGCCCAAATAGATCAGCCCAGTGAAAATTTTGCTTAGCAACGGACGATGATTACTTCTATATAGCAACCCGACGCCCAACACAAAAGCAAAATAGTTTTAGCCACGGACAATCTAATGCTGTATTCGGTTTTAGCGACCGACAGTCTGTGACAAACATTTAGCAACTGACCGTCCAACGCAAATTAAACCTTTTAGCAACTGTAGTCAGTTGTTGATTAAGGGTTGTGGTGTAGTGTTATTTTTATTAAGTAGAAGAGAGTGGTCAATAGAGCTACACACTTATACAAAAGGATTCGCAGTAATCCATGGATTACCAACAAAGTCCTTAACACAAACGAAAGCAATAAACATGAGGGGTGGGGACCCTCCACCTAACAACCCCAAAGAACCGAAAGCCTAGTACAAAATAAACCTCAACACCTTGGTAGCTAGTAGAGATAGGAATCGTAGATGACAACAGCGGCAAAGCATCCGCTAGAACTCCTCGGTGGCAAAGCATCCACCGGCACCTCTTGGCGGCGAAGCATCCGCCATGAACGACCATGACCTCGGCGACACCACGCGCCGAAAACACGAACTCGAACTCAAAAAACTCCTTCGAGTCACTACGGGCCACCGCCCATAGGACCACGGGCGAGGACTTACACGAAGATACACCATCGGCCAAGCATCCGCCCAAGCACCCTCGGGCGGCAAAGCACCGGAAAACACCTCGACGACAAAACATTCGGCCGAACACCGACGACAAAGCATCCGCCCAAGCAATAAAGAACACACTCGTTTGAGTCACGTATGTGGGGGACACGACCCCACGGACCACGGGCGAGGAGGATGACTACGACTACCACTACCAAAGAACTAGACAAACCAGGGGTGATGAGAAGCGTATAGTACTAAAAAGCTCGGCCGCAGGCCTCACCACCGACCGGGGAGCCCTACACGAAGGAGACAAGCAATGAGCATCAACTAAACCTTCGGGAAGGAATCGACATCCGCGGGCGCCAACCGTTGAGCATCCGAGGATTTTCATCCCCAAACTTGCCCCAACGGAGTCCGAGGGCCCCTAAGGTTGGCGGCTCGAGCATGACCAAGATCGAGTGTGGTGCAGAAGCGGCCGACACCACCGGCCATACCGCCACGGCGAGCTCACGCGCCACCTTGTCGCTGCAAATCACGCCACCATGGCGCAACAAGCACGGCAGGACACCGCCACCGCACGACGACGCCGATTCACCACCACTAGGCAGACACGCTCCACCAACACGCCCGTCGAGGGGCAGCCCCCACCGTAGCCCCAAGGCCCCAAAGCCGAGAGAAGGAGGGAGCACAATGGCCAACACAGACGACCAAGGCCCCCATCGCCCCAAGGACGCACCAGGGAGGCTCGGCTCGCCGGAGGGAGACCCGCGCGGGGGATGGCCGGAACCCTAGTGGGCCGCCACCACCACCCCCACAACCAACCGCCCTTGTTCTTCGAGATCCGACGCCGGGAGGACCGAGATCCGGCCACACAAACAGCCTGGGGATCCAACCGCCGCCGGCGCCGCGGCGCCGGAGCTGAAGCGGTGCTCGAGGAGGAGCGAAAAGGGGGAGGAGGAGGAGAGGGAATGGGAAGGCATGGGGTGCCTTTCGAGCCCCCTCCCCGCCGCCGCCGCCGGCAGGAGGGCGCGTTAGCGCAGCAGCGCGGCGGCGGCCGAGCCGGCACGGACGGGGAAGAGTGGGGCGGCGAACGGGGCCTCGAGTCGTCCCTGTCACGTAGCAGTACATTTCAACCCACATATATATTGCAACAACAATTGGAGGTGTCGAATGGGCGGACGGAAGAAAATTTGGCGCCATTTTTACTGGCTCCCGAGAGATCGGCACAGAACACGCCCCGGCTCTGACGGGCAGCCAGCCAAGAATAGGAAGTGTCGGGCCGTTCCCCGATGGCGCGCGCGCGGCGCAAGCACCGGAATTAGACCGAGGAGAGGGTAAGGGAAGGTGGAGGCACGAGGGCGCTAGCGGCGGAGATAGCGAGCACCCGGCGTCCGGCGACGGTGGCGCCATGGGTGGTTGCTACTCCGTCATTGCGGCCACCAAGCTGAAGATGCTGCGCCGCGGAGGCCGGGATGCCGCTGCCATCCTCCCCCCGTTGCCAGCCACGACGACGATGGGCCGAGCTGCTCCCCAGACCACGACAGCGTCACCGCTTGCAAGGAGAGGAAGAAGAAGTGCGGCAGGAAGGGGCGGAAGCAGGCCTCCATCCTGGGCGACGCCGGCACCGTGGACCCGGACTTCTCGCGGCGGTACCGTCTGGGCGCGGAGCTCGGGCGCGGCGAGTTCGGCGTGACGCGGCGGTGCGAGGACGCCGCCACGGGGAGGCCCTGGCGTGCAAGACACTCCGGCGGAAGCGGCTGCTCCTGCGGCGCGCCGGGCCCGACGCGGACGACGTGCGGCGCGAGGTGGAGATCATGCGGCGCATGTCGGAGGCCGGCGGGGGCAGGGTGGTGTCCCTGCGCGAGGCGTGCGAGGACGACGACGGCGTGCACCTCGTCATGGAGCTCTGCGAGGGCGGCGAGCTCTTCGACCGCATCTTCGAGCGCGAGCACTACTCCGAGCGCGCCGCCGCCAAGCTCGCCCGCACCATCGTCGAGGTCGTGCAGCTGTGCCACGAGAACGGAGTGATGCACAGGGACCTGAAGCCGGAGAACTTCCTGTTCGTGAACAAGTCGGAGGAGTCGCCGCTCAAGGCCATCGACTTCGGCCTCTCCGTCTACTTCAAGCCTGGTACGCTCTCCATCACAAGCCATACACCACTTGAGCTGGAACCAATCAGTGACATGGGAAGCTCTGCTCTGCTCTGCCCGTGCAGGGGATCGGTTCACCGAAGTGGTTGGCAGCGGGTGTTACATGGCCCCAGAGGTTCTCAAGAGAAGCTATGGGCCAGAGATAGACGTGTGGGAGCGCTGGTGTCATCCTGCACATCCTTCTCTGCGGGTTCCCTCCGTTCTGGGAGGTGAACTAATGCTGCTCTCTTAATTTGCATTCTCATACATACTTCATTCAGCGATCAGGAATCAGGATTCACGAGTACTCAACAGCTGATGCAATGCTGTTTGTTTCAACGATTGCAGACTCCGATGAGAAAATTGCACAGTCGATACTACGGGGAGTAATTAACTTACAGAAGGATCCATGGCCCAAGGTCTCCCAGAGTGCAAAGGATCTTGTCAAGAAGATGCTTGACCCCGATCCTAGTACACGGTTGACAGCAAAGCAAGTCCTTGGTTAGTACAGTTCTCAGTCCAATCTTAAGTTTATTGAAAACCAAATAGCATCCGTTCATAGAAAAAAAAAAGCACAAGGAATTTGATATACTCTGTTGTCCTATACTGTTATTGCCATTATTTTTTTCGACCGTGCACATGTTTTTCATTAACAGGCTGTTATTGCAATTGTTGGAAATAAAAAAACAAAGTGGTTTAATAATGCTGCATACTTGGCTCAAGAATTCTAATAATACGAGCACCTTTCTTTTCTCCTTTTGACCAAAAAAAAAAAAAAAACACAGAGCATCCTTGGCTCAAGAATGCTGATAAGGCTTCAAATGTGTCACTTTCGGAGCAGTTGTTCGGTCGAGGCTCAAGCAGTTCTCGTCTATGAACAAGTTTAAGAAGAAGGCACTTGGAGTAAGTTGCAGATAACTTGCTTTTACTACCCTTAATTCCTTCAAGTGACACGCTGACTGATCTTTTTGACAATGATTAATGCAGGTCGTCGCCATGAATTTGCCGAGGGAAGAGATTGACAAATACAATCAAATGTTCCATACCATGGATAAGGACAATAACGGTAATTTGTCACTTGAAGAGCTGAAGGAGGGTTTCCGGATAAACGGTCATCCTGTTCCAGAGGAAGAGATAAAGATGCTGTTACAGGCGGTGAGTGCAAGGCTTGCTGTTTTTTTTTAATTCTTATATCACATAATGTAGTATTAGGATGACTGGGATATTAGCAACATGAACTACAATGAATAGAGTCGAAGAGGTAAATTCCATCGTAATTGCAGCCAAACTATTCACAAACCTAAAAGTGTAATTTGCATAATGAAACCAATGCTCATACTACAAAGTTGCACAAATCAATTACCACTGCAATGATCTAACACAACTGTCTTCGTTTTGCAGGGTGATATACATGGAAATGGCACATTAGACTGTGAGGAATTTGTAACAGTCTTACTTCACATTAAAAAGATGAGTAATAACGAGTATCTACCTAAAGCTTTCGATTTCTTCGACAAAGACGGGAATGGTTTTATTGAAATGGCGAGTTGATGGAGGCTCTAGGTGATGGTGAACTAAAGCCTAATGAGCAAGTGGTTAATGAAATTATTCTTGAGGTTGACAAGGATAAGGTAAGTATACTCAGTAAACTAATTGATCAAAACTATTAATCACTAAAATATTGACCACACTGTAGTTGCAACAAAACGAAAGGAAAAGAAGCGATTCACTTCATGATCATTTCGAATGAAAAACTGAAGTTAGTAAACACCAATTCTTGACTAGTTCACTCAAATAAACTACCTTCGGACCCCCATCCCCCACCCACCCACCCCACCAACCCCCAATACACAGTACATACTAGTTTTCAACGAAGTAAAAGATTACAACTCCGATGAGAGAGTCAGTGAAAATCCAAAAGACTGGTTGTTGGATTCCATGAACAATTTTATTCCTCGTCCCTGGATTGCATAACACATTCTTATTTAGCATAGTTGACATTTTGTAAATATATTCAACAGGATGGTCGGATCAGCTATCCGGAGTTTGAATTGATGATGAAGGGTGGATCAGACTGGAGGAATGGCTCTAGACGATACTCAAGAGAAAATTTCAGTGGCCTCAGTCGAAGGCTGTGCAAAGATACTTTATGAAACAAGAGTAGTTTCCAAGCAGCAATTACTGACTGACAGTACCACACCCTCAACTAAACAGCAAGCATCAGAAGACAATGCAAAAGCAGGATTACTGGATCTGTTGGAAATAAGAGTTAAAGGAGATCCCATATACCAGTTGCATGCTTGACAAACTTCGTCAAGTAGCATGCCCTCTGGCATTGTCCTTTGTTCTGGAAGTAAACTTTACTATTCGTAGGATACATATCAATGACTTAGACATAGACAGATGTAAAGGAAGCACCAGCATCCATGCAATCTACTAACCAAAAATTTGATGCTCTACTACTGTCAAATTCATAAAGAAAAGAAGCTGTGCATCTGAATGCCTAGAATTAAAATAGAATCCCCAACATTAATAGATCAAAAGAGCTTCAAATTGCAGAGAGGGAAAACAGTAGTTCGTCAAAACAATATTTTACACTAAAACGATGGAGTGCATGGCGCCCTAAAAAGTGATGAATTAATCTGACACAAATTCGAGTTAATGATACAACTTGAAAGCTTAGTAAAAAATTGGTTTGATATGCAATTCAGTAGTTCTATAATGAAAACACATTGTGTGCAACTAAAAAGATAGAATACATAAATAAAATAAAGAAAGTTATCTTAAAAATTAGCTTTCAAGGCATAAAAACAATCTTGGTTGACCCCAAAAAATAAATAAATTCTGAATCACAAAAACATTTTTTTTTAATTAGAATTCAGACTCATTTACCAAAATTACCTGAAAATCTGTGTTTGATGGAGAAAGGTGAGTAGCTCACTTTTCCAGGATTCCCAAGAATCATATCAGTGACCATTTCAGCAGTGCCTAGTGCCTAAAGAAAAATTGGCAGAACAACCTTAACTCTTCTATCTTCTTATAAGGAAAATGACAGTAGAATAGTAGAGAGCAGAGTGCCTCCATCCCTGTTGTCATGCAACAGATTCATCTATCTTATTTCAAATCAGGAACATGCCAGCCCTCACACAAAGTAATTCAACTACTTCCTCTGTTTCATTTTATTGGTCGTTTTAGGATCCAAATTAAATGTCCAGGTGCATTCAATGTTGCATGTATATTTGTATATAGATGAGTCTAGATTCATTAAATTATTGTTGCATCTGATTGAATCCTAAAACGACTAATAAAATGAAACGGAGGTAGCACCATGAATCAGCTCCAAGAGGAAACAAGGTATCTATCTTATCTAGTATTTCTGTAACTACTGTTGACCAGGAGTGTGAGGGTACATTATTTATGCTTATACAGCCTTATGTGTGCTCAAGGAATTGGATCACGGAACTGTCCACCCTTAACCCCTATGCCACAAAAAAGTTACTAGTCTCATTCAAGGAAAGATCACTCTGTATCTAAATGACAGAACTGGCATGATACCTTTTACATTTCAACTGCCTAACTAAACAGAAAAAATAATGTAACACAGAAACACTAGCAACTGGAGCCAATTGATACAGTGAGACTCACCAAAGTAAGTCCATTTCCTTCATGTCCTGTTGCAATCAAAATATTTGGCAGATCAGGAATAAAGTCAATAACGGGCTTTCCATCAGGCACTGAAACAGATAAGGTATTTGTTTCTGTCAGTATCAGATAAGGGCACAAAGCTAATAGCATTGTAACGAAGAATTCAGACTATGCTTCTCTTTTTTCTTGTTAAGAAACTTACTGTATGGGCGATGCCCTATTCTGATTTGAGTATTCTGATCAATATCAAAAGAAACATTCTTCATTGCAGGGAAAAACTCTCCTGCACGTTCCCATATACACTGAACAACGGATCTATCAACCTCCCTCGAAAAACCTTTGAACTCCCGGCTGCTTCCTGTAGTATAGACATGCCATATATTAAACTATTTCCTGTAGGTCACTTAAAATGGAATTCTTGTTTTGCTCCTAGAAGAAACTGGAACTTGGAGCAACGGGAGAAGACTGCTCCGTAAATTACCTAGAACTAAATTTCCCTTCGTATCTACGGTTGCAGTCATTGATACGGATAAAGCACCAAGCTCATCTTCACTAGATTCTGAAGCCATATGTGTGCTATTTGGCTTAGCAATCTGATGGTCAACATATCCTACCTCCATCAGGGCATGATTCAACTTAACCTTGTCAAATTTCTCCAACACAAGAAGATGACCCTGAACAGGAAATATGTGAAATTATACCTTTTCTATGTTGTTAATTGTTGGATTACATAACAGGAATTTCATAAATGCTATATGTAGCAAGGAATAACATATGAGGATTACAGATCTATTAGAGGACAAATGTCAAGCTGTGGTCATTGGTCAACAGATCAGTCTGAAATAGTTAAAATGTTTGCTAGCATGAACGTGGCACTTTCACAGGCTCATTTTGGCTGTCAACTCCTGGCCTTAGTTCATGACTTCATGCAAAAAAGCAGGTAGCATTGTTTCCAAGTCAAAAGGAATACATAAAATCCAATCCAATCTACTACTTTCCAGTATAGAACCTGAATCCAGTATAGTATCTGACTGTGCTGCATCTCACGTAAACATACACAAGTCTTGCAAGAATACATAAAATCCAATCCACTCTACGATTTTCCATATACCAGGTAAACATATGATATCCAATAATATGTAGACGGCTGAATGGTCAGTACCAAAATTTTCACAACAAAAGTCAATCCAAGAAATTTCAGATATACCTTTCGTGGCTTGACAGGAATATCCAATGTCAAAGCTGGTTCTAAGAAACTATGCAATAAGGATCGAGTCCAGGCACCAGAAGCAATTACAAAAGCTTTTCTGCCATACAATATGTTTCTGGAAGTTTGGACAGCTTCAACTGTTCCAGTAACCTCCGATCTGCATAGAATAAAATCAGTTGTCATTTATCAGTGATGCGGAGAAAGGGAAATAACTATGAGATTAATAAAATTATCTGAATTCCTAACAGGTAGATAACACAAGCCTGGTAGTTGGAAGTATTCTTCAATTAATGAACGAAGGTGTCTAAAAATAAGAAACTTGAATACCTTATTAATGACATGGCAGGATCATTATAGAACTCCCTATACCTTCCTTCTGAAGAATATGAGTTATTGGTCTTGCATAAGAAAATGGACCAAGAAATATCAGTGAGACACTGTAACAGTGGACATTGCAGAACAAAATCAAACTCCTGAAGGAAAAAAAAAATAAAACCTTCTCAATCAAAGAGACAGCCTGGAATGCATCAATCTGACAGTCTTGAGGCAAGAACATTTTTTTTGAGACTAACTTGAGGCAAGAACATAGCACCACCATCTTTCCCTACATTGAGTGCTGGTTCTAATGCATGTAACGAAGAGGCTGACAAGAATTCCGCATGTATGCCTGCCTGAGACAGAACCTTGGTCCTTTCCTCCAATGTCTCCAGCTCTTCCGAAGTTCTCCCAACTAGCAAGCTTCCTTAACAAAATCAATAGCAGCATGTTACTGTCTGTTTAAAATCATGTTTGAGACTGAGATGACACGGAATAATACAGCATAGAGCATGTAATTTCCATGATAGGACATCTAATAAAACGACATCAGTAAATTCAAGTAATGTATGGATGGACTTAATAATCAGACTATCAGCACAATAAGGAGTAGCACTGTAGCAGGAGTGGCATCAAATCCATGACTGCAGGAGATGACAATAATCTTTCACTAGCAGTAGTGCAGTACCATTCATAATAAACGTAGTATACTAATACCATAGCAATTCTGCTACTCAGATTCGTTTGCTAGTGTTTAGATACATGACAATTTATTCATAGACTAATCAAGCGGCAGCATGGTTCTACCTGTCCTCATCCAACCCAATCTCTCCGTGCACCGCCGCCTCCCTGGCCGTCAACCTCAGCCGCCAGCTCCTCCCAAAGTCGCTTGCTCCGTAGCGCCAGCTCCCACGTGTCACTCCCCGGCCTCCGGTGCGACATCCATATGTATCCCTGCCCTGCACACAACGAACCCCACACAGAGGCCCAAGGATGTATGGGATGTATTACATCCAACTCCATGAAGGCTGAAGCACCGAACCATCAACGCAGGCGCCAAAGGAAGCGTACCTGCGCCTGTGGCACCGGAGCAGGGGACGGCAGCGTCGGCGATGGCAACGGAGAGCGAGGTGTGGAGGAGGAGGTGGCGCGCGATGGCGAGGCCGACGATCCCAGCGCCCACAATTACAACATCGTGGTGGGAGGCTTCGGCCGCCCCGGCCAATGATGCGGCCGCCTGGGCCTGGGAGGCCTGGGACTGGGACCGATGCCGGAGCGCGCGGAGGTGGCGGCGCCCAAGCCCGCGCCATGGGCCGCAGACAGAGAGGCTCTGGGGGACACGCATCGACGGCGAAGATGAGGAGAAGCGCGTGGGGTTAGGGCTCCCAGAGGCGAACGCGATGACGGCAGCCATTGTAAGCGGACTAGCGGAGGCCGGCGGCCGGCCAGGTGATCTGGCGTCTGGCGATGCGAACCACTAGAGCGGAACGACGGAGTGACGAGTCAACGGTCTCGCTCGCAACTTCAGTGCTGGCGATACATGTAATAACAAGGGAAAAAGAAAGAAATTTGCCCTCATGCTAGATGTGCCCTCATGAGATGGATTTCGCTCCAGTGCCATCAATTTTGGATTTTTTTAATTTTAACCCTTTTTTAAAGAAAAACTATTTTAACCCTGACGATTTGAGAAGTTTCAAGAATAACCCTTTTTGACGCCAGCGCCCGGGCCAGCGTGCATTCTGCATTGCCGCTGCCGCGCTGCATCTTGGCGCGGCGGGGCCGCCGACGTGGCCGGCCGCATGCGGTCCACGCTGACGTGGCCGCTCTGTCCGCGCCGCAGATCATGGCGCGGCGCTGCTACGCCATGATCTGGAGCGCGGCAGTGCTATGCCCTGGCCTGTGCCATGCGTACTTTGCTGCTCACTGTCACTGTGCCGCTCACTGCCACTGCAGTGACAGCAGTTGCAGCACTACTGCCCAGTGCAGTTGTCAAGTCAAATCACCTCCCCTTGCATGGGGTGGAGTGCAAGCTGCAGTGCATGTTGTACTGGACGATGTACTCGGTACTGCGATATACTGTTATTTTTGACAAAATATCTGTGGTTTATGATTCTAAAGAAACAACTATAATAAAAAATATAAATAATAATAATATTTATATGATATTATTAGTATCATTTGAAAGATCTTTAAATCTTGTATTTTAATAATTTTATTTGAAAGGTAAAATTGTTGCACCATTTTCTTAAAGCCTCAATAATGCCGAGTAGGAGATGAATAAAAAATGCAAAGGTGTTGCACACATTTGCATGTCAGACATTGCATGTCAAATTGACATATTGTTGTGCATGTGGGAGAGAGAGGGAATCGAATAAATAAAGAGAGGGGAGAGGTAGGGGCTAGTAAAATTTGTACTGTGGAATAAATGAAGAGATATTTTTAATAAAGTTACTTTATAAAATCACAAACGAGAGATATTTTGGGATCAAAAGAGTAAAATATCACATACGGAGCGCTAGCCCCTAGCTCTCGTGTCACCTCTCACATTTCTCCTCTCACATCTCTCCTTCCCTCCCAACACGTGCCGTAGTGCTGCAACTGCTGTCACTGCAGTGGCAGTGAGCGGCACAGTGACAGTGAGCAGCAAAGTACGCATGGCACAGGCCAGGGCATAGCACTGCCGCGCTCCAAATCATGGCGTAGCAGCGCCGCCGCCATGATCTGCGGCGCGACGGCGGCGGCCACGTCGGCGTGGACCGCATGCGGCGGGCCACGTCGGCAACCCGCCCGCCCGCGATGCGGGGCGCGGCAGCGTGTAATAATGCCGCGTTGGGCTGGCGCGTTCAAAAGGGTTACTCTTGAAACTTCTTTTCGATGCGGGTTAAAAATAGTTTTTCTTTAAAAAAGGGTTAAAATAAAAAAATTCTCAATTTTGTGAGCTTCCCTGGATTGCGTTGAAATATTGACCACTCGCTGCAATGCCATTTTGTAATTTTTTATATTCATTTGATCACTTTTAGGCTTTGAAGTAAAATTAAATTATGTTCCACTTCAATACATGTGGATCGGGTTGAATACATTGACATTCAAAAACAAGGCCAGGGTAAAACTCTCTTTAATGAAAAACGGGTTATATCGCCGGTTCATGAAAAAAGAAACATTTAGGGTAAAACTTGACATTATCTTCCAATTGTGCCCTTGACTCGCATATTCATCTGTTGTCGTGCTTCGCCGTCTTTTCAATTCTCCATTGTTACCTCACCTACCATGATCCAGCCCTCTCTAGCTTGCTGCTCCTCGATTTGGAGGTCATTCATGTCGAGGGAGCGCAAGGAGCGGTAGCAACCTCGGAGCAGGAGGAGATTGGCGTCATCATTGCTTGACGATGCGAAGCTCACTATTGTCGCCGCTCCCGCGATCAATTTTAAAAATTAGCATAAATCACGAAATGGCATTCAGCGGGTGGCCAACGTTTCTTAAGGATAATCTAGCGAAACCTACAAAATTGATGGCATTCCAGAGAAACCCATCTGACATGAGGGCAAGTTTCCAATTTTATCCATGAGGTATTTCGATGTTTCTTATTCCTTGTAATGTTCTATAATGTTAAAGTGTTTTTCATTATATATACTCATTCTGTCCACAAAAGATAACTGTAGAATTTGTGAAAATTAACCAAACTTAATTTTGACCAAGTTTATAACTATAAAATTTGGAAGTTGCTATATTTCAGGCGCTTGAAAAAAAGGTGGGATTTCAGGCGGCGAATCTCACCCACACGATCTGAAACAAACGCTCCAGATTAGCCCGACATTGTTCACCTTCCTCCTCTCACTGGTACTGTCCATCTTCTTCCTCTCGTTGAGTCGTCCATCTTCTTCCCTCTCGCCACCTCAAGTTTCCGCTCCCCGCCCGCGGCGCTAGGGTTCCGGAGTGCCCGCTGCTGCCACCATCTCCCTTCATAGAGAAAAACAGACCACGTGAGCTTTCTATAGAAGAACAACTCACGAGAGGAAGGGAGAGGGAGGAGGAGATGCTCGCCGAAAGGGAGGGGATTGGGTGGAGAAGCCACCGGAGTTGAGGAAGACGACGGGGAAGGGGTCGCCTGAAATCACGTGGGGATTTCAGGCACCTCACCGATAGGAAAAGTGATAAAATTTATACAAGTTAAACTAACTTTAACCAAGTTTATAATGTCTTCAAATAGATTTACTATACAAGAATATACTGCATAATTAATAATTAATTTAATGATACTTATTCTCATCATAAATTAGCACTTTTATATTATACTCTACACATAAGACATTTTTTACTGTACTTCAGTATTTCATATATTCTCTCAGTAATCTAGGTAGCAATATTATAGAGATAAAGGTGTGTCGACAACAAAACCGGAAAAAATAATCCGACAAGAATAAACTTCACATCTTTTCATTTTCTCCACTATAAGGCAAAGGGCCTACAGACAGCAGCAGAGCTTACTGGATCAAGGAGTACATAGACACCTAGATCAAAATTTACATAATGAAACATTGATGTATTGTAGTCTAAGGTAACTGGAGGCCTAGTCCCTGTAATCTTGGCTTTAAGCTTCTCCTGGAGTGATGCCGGTCACCATGGCGTCGGCGATCCCTGTGGTGAGAGTGTCTGCTCTCATATGTATCCTCCCTGTGATGCCGATGGTGATGGTACCCATCATGGCTGCGACCAGGTTCATCTGAAGTTCTCTCCCTTTCATAGTTACCATCTTCCTCTGGTGGAGATACTTCGCCCTGTTCTTGGCTCCGTCTGCGCTTGCGATGATCCCTGTGGTGTGAGCGCCTGCTCTCATATGTATTCTCCCTGTGATGCCGATGGTGATGGTAATGATCACGGCTGCGACCAGGTTCATCTGAAGTTCTCTCCATTTCATAGTTACCGTTTTCCTCTGGTGGAGATACTTCGCCCGGTTCTTGGCTCTGTCTGCGCTGCGATGATCCCTGTGGTGTGACTGCCTTCTCTCATATGTATTCTCCCTGTGATGCCGATGGTGATGGTACCGATCAGGGCTGCGACCAGGTTCGTTTGAAGTTCTCTCCCTTCCATAGCTACCGTCTTCCTCTGGTGGAGATACTTCTCCCTGTTCTTGGCTTCGTCTGCCCTTCTGATGACCTTCGTCATGTCCCTTGGACTTCCTCTGACTGCTGTACCTGTTGTCCTCCCTGGTAATGGATGATCTTGAGCTCCTGTGGCTTTGTGATTCTTCTAGCTCATCGCGGCTGCTTTTCCTCCTGTGAGGGGTTTCATCATCATCGGAACTTCTTTGCCTTCTGTAAGTACTAACCCCAGCTCTGTCCTTGGATCTTCTCCTAGGAGGTGAATCTTCAAGGTCAATATTGCTACTCTTCCGCCTTGGTGGTGGTGGAACCTGTGGTAGTAGGGGTAAGAAATGTTATTTAAGTAAGAAGAGATAAAATAGCCAATCCCTAGTTTTCCAATCTGCCACTGCCTATGAACGCACACAAGTGCCATGGTTAGGCACTAGTTTTCCAATCTGCCACTGCCTATGTGGTTCAGTAATGGAAAGAGTAGGCAGATAGTGCAGATCAAAAATACAATTTAGAAACAAGGTTCCTCCTAGCCAAAAAATCCAAGTTTTCAACTGTCCAGTGTCCACTATTCTCAATGGCAAATGATTGGAAATTTATAATATTATGTCACTTTAAAGCATGAAAAAGATGAAATTGTAATAAAATATCAGAAAGAGTGCTAGTATAGTAGTATAGTACTCCTTAAGTTCCAAATTTTAAGTCATTTCAGATGTGCCCTAAGCCCCTAACTCAAACTTCCTAGCCTTGACCAAATTTATAGAAAAATGCACAACATCAAACAAGATTCATTAGATTAGCCATGAAATATATTTTGATAGTGCATTTATTTCATATTGTAGATGTTAAGATATTTTTCTATAAATTTTGGTCAAAGTTAGACAATTTTTGTCTTAAGACAAAACTAAAATGACTTACAAATTGAAACATAGGTGGTACTTCATAGCAATATCGAGCACTTTTCCATTTAATAGTGTAAAAGTTAAAAAATATATGGTGATCTACCTGATAACGTGTCATATATCGCCCTTCAGGTGGTGGTGGGATCCCAAGCTTCTTCAATTCGTCATAAGGAATCGGTCGCCTGTTTTGCAGAAAAATAAATGCCAAAAACTTTTAACTCCAAAGCACATTATCATAAATCATGAATTATGTAGGCAAAATACTGGATACACTAGATGGGCATCATGTGATCATACAAAGGAGCACGAAATGGCCTCTCTCGCCCTCCAAATCGAAGCTGTCCAGATTCTTTCATTCCTCCAAGGCCCCTCCTGTAAAAAGCCCATTAGAAGTAACATGAAAGATTATCGCAAAGTATTGAGTAAGAAACATATAAACAGTGCTTGAGAAGGGTAAATACCTAGCCTCCTTGGTATCCACCCAGGCATAAGCTGCTGCCTGTAGTAATCAACAATCACTTCACTGCCATCGATAATCGAATGGTGCGCATCCTTGAGGGCAAAGGCAGTGATGAATAATTTTCTTTCGGACATAACAAAGACTCAAAGCAGTAAACAAGCAAGTGTACAGAACTCAAACCATAAATAGCAGATACCTCATAGGCACGACGCATCTCTCTGTCAGTTTCATACTCAACAAATGCATAACCACGAGAAGCACCTGTAACTGCAAAATGAAGTAGTCTGGTCAATCTTACTACTAAAAGCCTCAAATGTTATCTACGCGGGCTGCTAATCCGTCCGCTCCCACTAATCCCGTCCGCCCGACAGTTTTTTTTTTTCGCTGGCTCCGTCACTTTCGCCCGTGCGACACGAGACCGTCGCTCCTATCCCCTCCCTCCCTCTCTCCATAAGGAAACCGCCCACGCCTCCCGTTAAAACAAACCGCGCCCCTCGAAGGAATCCAAAATCACGGCCCGGCATCTCCCTCCGCGACGATCGCGGCACCACGACCTCCTCTCCCATCCTAGATCTCCGAGGAGGCCGTGCGCCCGCGCTCGGGAGAACCCAGCGCTGCCGCGCCATCGGCGTCCCGCCATTGGAACCGCCAACGCGCTGCTCGACCCCGCCCGTCTGCGGCCCAAGCCAACCGGGAGACGGCAGCGAAGGGCAATTTAGGGGAAGAGGAGGCGCGGCGTGGAGCGCCATAGGCGGCGCGGGAGTTCAAACAAGCCGACATCAAAGGTTTCACTCCTCGACTCTTTCATGTTTCACGTCGTCTCCCCCCTCCCACCCACCCACGCCGCTGCATGGCCACCGCGCCGCACTCCACCTCATCCGGTCGTTGACCGAGGGAGATGGGCGAGTTCCGGCTGTCAGCGGCGCCGACGCCCGCCCTCGTCGGCGTCCCACAAAGCCAGCGGATGATAGTTGCAAAAAGCCAGTCGACGCAATAGCCTGCAACTGCACAAAGCCAGCGGACTGAAGAACAAATCAAAGTGCAGTAACAAATCAAGTGCACGTGAAGTTAGATTATTGCCACAAGAACACACTTTATTTATTTCTGTTCTCAAAAGCATACAATGTCTGAAGTTATTAATGAGGAGATTTTTGAATGGTTAAGGGAACAATCGATTTATTTGGACCATTTATTAGTGCAATACATTTTGAGAACACAATTAGTGAACTGGGGTTGTCATTTGTTAGGCTGCAAGTGCCACTGACATTCTTGAGGACAATGGAATTGTTCAGATGTTCAGTATCATAATAAGGAAACAAATCGTAGTCACTGTAAATGGCAAGTTTAAAATGGAAAATAGCTAGGTTTATGCCAATGAAATCATTCAACCAATCCACACCCACGATCATTGGCTTATATGGGCCCCAACAATAAGATACATCATGGACCCAATCTTTATTTACTGCATGTGTGCGCTGCTTCATGTTCCCAGCACACGGTTTCTAGACATCACTCTTACAACTGATTAGTTTTCTTGCATAGCTGATTGAACTTTCATTTGTTCAAGGGTCTGCACAGTGCAATTTTTATTACCAGATCCATTATGCACAAGGTCAAAGTTGTTTTAATTTAGCAACTCTACTGCTGTTCAGCTCTCTTTATCTGTCATTACTTCATTTGCGGATCCTTGACAGTTCAACATGGATGCTTTAAGTGTTTAAGTTCAGAAAAACTACAGGCTGGAGCATATTCTATGTTGCATGATTGCAAGTAAGAATAAGTTTGTCTTCTGCTTTACCAAGACACATGACTGATCCTATCATAAGAATCATATGTTGGTGTAACTGAATGACGTGACTTGGCAATATAGAGCTTTTGTTTTTATCCCATGATTAAAAAGATCATTTTGAATAAAGTCAATTGATAATACGGTGACCGATCCTATGTGTGCTTTACCAGGGTACATGACTGACATTTTTTTTCTTTTTATCCCAGAATTTCAAGATCATTTTCAAAGGTTGACTGATATCTAAACACTCCGCCGTCCGCCACGCATGCCTCACAAGGACCTCATCATCGCCATCAAAATCCAGGTACAACCACATGTGTTGTTCTTGTATGTCCATAAGTTTAGATCTCTGTCCATGTTACAAGAACTACAGTTTCTGTGTGATTTGCTTCTTGTTTAGGTCAGCATCTCAAAGAATCTTGCTTTGGTTTTCAGAGCAACAGCAGTGATAGCAACTACTACTACTTGTTCTCTTCCTCACTGTTAGGTATATTTATTTCAGAACCTTGGTGCAGCAGCCATTCATATAAAGTTCAGGTATTAGTATTACTCCCTCAAATGAACTTACTGTTGATTGCCGTATATGGCTTAACAAATAGTGAGTATTTTGGTTTAAAACATGTGAGAACAAGTACGGGTCTTGATAGGCTAAGGGCTTTTTAGTAAGCCAACTATCCAACCAAAAGGCAGTATTGTTCCCTTTTCACATGGTTGTTATTGCCATTGCCCTGTAGAGATCAACCAACTGCATCAGTTGTCTCCAAGCCATATCAGTCTTACTGATTTTATCTCCTACTCTTTTTGTTGGAAAAACTGAATTTCTTATCCAGTTAGCCCAAGTACAGTCAGGTATAGTGTGGAATTTATATGTATAAATTTTAGGATACGACTGGTGTTTCTTTAGGAGACTTCTAAAAGTTGACCCCAGATGAGACAAATGTCTCTGTTCCTCGATCCAATCTAATATAGTAAGGCATCTTCTAGCACAACTCAAGTGGAGTCTTTCTGATTTTAAGCGTTTCTTCAATGAAAAGATTTTTTTCCTGATCCAATCTAATATAGTAAGGCATCTGCTAACCTCCCTGCATCTCTATGTGGTCACTGGTTTGTCTGACATAACAAAGATGAAGTACAAGTTTTCTTTCAGTATTTATCTCATATATATCCTGTAATAGAACATGTGGTCAAGTCTTGTGGTGCAGTACCTGAAATGCCTTTTTCCAAGTTTACTGACCACTAAAAGACAGTCAGATTTCTGTGTTCGGTGTTCAAATGGTTAACTCTGAATGGATGATAAGCATGTTGTTCAGTTTTTTCTTTGTTACATCTGTGGTTATTCTATCATGTATTCCCACTCAGTGGGCCAAAGGTTTTATTATCACAATTACGCCGCTTGTATGGATGCATTTAGCATGTAGTGGCTCTACAACAGGTATCACATGATTTGCACAACTAATTTGCTAATATACCATTATTGCCTACGTATTTTGGGCCCATGATAACTCCAGCTTGGTTTGGGAGCCCCATTTAGTAGTAAGATTATTGCTACTCTGTTTTGTCAAAATGACAATCAAGTTGGATAGTAATAATGCACATCATTTTACTACTTTTTACAGGCTTCAGACAAATCTTTAACCAGCACTTGTGAGTTTTATTTCTCCTTTTCACTGGAGTTTATGATCACTATTGTTAACAATTAATTTTTCGGTCACCAGTTAATGTGATTACACCCAGACATAACTGTCCATTCATTGTGATCTGATACTGGCAATGCCAATTGACACAGTCTAGATTGAAATTATGGCAATATGAATTTTTTCGTCATTGAATTTTCCGACATTCTTGATATTTGCTGATTGAGTCCGCTGTTACAGTCTCTCTGAGGTTGGTTCTATCCATCTGAATTTCAGATAATAGAGGAAGCCGAAAAAAGAAACAGGAGACAGTAGTTATTTTCATGTGTACAAGTTATAGATTGAATGTATGTAATATATATTTTAACTATGTAGCTTTCTTAAAGACTTATGTAATATTATATTAATGTTTTCATCATCACGGTTGCAGTATAGGTTATTACATTATGGATAATTGAAGTTGATGTTTCACATTTAAATCTTTCTTGTGCTTGTACATATGTTACCCTGTATTTTATGTTCCCGTTGCAACGCACGGGCATTTAACTATAACTCAAGAAAATTGTCTAGAAAAATTGCAAATTCTAGGTACTGGTTTAAGAAAGTTAATATCCCAAACTGAAGCTTATAAAGCAGTTGTAGCTTCATGCTTTCGTCAAGTTCTCACAAGTCATAACCACACAAGTCGCATGGACGATTGGAACAGTGGCACTGGCAGTATGCTCAGGACAACGCTAGTACTATGATGTAGAAACAATGGAGCAAGGTATCACTCACCAATGTCACGCACCAGCCGCATGCTCTTCACCCTCCCATACCTGCTCATCGCCTGCACAAACAGCAAAAGGGAGAATCGGCCGCCCCAACCATGAGGACCACGACTAACCAAGCACACAAGCACTAGAAGCAAGACCATTACATTGGCAACACGTGGAAGGGGCAGGAGAGGCGGGCGCACCTTCCGAAGCGTGTCGTCGTCGGTCTGGCGCGAGAGGCGGCCGACGAAGACCGTGCAATAGGGGTCACCGGAGGCCTTGGGGTCGCCGAAAGGGTCGTCTGAAACGGAACGGGCGGGAAACCCAGGTAAGAGAGAGAGAGAGAGGGAGACGGAAGGGGGTAGGCGGAGAGGGAGGTAGCGGAGACGCCCACGCACAGAGGCCGGCCTGGGAGCAGATGAGGGCGCGGAGGACGGCGTTGTCGTGGGGCGCGATGTCCGTGCCGTCGATGCTGCCGGCCTGGATCGGGTGGTACTTGTCCGCGTAGAACACGGCGTTCACGCTCCCGCCGCTCATCTCGCCACGGGCTAGCGCCGGCGCCGCGCCTCCTGCCGCCGGTGGAGAGCTGGGAGAAGACGGAGACGAAAGGAGACATGGGTTCGGCGGACGGCGCGTTGGCTCCCATGGCTCGCCTCGGCCCGTGTTTCTGATGGGTCGCAGTAAAGATAGAGTTGGGCTGGGCCCAAAGTACAACAGTTCTGGGCTTGGCCTTGTATCCTCCTCGTACAGGTACGCAGCTATAAAAATTCTCAGGTATGCAGCTATTCAAATTCTGAATGTTCGACTCTCAAAAAAAGGTTCTGAATGTTCGCAATGTATTTGTACTCTCAAATCATGCCACACGAATCAGCTATCATTCTATGAAATTTCGCAATATATCTATTACCTTTAATTTTCTTTCTCTATCTAGTCCTGAACTGCTAATATGTATATGCTTCTGCTTGAATTGATAATATTTCTAGACCAGAATCGCCTGTCGCAATTTTCCAAATATTCTAGACGGCCACGGGTCATGCCTTGCGTTGTACGCTTCTGGAAGGCAACTCTTCGGGATTCAAAAATCAGGCAGCTTTGTTTGTCCAGATCAGTTGAAACCCTGCATCTGCATGAGACCATAGTTTTGCCACCTTCCTGGGGCTTGGGTTTCCGGAAGCACTCCTAGTAACTTTCAGTTTCAGAGTTAAACCAGCGACGGATCACGACCACGACTAAACGTACTTTGCATGTCTTCTTTCTATGATGTCATAATAAACATACTTTGCATATAAAAATTATCATGATTTGGATGATATATCCCTTTACACTGACGTGGCAATAGGGTTTGCCATTAGCCTTTTGACGATCTTCTGTGTGATGCTATTCAAAAAGAGTTGGAGGGCATGACAAGATTATGTAACTGTAGCAGTAAGATGTGCCATCTTAAAGAGGAAATTCGGTAAAAAAAAGAATTATTGTTACATACTACTACGCAACTCAGAGCTGGTGTGTTACCGAGTGGCTTTCTATGTAATGTAGCATATGGATATGTATGTCCTCTTTGTTTCTGTTATTATTATGTAATAATTTCAATCAGTGTATTGTAAATAAGTAAGGATTTATTACAAATCCTTGAGAACTCAGTTTACCTTGAATAATCATTTGTGGAAGCCTTATCTCGAGCTTGGCATGTCAGGCAGGCTCAATGTTTCAACCGGGATGGGCAAGATGGCCCTTAGGCCCTTAGGTGTTCGCTGAGACGAAATATATTTGAGCTTGCCAAAATTCATAGAAATATATGCTGTCACTCGAAGTTGTTTGAAACTTATCTGAATTTTGTCAGCCATGCATTGCACTTGCACAGACCTTTTTCCTAAAACTCTAAAAAGTCTCCAAGAGTTGCTTGAACCTCTGAATTTGCAAAGTTCGAACGACAAACATCCTACTCACTGACTTTTTTTAGAAAATGCAGAGCGTGTTTTCTTATTAGAAAAGAGAGCTTATAGTCAACAAACAAATAATGGTAAGGAACGAAAAGAAGAGATTTTCTGGCCGCAACCCACACCGGTGTCCTTGGTCGGCGGGGCTAGAACCAAGGACGAAACATGGCAATGCCAATATTCGAGAAAAAAAAACATTGGTCAAATGTTCCTTCTTAAGTTTGACTATACTATGTGGTGTCCTTCCTGCCCTTCAACTTAACCACAAATCCAAAGCACTTAAACCGTTCAACGACGAATTCCTCCTTCTTCACCGTTTCGTGCTTCTTGTTCTTGCAGGAGCATCAAAGGTTCCTCCCCTGCCTCGCCATCGCCAAGCGCTGCTTCCGGCTGCGGTTCAGGTCCCAGTTCCTCATCAGCTGGTGCTGGCTGTGGTGGTGGGTTGCCAAGCAGGCGAAAAACTAAATGGCTATCCCTATCAATAGCACAAACAACAAGCTCATCGGGGTCATGTGGGCCAGCATCGGCATGCTCAACAGCAAGTTCAGCCAAAGCGTCATCCCTTTGTTGCTCGTCATGCACTCGTCGCCGCTGACGGAACCAAATAACTGCCGAGATGATCAGTGCAACAGCCCACGCACCAGCAGTTATAAAAGAACACCCCTCTTAAGCTGCTCAAGGTAATAACAGCAGGCGAACCTAAGACATTCTTTTGGCTGTCACATGTCACCTGGTCTCCAAACCACTTCCTATCAATGCCCACAATCATGTCACCTTCCGTCACCTTCAGTATGGCCCTAGATATATCTGCGACCAGTGGAGAGCCCTTAGGGAAGACCTGTCAGTTGTCAGAGATTAAACTAATTAGGTCTCAGAAATTCAAAATTGGCAACATATGAATAGGATAAGTTAATTCATGAGCGATATTGATGATAAATAGATGGCCATAGCCTACCACCATCTGCCACCTGAAACCAATGTATGCTCAGAACGGAAATGAAAGAACCAAAACTTACAAAGCCAAATCCACCAGTTTTGTATACACGGCCAACAACACTGTGGTCACTGCAATGTGTGGACATAAACTGCTTCAGGTAAGGTATCTCATCAAATATTGCTGCAACCCCCGCCATTCCTACTTCCTCTCATCAATGCTTCAGCATATTGATCTGGTGATCTGTACTTCCTAATTTTGTGTTCATCAACTTTAAGGCTTATAAGGAGATCCTTAACAAAAGATCCATCATGGTATCCAACATAATCTCCATTTCTTTTAAGTTGATTCATGTCGACAATTGTCGGCTGAAGTTGTCTCGCTGTCATCATGGAGGTTAAGCTTGCGCTATAGAGTTTCTCCAGCAACCAAACCAGCAATAACAGGTTTATTAGCACAAACTTTGACAGCCATTTCTTCAACTTTTGATCTACAGAAATATAACAACCAACTTTTCAGGCCAAAGAAATACATAGATGTACAAAGGACAACAACACAAGGAATATATCTCATAACGTATTAAGTAAAATACATGCTTGAGTTGGCAAAACTATCGTGTCCACATTTTCTATTTTAAGGTTTTATTACTGTCTCATTTTTCTATTAGTACTATTCCAAAAATCTGCTTTTTATATTACAATTTCTGCAACTAATGCAACAGCTTCCTTATTTGGTTGTCCATATATAGCCATCTTCTATTTTGGATTTCTCACTAGCCAAAAATTGAAAGAAAAAAGAAGAATGGCTCTCTAGAGTGCACACAAGATGTAGAAAATACTGCTGGAGATGGAAAAAAAAAATGTAGAAAGCAATTTTTATGCAAATGGCTCTCTAAGTAATGATTTAGAGAGTGAGATTTAAAAAGACTCTTGGAGATGCTCTAATGGCTCCTTTTTTTAATAACTTTATTATTTGTTCTGAAAAAAAAAAAATATTATCCCCTTTACAAATATTTTGTGCAAAGAAAATGTTTGTTTCATGCCTGGTATCTGTTCATTCATATTCATAAGGAGAAATGTGAATATTCTTTTGAACAACTTATTTTGGTTACCTCTTGGTGTAGATATGATCGCTTGAAAGCTGAAATAGGAAATATTGAAGAACTGGTGAAAACCATTGCCACCAAACTGTCTGTTTCTTTTGTGCTCAACCAGCCATACAACAAAACCTGTGGCCACAAATACGATCAATATGACTGCCCAAAGGACATTTTCTATGGGCTCAACAAAAATCCAAAAACTCTTGCTCCAGTTTTCCTTCAAGGGAACAACCATCTGCACCCCTGATTCAGTGTAAGGCAATGTGAAGTCAACATACAAAGAGCGGTTCATGACTATTGTGGTATCTCCAACCATTGCATCATATACCTGTTTAACACAAGTAAAGTAATTAAATCATGCCCATGGAAAAATTGACCTTTATGGAGTTCAACAAAAATAAACATCATATGAAGACCCTATATCAGATCTTTTTGTTGGAATGTGATCTCGGCTACAACCGAGACTTGACATCTAAGGTTGGTCCACCTAAACATTGCTGGTTAATTAGGTAAATCTTCCATGATCGGCGGCAATCCTAAGTGGCCGTATTCCCATCTCCTCAGAGCAGGTACTACCCTTCTGGCCCACTCTTTATCAAAAAGAGGGCGCCTAGCTCCAGATTGTTAAGGACTCAGGTCTGCATCGATCACACCAACCCTGCTACGTTTGCAAGCTCTCGAGATTGATCTATTCTAACTACCGCTCCAAGCCAGTATAAAGTAGTGATCATATTTATACTAAGATTAAAATCCTGTTTAAGTTAATTCATATTTATTTTTAAACTTTATTTCAATGCTTTTCTCTTGATATTTTACTTCTTCCTCAATTTAGATCTCACATATCATATCAGGCCCGTTGCCTGTCTGAACATAAGAGCACATTTCAGTATGCAAAATTAATGTTCTCCTTACCTTTGAGGAAACATTGTAACAAATTTCACTGTACGTTGAGGATAAACTGCCAGGTACATCTACTGGCACATACATGAAGGGGACAGCATATGGCATCTCCTGCATGACAGCTTCAAAGATATCGATAGAATATCCCGTCACTACAAACTTTCCAGTGGTTTCATCTTTGTTTAAGTTTACAAATTGGTTGGGATATGGTTTTATTGGCACAGCAATCCGTAACCTCTTTCCGGTCACTGGCCACTCCCAACCTTTCGGGGCAATAATGACCCTCCAGGCCAAATCACTGTTGTCAGACCACCAGAAGCACTAGGAGCAGTAGTTAGGCTCCTCCTTAGGCCTGACTTTAGCGTCCAAAACCCAGCAGTTTGATATGAATTACCAATTACATTGATAATCTCAAATGCAGCTGGCTGCCGTTGTCCATCAAGTAGAGCAAAATCACCAGATATACCCTGGAATCTTGTGGACCGGATTGCATCAATTAGCATGGATCCATCCTGAGAAACGCCCAGCAAGCTTAGATCATTAGAACTATTGCTGTTCTGTTGAGATGGCATTTGGAAGCCAAGTGTAAGAGATCCAGTCCTCCGTAGCGCCGTTGCAATAGCCCATGCTGTGTCATATGCCCACAACTGAAACACATTGGGGTTTGCTGGATAAGGTGAACCCGGATTTTCTTGAAGGTACTGTGAAACAAATCGGGCAGGGAAGTGGAGGAGCTTGTCTGATGGTGGCACATATGGACGGAGACCAAGAACCCCTGCATTGAATTGATTGTGTTCTGGTCAAGGGAACTAAACATGTTCCCCACACTGTCTGTCACAATCCATGCATAACCATCAACAAGCATCTCAGCTTCATTGGCAATGAAAAAGAGGCGTGCTGCAATATCTGATGACATGTGCACAATAAACACTCGTGTCTGCATTGTCTTTAGATTGTTAATCTCTGCCTTGATCTGATCATTAGTAGGTACAGCAGGAATGACACTTCTGTATGGTATGCGTGCATCGACATTCTGGAGAGCATCCACAATGGAAGGTATAATGCCTCTACCAAAGTCAGAGTCCTCGTAGATTGGTACAACTTGTCGCCACCCAAAGAGTTTGATAACAGAAGCTATTGCAGGAGCCTGGGAGGCATCATCCAGGGCAGTACGAACAAAATACTTGGAAGGGTTAGCTGACAGGTATGGGCTGGTAGCTGTGTAGGACATGATAGGCACATTTGTCTGGTTACCAATGCCAATTATGAACCTTGCTTGTGTTGACGTCTTTGGGCCAATGATGGCTTGAACTTTGTAATCTTTCAGAAGGTCTATGGCTGCAACATTAGAGAAGAAGTCAGGAAAAGGGTGTTAAGCATCCCTAGATAAGAGGAAAGTAACAGCATAGGATACAGATCGAACATGCAAGAAAATGTTATTACTGTTTTTATAAGAGAAATAGCAATTTGCTGATGATCACTGACCCGGATTAACACATAGTGAGTTACTGACATGGCAGGTGCCAACTATATGTCCTTAATTATGGTCATTTATGATGTCCTAGGGTCATTCATTAGAGCACCAGCAATGGTATAAGGGTGTCCCCAATGCTTCCCAAATAGCTAGTCTAGGAAGAATTCTATTGGCTATCAAGGAGAGAGATCAAATAGCTAGTGACTCCCAAATAGCTAGTCTAGCACAATCTCCCATAACAACTCTCTCACAACTCACATAACTCTCCACTACAGTACTCTTTGTTTATTATTTCTGAGCCTCATCTAGCTAGCTATTTGCAATTTGCCATTGAGGACGGCCTAAGCCAGATTACTAGCTCTAAGACAACCTCTCCAATAGTGCTAGCTTCTATCAACGGCTCATAATATGATTAAGCCCACATGACACTCTCACATTACCTTGGAATGTGTGTGTAAGCCTAGCTCTTGAATAAGAGCTAGTTTTTCTCTCTCTTCTATTAAAATATGAAAAAAAATTTGATAGAGCTAGCTTATGAGTCAGCAAATGAGGGTGCCCTTACTGTCACATTGGCTACATACTTATCAACAGTCAGACAGTCAGGTAATACCAGCTAGTCAGTGGTCCAAACCGTTGGCTGGTCGGAGGCCTATAGGTTCCCTTCCCTCTAGTATCCATGACGAGCCACTCTACGTTCAACACGTCAACCTACATGTATATGGACGATTTCACATGTTGGACTGGGTGAAAGCACATGTGCCTCTTCAAAAAAACTGATGTTCACTGCATTTGGCAAGAACTAAATACTAATGTATAGAGTCTATGGAAATTGACAACAGTTGTAATGCCACAAATGTCTGAAGCATCTTCCAGATGGCAATTATAGCTGCAGCTACTGGGATGATTTTATTCTATTATCTAAAAAAGGGGTGGCCATTGTGTCCCTTTAGGCACTATAAAAGGACTCATAAAACAGTGAAGGCCATCTCATCCAACACTAGGCATGCACACGCTCTAAATACACTTTTGCAATTATAACATAGTTAAATCCATTAAGCATAGAGCAATTGCCAAAATTTTGAGGGGTAAACCTGTCTACAGTTGTGATTTTTTGGTCCACAGCCAAGTGAATAAACTAGGGTTGAATTTGACTGCCAGCACCCATATATTGCTTGGCAAAGAGTTAAAGCACTGAACAGTGACTGAACACCCACACCCATTGTACCATGTTCAACTGTACATCAACTGGTTGGTCAAAAAAAAAAAAAACTGTACATGAACTGAATGTATCAGATTGAAGCTGGCATTCAGATTAACTAGCTTTGAAGATATAGTGGTTGTTTTGATTCATGAGAAAAATACATACAATCCTTCTGGCTGGTAGCTAAATGAATTAAGTTCCTTATGACCCCCCACCACCACCAAAAAAAAAAAAAAAGTATAATCCCTATCTATTGACGTAAGTCCTTAACCATCTATGATTGATTTTCTTGTGGAACATGAAGCGGTCAGCCACTCACATCGTGTGACAACAGGGGTAAAGCTCGATTTATTACTGCATGGCTGTTCTCCCCCAAAGTCAAGTCAGGACTTAAATAGCAGGCTACAGCAGTGCTATAGTAGTTTGGGAACCCAATTGCTAAGCTAAGTTGTAAAAGTCATGCTAAGACAGCTATAGGCTCTACAGAAGCCTTGGCAGACTGTTATAGTAGTTATTCCATAGCATTTAGCAGTTTTAGCAGTCATTTTTGGTGAATCAAGGTCCTGAAATGTGATAGATCAAATGCAATACTGTATCGTAAAAACCAAATATGGGTATCCTTGTGCGCTATATATGCTGTAATAGCTCGTATGATTTGTTTCTCTTCTGTCCAACAGCTCAATGGGGGCATGAGGCAGAACTAGCGATATAAAGTGCAGATTTGTATCTTGCTCAAGGACTGAGTTTCATAATTTTATTTTCGTTTCCTTTATGGTGTGTTTGGTCATGCTTCATGAGATGATGCGACATAAGTTCATAACTCATTCCTCGTGCATATACGAATTATTAGATTGTGAGGAATGTGGTGGTGATGGATCTAAGGGCCTGTTTGGTTGGGACTAGGTACTAGAGACTAATAGAGACTAAAAATTAGTTTAATCCCTCCCAAGAGTCTATTCGACTAGAGACTGAATGAGACTAAAAATTAGTCTCTAATCCTCTTGTTCGGTAATTTAGGGACTAAATGAGACTAAAAATTTAGTCCAGTTCCTAGTCCCAAAGAACCAAACAGACCCTAACTCATTAATCAAATGTGCTAACGCTACGGCGTCGGCAGAGGCACTCACCTCCGGTGGACGGCGGGGGCAGATGCCGCGGCGCTCCACGGCCGAGGATAGCCCCAAATATATTCCATGGTCGCGCTGAATCAGCAGATCAACGGAAACCGCACGGCGGCGGCAGGCTTTGGAGCGGACGGAGGCGGCGAAGCTGAAGCCGATGCTACTGTACAAGAAATGGACTCACGGTATGGAATCGGAGCTGAGATTATTCAACGGTTGTGGGCTCCGCTTGGATCGAGGTCGCATTTTTTTTTTTTCAAAGAAAATGTGACTGAGGTATTTATAGTCGGTGCAGTATATTATATACTATAATAAATAATTTATTTATTCTAAATTATACATTACATAATTTATTCTAAATTATAGTTCATTTGACTTTTTCAACCTGAAGTTTAACCAATAATCTTATTCAAAAAATTTAAGTTGAGATATGCACCTACAAAAAGTCAAAGATAATACAAAACTGAGTTCTTTTTTTTTTTTTTGATAATAATACAAAACTGAGTTGCTCGGTCTAGTATTTGGATAAAATCATTTGGTTTCTCAACTAACGAGTTGGAGGGGAACCGATTGAGTTGCTTGTGCCACGGTTTAATCCTCGACTTGCACGGCTGCTCACATTTTAATAAATTTATTCTAGTATTTAACGAAACTATATTTGCAACATCCCTGTCAATAACGAGTCTCTTATGACTTCATGAATCTTGAGATCAGATTTAACAACGCTAATGCAAAGTGGGACGACGCCGACAATGGGGGCGCCTATGGTGACTTCGTGAATATCGAGATCTATCGGCTCATCCCTAAGAGGTGCTCATAGGAGTAGTGATATGACCATGTCATCCGCACTTCAAGTTACACCAAACTTTAACCAATGTCACCTACATCTACACAAGATCACATTGTTGATGGACCGATTGCACGGAGTCGAGAATAATATTAATGAGAATTATATATGCCTAAGTCGGTGTACATCGTTGTTTCTCACGATCACAAGGATGGATGGTGACAAGAACACACCGAGAATGGATGGTGACAAGAACACACCGAGAATGGATGGTGACAAGAACACACCGAGAGTGGACTATAGAGAAGGACCACGCTTGAACTCGATTAGTGTGACATAACTGTCACAAAGAATAGACATAACTTATGATTCCCAAAAACTATGAAGCCCCACGAGGACTTGTCAAAAACTATGAAGCCCCACGAGGATTTGTTGGAAAGCTTGTCAAAGTCTAGTTTCAAGATCGAGTGGTTTCATCTAATTTGGATTTTTCACTCTTGATCCATGAGTAATTGACTTAGAAAGAAAGGTTTCAGAGTGGTGCATAATGTAATATCCTAATTCCCGAACACGCGAAAGTGTGGATGTAAAAACTCTTCTCTTAAATACAAAGATGCACAAGTCTTTTGCATATTCGAGAAAAAAAAAAGTGAAGACTGGTTAACAATCTATATTATGTTCAAGTTTTTGTGTAAAACTATACCGTTCTACAATGTTTAAATGGTGCATGCTTTGGACATGGTGTGAAAGCCTATCAAGATAACTTTCCAACGCTTTCTAACGCAACCAACATTATGTTATTTGGACTTTTCAATGTGGATTTATTGCGAGAACATTAAAGACTGCGTAGAAGACAAACAACCACATGGGAACAACTTAGAGCTCATTTCATGGAGACCCTTTCACATGGTCTATCTATTCATTTTCATTTTGTGTTTTCACATATCTGGTAGGGTTGTTCCTCGTATAAATACCACATTGATTCATAGCAAATGAAGACTTTCGAAATTGAAATACAGAAACCCTTTGTTCAGTTGTGTGGTAATAAACCTTGAGAGTGGTCTTTACCCCATTGCTCTTGTGATTTCCTTCGCGGGATTATTGCAGCGGCGATTTCATCGACTCTCAATTGATACTCCTACTTCCTTCAAGGTTCTCCTTGATTGATTGCAGGTTATGTTAGCTGGTTACTTGAGAGTGTGGTTAAACTAATCCTCGATTTAGGTTAATGGTTAAAGACGGTGGTTGTATTCAATGCAAGTTTTATTTGTTAGGTTGTACTATTTATCACTGCTTGCAACAAGTTATCTTGATTTCTCATAAACTAGTTATCCGGTGATTGATCCTACATCGTGAAGATCGAACAACGTGATGCATTAGGCATGGTTTACGTGACGTGTGTTCATAGAGAGGCGAAAGTGTAGTTTATAAAAAATATCACGTCAAAGGTTGCCTAATTTTTTTCCCCTCCAACCAAAGATCATATTATCCCTGTACAAAATATTGCTTGAATATTACCATGTTTTTTAAACTATATATATTTTTTGGGTCCGAGCGGCAATACTTCTTAAAATGTTCATTCGATTGAACCCTTAAACATGCTCCCTTCGTCTCATTAAAAATGTCACTAAAAATATCATTTATTATTTTTAAACTTTTTTTTACCATTTGTCTTATTTATTTATTTTATATAAAATATTATTTATCATTTCATTATGACTTATTTTATAATTAAATATTTTAATAATATTTTAATTATTTATTGTATTATTTATATAAAAACTACATAAGACGAATGGTCAAGAAAAAATTAAAAAAACACTTTCTATAGGACTGAAGGCTAACCGCCTAACCTAGCAAACTTTATGCCCAAATCTTATACTGCTTATGCCGACGCGTTATAGTTCGTTATGAATTTACAAACGAAATCCCTTTTTTTACCTCCGTGTCTGTATACTAGTATTTCCAAAAGCATGGATTCCCCAATTCGATGTCTTCTTATATTTCCAAAATATTGTACTATGCTATCCATGTATGAAAAAAAAAAACAAACAAAGATATTTTAAGAACCGATCTTAGATTGACATGGCATATAAAAAAAAAAAACCTGTGTGAGTGATTGACATGGCATAGAGACCTGTCAAGCCTAGCATGACTTACATGCCTAGGAAGTGGTTGAGCCTGAACAAAATTGAGAGAGTGCATTTGCCTCTCTACGTGCTGGAGGTTCGAAGGTGCATATATGGTGAAAGTTTATGTTTTATCTCCATTTCTTGAAATATGCTAACACTACGGTTCATTGTAATTTTACAAATGAAGTCTCTTACTCTCAAAAAGGAGTTTGAGAGCTTCATTTGGCATTGCCAAGTTCGAACCTTTAGACCAGAGTTTATATATGCTGCACCCAAATGCTAATAAGTTTCAATTTTAGATGAAGTGGTGAATCATGTCTCCATTCCTACCGGTACTAATTGTAAGGAATGGTGTGACCATAGATCAATCTATTGTAATTTATTTTCACGAATCATATAGAAAAAAAAAAAAAAAAGTAAAATCCCTCAAACTAAATAGTATAACTTGTTCGATCGTGGATGCAAACCACAAAGTCGAACACAAAATCATATAGACATGCACGCAGAGAAAAGTAAAAAACATGACAAATACTTTTGAATGGCCAGGGATTGCGATTGATATAAATGACGGTACCAGCTGAAGCCGCGGTGATCTCGTCGCTCCCGCAGTCCACGACGTGCAGCGATATCCTCGGCGAACCGGGCTGCGACAGGTAGAAGTCCTCGAGCGCGAGCGAGATGCTTGCGCGGCTCGCCCTCCCGCGGGCCGACCCGAGGTCCAGGAGCACCCCGACCTGCGCGGCGGTTCCGGTTCTGGTTCCGGGACCGGCGGGTGGTCTCTGTCCCTGAACCAAATGCAAGCTCCAGCGCGTGGAGTCGTGGCTCACCGGAAGGAAAGACACGAGCACGAGGCAGGAGGCGACGACGATGCCGCAGTTGCGCCCAACCATCCTGGCTCGATCCATTGAGCTAGCTAGCTTAGCAAGCTCTTGGAGCTCGGACAGCCCATCAGTACTTATACACTGAGCTGAGCAGATCTAGTATTCTTTTCTACGATGATCAAGTTCTATGAATGGTGCGTACGTAAAAATTAATAATCTTTAAGTTTGACAAGTTTGATATCGCACATGTCTTAGAGAACGCGCTTTTCTGACGAGAGACAATAGTAAAATGCCGCTACTTGGGTTGTCTAGAGATGGTTGACTACGAGACATTATGATGCCGAGGTATGAATATAGGCCTGGGTATGAATCTCATTGCCTTGAAATTGTATGAAACCTTTTAAAAAAGAATTTGTCTAAACCAGGTCTGACCCGCAAAATGCTCAGATCTACAGGCGAGTAAGCAAGTAGCCCCGCTTATCTTTTCTGATTAAAAGTTGTCTCCGCAATTGGGTTAGAAGTGGCATTAAATATGCGTTAAATTTTTACATT
This sequence comes from Hyparrhenia diplandra, assembly GCA_015847255.1. Lineage (NCBI taxonomy): Eukaryota > Viridiplantae > Streptophyta > Magnoliopsida > Poales > Poaceae > Hyparrhenia > Hyparrhenia diplandra. Next base: position 29,251 of record JADLZK010002188.1, on the reverse strand, counting down.
TTTAATGAGAAACTATACTCAATCTAGAGATCAGCGGCAAGGACGCGCCGCAACGGGCAACTTGGCCTGTGAGGCTGCGACTCTGATGTAAAGACCAGTGAGCAAAACGTATGTTACATGTGGATACATATGGATGTATAATTCGGCTCGGCTCATTCTAGCTCATTAAGACGGCTCATTCTAGCTCATTAAGATAAGAACCTATCTTATTATCTCAATGAGCCAAAAGGTCGTCTCGGTTTTACTTACGAGCTTGAGCTGACTCGTTAAAGCTCACGAGCCATGTATAAAAATACGTAAAATATAATATTTACATTTATCTTAAGCTTAAGAATAGTAATAATACAAAAGTAATACATCCAACAGTCTTAAATCGAACAAAAAAAAAAAAAGCTCTTTATGGATGAGTCTCATTGTTGTCCTAAAGCTTTCACTGACGACAACCTTTCAATTATGTTCTAAAATAGACTGATTCTTAATTCATGAAATAAATTCAATTCCATGGAAACAAAGAAATAGAGGTTTGGGTGTAAAACAGGTGTACCCCGAATTCCTTAGTTCATGAAAATAAAATTCAATTACATGAAAAAACAAAGAAATAGGTTTGGGTGTAAGACAGGTGTATCCCGAAACCAACCACAAATTGTACGGATACTCTGCCTCAAAATAGTTGACGCTTTAGCTATAATAAATCTGAACAAATTGTACAGGTTCATAGGTAAAATATCAACTGTTTTAAAACTACTAAATCCGTTTCAAATTGTAGTTCGTTTGACTTTTTCAAACCCAACTTTGACCACTGCCTTATTCAAAATTTTGTGTAAAATATCACTTCTTTTGGTTTATTGTTTTATTAACAAATGCTCTTTAAGACTGACTTAAATTTTACTAGTTTTGTGCAAATTTTTTAAATAAGACGAGTGGTCAAACTTAAGGTTAAAAAAGTCAAACGAACTATAATTTAAAACGAAAGGGAGTAGATAAGAGTACACTATAACCCACAGATGGTTGGTGCCTTTGTTTATTTTATATAGTCCGCGAGATTCCTATATATATTCTGTGATATCAAGCTTTCCTTTGACCAGAGCATCTTTCGGTAATCTTAGCTTCATGATGGACAAACAGAAGATCCAGCGAACAGCATGAGTGACAATCTTAGCTCTCCTGCGTATTTCCGGTAAGAGCTGTTCAGATAAGATGAAGAGTGCAAATATAGCATGATGATATTTCCAGTAAGATTCAATTCATATCTCGGACCCTATGAATTTGAGATATGCTTATTTGTAAACTTTAGAAAGTTAGGGAATATCAAATTCTAAACTAAATAGTCTAGTTTATTAAGTAGATTCCAATTCCTCCAAAACAAAGGGATCCAAATGGGCCTAAAAGAAAACAATGCGCATAATCTCATCACAATTCTCACGCATTGACATTCGCACGAAAAGCCTCGGAATCAAGAGTGATTGTACAGAGGGGGTCAGCTCAAGATCAGACGATAGACAAATAAAAGAAGGAAAAAATCATGAAAAAATCAGAACCTTCGCATGTTACAGTATTGACCATAACATGGTACTTAGGTGATCACGACAGGCAGCATGACTCAGCTTAGCACACAGTAATGGCAATGGGAAGCCTCCTGTCTTTACCAACCTATGTAAAGGTGAAGATATACGCTGATCACTTCACAGGCACACGATAGTACTTTCAGAACAGCACACGCACCGAAGGGGAATGGTTCTCTTTACATTCATGATTCATAGCTCGTTGAGGAAGTCAGGCACCTGAAGGCGCTGTTGCAGCAGCAGTAGTGGCTGGTGGTGGCTGCGGTTTATGTTGAAGAAGGGGAGAGAGTGCCTTAACTACGATGCTCATGCTGGGTCTAAATTCAGATTCATATTGAACACAGAGTGCCGCCACAGCCGCAAGCTGCAACAAACAGAAGAGAACCATTTTAGTAAACAACAATGTTGCTCCGTATTAGCAGATTGCAGTAACCAACACATGGAAGCATGCACACACAAGGGATAGAAGGAATGGAACCAGACCTTAGCAACTCCCTTTGGAGGATACTCTCCCTTTAATCTTGGATCAACACATTGTTTCACTGTGTCCTCAGTCAATCTAGGTGTTGCCTGAATAAAAGTAGATAAATATACAATATAGTAGTCATTAATCTGGACAGTAGCGCTTAGCTCCCAATACATTAGCATGCAAATTTCATACCAAAAGTTTCAAGATGCAATGAACATGCAAAGAAATCGCTATGAATTGGACCAAACTGTTCCCATGAATCCACTTAATTAATGATGACTTTATTACAGCAAAAGAAAATTATAATTACAAAGAAGGGCAACCTAAATTCGATTTGGCGGTTATATCTCCATACAACGCAGCATGAAATGAGAAGGGCAGCTACTAGCTATTGCATGACTTTAATCATTTTATAATAGTTACAACCATAGACCATAGTACAGGTCAAAATAAACACTGACTTGTGATTGTTTCCTATTAGGATGAACAACACTGGTTTCTGAGAGACAGGTGCGAGTATATCTGAGATTTTGAAATATCTTTCGAAAAATCTAGTCAATGAGCCACCTCACGTTGTTCATTTGTTTAGTTTTGTTTAGATCAATTATCCACAAACAGTTGAAGTGCATGGTAATACTAAGCTTTAGATTGATTTTTTTAAAGTTGAATAGTAGGCTTGACAGGAACCAAATGCTTACCCATGTAACCAGACTCTGCTGACCTCTAGGCATTGTATGATCTACTGGTTTCCTTCCTGTTAGAAGCTCTAAAAGAACAACTCCGAAGCTATATACATCGCTTTTCTGAGTTAGCTGGCCAGTCATGGCATACCTGCATTTTAAACGAAGATAACTTTAGTTTAAGTCGATTGTTTGGTATAATCAATCAGGAAGCGCAAATAATGATGAAAATTTTGATTTGAATAATTACTGAGCATGGTAGCCAAAGGTTCCAAGGACACGAGTAGAATGCAAACGAGCAGCCATATCTGGAGACTGATTTGAAAGATTGAAATCTGCAATTTTCGCTTTGTAGTCCTCAAACAGAAGAATGTTGCTAGACCGTATGTCCCGGTGGACTATCGAAGGCTGCACCTTTTCATGAAGATACTCTAGCCCTTTAGCAGCATCAATAGCAATCTTAACCCGCTGCATCCAATCAAGTGCTGGACCAGGCTGTGCACCTGAACACCCTTTCTTCCTTTCGTATGAAAGGAAAGGTGAAAGCAAAACATAACAGGTCATTATTGCAGTGAATTTGTGGAGCAAAACAGAATTGCAACGAAAGATACATGCAACAACTTTAAAACCTTGAAGTAACAATATGATAATAATATTGTAGGGCTTATATGCATTTACTGTGATACAGTAGTATTCATACCATGCAAGATATCATGCAGAGAACCCATTGTAGCAAATTCATAGGCCACTAAACGCTGATTTCCTTCCACACAATATCCAAGCATCTCCACAAAATTGTCATGTTTTTAGTTTTGAGGCAATGGATACCTACACAGAAGGAGAGGACAGAGTAAACGGTCAATAACAAAAGCTTAAGATGGATGAACAAACAATACAGAACATAACAACTGGTAAGACGTAAACATAACTATAGAACCATACCTGTGTCAAAAACTCATTATCAAGTTCAGGGTCTGTTGAAGCGTCAAGCTTTTAACAGCAACATGCTTTTCACCGTCCCAGAATAGCGTAGTACACTCTTCCATATGATCCCTCACCAATCAAAGCCTTTGACCCAAAATTGTCGGTCTTTTCTTTCAGTTCTTCAAATGATAATTCAGGGACTTCAATTTTAGGTGGTACCTTGATGGGATCAATTTTAACAGCAAAACCATTTCCTGATAGCCATGTAATGACAAATAACTTTAGTCAGCAGGTGAAGCACAACAGGCAAACAGACCAGCAGCAAAGCAATTACACATCCTTAAAAAAAACTAATCGATGGAAATAATATATTACACCTAACAGTAATGAACTAGCCTATGACAGAATTCAATTGGCAGGAATAATCTCAAGTGCTTATATACATTGTTTTGCATCAAAGAGAACAGTGTTCATTTCTTACCAGTGTCTTCACTTGAAACAGACAATCATAATGTTCCATATTTTTGGTAATCATACTTGTTGCCTTTTAAAAGGTCAGATTAGGTGCATGCCATGCATTTTCCAATAAGAATTTGAACTTAATAGAGAAAGATTTATTGTTCAGAGAACACTAGTATCTGATACTTCATATCCTACATCCTCAAGTTCACCTCACAAGTCACAAGCAATGATACTATTTGAAATGAAAGAAGTGTCAAGTGCCAATACTTGAGTTCAAAATTTATTAAAAATACCCAACATGCTTCTGAAGAATCCAAGAGTGATATATGAATATGGCAAATTCAGTTTCTACAAGATTCAAAACCCTTTCAATCTTCTGAGAACATACGAATTGTATCGATCCTTGAAGATCAAGAATTTCACGCGAGAAGGATAAAAAAGGGACTAAGAAGGAAGAAGGCAGTACCTTCTTTCTCCTCTGGACTAATGGGACGTTCATTTTCATGTTCACGATATGAAGCATTAAAATTCGTGCAGCAAAACCACCGGCGCATACCGACCTCTCCTTTGACTTATCTTCGCCTCTATGTCATCAATGCAAACAAAAGAGAACAAGTTAGTCACAATACACCAATTTCAACTAAGAGGGTCACTTCAGTTACATTGGAACATTCAAACGAGACTAAAAAATGTTCCCAAGTCTGATAAGGAAAAATTTACTGGCACTGACTAAAACAAAAAGAGCTCTAGGCTGCCAGCATCTGGTTCTGCCAAGTGACTAACCGTTCCTGGTTTCAGGGAACTACTATCAAAACACTCTACCATTGGTTTCCTTATATGTGGATCACATGACTATAACTAGCCGCAAAAAACTATACTCCATGTCCACATCAATAAACAGATTCATTCATGTATACAAGGATAATTAACTAAGATAGATACTAGTTGATACACATGTACAATCATATTATATATGTATTGTACGGCCGCATTTTATTTTATAAAGCAGAGTGGTGGCATCATACTTTCCGTATCTCTGTCATCGACAGAAGCACCCTGTCGACGCAAATCGCCACAAACAGAGTCACCGCACCAGACGTTTTCACCAACCCCCTGCGCGCGCCAAGCACGGCAGCCCGTCCCCGTCCCCGTACCCAAGCCGCGAACGGCGAACCTAAGCAACGCGAGAAAACTGCATCGGGCCGTAATTGAGTCATCCAAACCCTGGAACATCGCATCGGAGAACACCTTCAACCCCCACCGCACGCACCGGCTTCCATCCACCACCCCAAGCGGGCGGGCACCAGCACGTACGGCGCCCAAGCGCCAGCCCGGCACACACACAACACCACAGCCAGCCGGAGCATGCCCCCCGCGGCGCGGAACAACCCCGCCGCACGAGACGATGGGAGCAGAGAAGAGTAGAGGCAGGCGGGGCTCACCTGAGGCGCGTCGACGGCGGGGCGCGGCGCGGCGAGAGGTGGACCCGCACCAACCCGACGAGGAGGAGAAGGAGACGCGGGAGCCGAGCGGAGCGGGGCGGAGGGCGGTGGCGATGAGCTGGCGAAATGATCTCTCTCGTGCGGAGTGGTGGTGGGGTTTGGTTTTGGTTTTGTGGCACCCTGTCCTGGCCCCGGATTGCTTCGGTGGCGTGGGGAAGCAGAGGGGAGGAGTGGGGGCGTTCCGTTCCGTTCTGTTCCAGATTGACGAGGAACGCGGGGCACACGCCCTAGCCGAGGCGCCGAGGCCACGCGACGTGACAGCCGTGGAGGGTCGCGCGTGGACGCGTGCCGTGGCGTGCCGTGTGCCGCCCGCGTTTACCAGACATAACTACCCGCGCACCACGACGCCTTGCCTTTTTGTTTCTCACTTCGTTTTTTATTCCGCCACTCCGCCGCCTACGCGCTTGCTTGGCTCGCTTGCGAATTGCGCGATGCGCAGCGCAGGTGACAGAGAGACGACAGGCCGTTTCCCGCTGCGGCGGCTGGGCTGCATACTACTCCACCAGTACAGCACAGCTTCGACGATTTCTCCGTGTCTTTTCCAGGTGTGCCAGGCACTTCTTTGGAGACGACATTGCTGTTGCTGTCCCTGCCTGGCTTACAGTCGCCGTCGGGCTGTTTGGAGATGGTTGTGGAAAATAATGTATTGTGGCGAAGATTTGGGAGGAAAAGGCACAGGGTTTAGAGATGGGGAAGGACTAAATGTAATAAGGCACAGAATTCTGGAGGAAGAATGAGAAAGAAAATGAACTACCCGTACAAGTTGTCACTGGAACTTGCATCAGGGTGGGGAGCATGTGAGAATTGATTCTAGAGTGGTTTTTGTGGGTTTTGAAAAATGAAAGAGCTGTTTTTCCCCACTCCCATTGCAAATGGAGAAGTGAACCTTGCCTACCCCTACACTTTTTTTTTTTTTTTTTTGCCTTCTTATTATCACAGATGCAATTTGTAGTATCCACACGCACACCACTACACACTCACACACCACACACGCCACCGCGTGGAATCGGGCCTACAACTACACTCTCACCTCGCGTCCTTCTTGATATCACCTAATCGCCAGACTTCGTAGGAATCGAGGTCTTGCGCCGCTATCCCGTTGAACGAACCACGCAAAGAAAAAAAACGCTCGGCATGACCGAGCAAAAGGTTGGAATGGGAACTTACTGTTCCCGGTGAGAAAACACGGGCGATCCAGCGATCGAACCCGCGTCCGGCCGTTCGCCAACCACGAAACGTACCGACCGAGCTAACGCCCCTACACTTGAATCTATGCGAGATTTATCTGTTTGCCCTCTCATGGGTCAGCTGGGCCGCTCTGGCCCCCTTTGGGCTGGGCCGGTCCTATGCCATGACAGTTTACATTGTACCGTGTAATCTCAAAAAAAAAAAAAAAAAACTAAAACCAAAAGTTAGAAAATTAGATCAAAATTATATCACACAGCCTGTGAATCTATGATAGGCGTGCTATCTACTAAAAAACTTATTCTAATCCAATTATTATAAAATGGTTTGATATAGTAAAAAATGTATTTAGAAAAGTCAAAATATTTTTTTCCAAATTCATATAATTTATTTATAATGGAGGGAGTAAGAAATACGGTGCTTAGCCCGTGGTAACTCCTGGCCTGTTAATTTTAGTAGGATACTAGCATCAAAACAAGGCTTAGACGAGCAAAAAAAAATATTAAAAATAAATAAAAAGTTAGATATCAGTAAGGAAGATTCACTTTACTCTTTATCATGAACTAGTATAATACCCGTGCGTTGCTATGAGTTTTATTTATTGAAGGGTGTACTTAGAGACAACATTTTTTTCATAGTCTTTTGTCTCACATAATTATTAATGACCATAAATACAATTCAGAATACTACAAATAAGTTTTGAATTGCTTAAGTTGATCTTTGAGTTCAAGATATATAAGTAATATGGTCTCATTATTAAATGGCCAATAAGTCAATAACAAGGCTTAATACAACAATTCAAAACCAGCATGGAGTCCAAAACCAATTATGGACAGCTTAACAGTACAATGTTTCACAGTAATTCTTTTTATTAGGACTGAGTACAAGCATGGAGTCCAAAACCAGCATAAAAATTCACTGCCACCATGCCAGAAGGTCACACTGCCGCCGCTGACAAGGTCACCATCATGCACGGGGATTGTGCCGCTCCTGCTAATGGAACTTATAGATGGCATTCCTGCACAGAACAGCCATCGGATTAAACCCAATAATGCCATAAGGAAGACTGAACTTGACATGGCAGCAAATCATGAATACGGAATAGTATACTAGTACATCTGACACGTAAAGAAGGACACTTAGTTTTCTTTCTAAATCAAAGCCTCTTATATTTGACTAAATTTATAATGAAGATTATCAATATTTATAGTACCAAATAGATTTACGAGGAAAGTACATATCATGATGAATCTAATAATATTTGTTTAATTTTACAATATTTAGTTAAATTTAAGATTGCTTGACTTAGAAAAATTAGAAAATTAAAATTGTTTGACCTAGGAAAAACTAAAATAACGGACGGAAGTATATATTATATTATTACTAGCAAAAATGCCCGTGTTGCCACGGGGTCACATGATCGGACTCCGTATTTTGGGAAACAACTTCACTTAAGTTAAAATTATCATTTCAAATAAGCATTTGATTAAAATAGTTTGTCATACTCGTTCACACACTAAAATTACTATAATATAGTTATTTATTTTTATTTATTTTCTCTTTTTTCCCCTAGTTATTTTAGCGTTTCCTTTTCAGGGGGGGGTGCGCCGACCGAAAGGGGACGCCCTTGTGCTTGGAAGGGCCGCCTCTCCACCCCGATGTTGTTGCCACCTTGGCGCCTTGTAGCACCTCGTGCGGCCTCGTCTAAAATTAAGTCGTTCTTGACGTTCTCATTGTCTTCCCGCCCATGACCAATAGCTAGACCCGGGCGACCGCATGCGGCCCGGCAAGCCCGCCCCGACGCCGATCCTTCTCGTGCGTCTTCTTCCTCGCGGCCGCCGCCCGTCGCCACCGCCTCCGCCCCGCCTCCGCCCCCGCCGCCCTTTTGGGGCTTCCTTAGGAGCTCCAGACGAGTCCCTAGGGCGCGGCGGCCCTCCTCCCTCCCCCTCTTTTCTTCACGGCTCGAACCTAACCCGCTCCCTTGCGGCGGCGGCCTTCTTCTCCACCTCGGCGGCGGCCATCTTCTCTACCTCGGCAACCTCCGCTCCGCCGCGCCACTACCCGGCGGATGGGTCTCTCCCGGCCGGGGCTCGCGGCGCCCAAGCCCGCCGAAGTCTCATATGGGCCGATTACCGTCGTGTCGGCGGCCGCGACAATACGGCCGTGGCTTAATACTATGCAAAACCAATGGAGGGAGGGGTCGGCGTGACGGCGGACGGGCGGCCAACCCAAGCGGCGCGGTGGTCGAAACCCTAAATCGGCGGCGGTCGTCCGTGGCGGCAGCGGCGTACGAAGACGATGACGATGAAGACGAAGAAAACGACGACGGGCGGGCGCATGCCGGAGCCGCCACCGCGACCGCCGCTGCCAAGGCGTTTCAGCGCCCGACTTGTACGCTAGCATTGCCGTCCCCGCCCGCGTCACCTGGTCCGAGTCACCGGCTGTCGGATTGGCGCCGTCACCATGTATATAAATTATAAATTATATATAAAATGAACTATATAAATACCAAATTAAACATTTAAACATTCCTTGACCATATACGCCGCTCGTATGTGTTCCGAGATGCATGATCACGGCCTCATCCTCTTCGTTATTATTATATTAATTATTCCCTAGCTTATCCGCCAGGAGATTGAGATTGAGAGCAAAGCGGCAAGGCTGCATGCGTGCAATGCTCTATGGCCCATGGCCCATGTAGCGCGCCAATCCAACCGCCGAGGCCGGGCGGAAGACAGGAGGCCACGAGTCCACGCAAACAATACGATCTGGAATCGATTTGGCCAACGGACAGAAATTTATAATTGATTGACAGAAATTTTTCCCTTTTTAATATTAGGTATAGATAGATACGTATATAAAAACATGCAATTATGTCCAAATATAGGCTCCATCATCTTACGACCCTGTGCAGTGGTGCGTATGACTGGGCCCAAACGCCGAATCCACCCGGTCCAAATAGCCCCGAATGGAAATCTTTGGCATCACATCAACGTATGGATTGATTATTCTCTCTATCAAATCGACATTTTATCCGACGCTAGCTATTGCTGCTTGGCATTTTCTCTGACCTCGTTCTCGTCCACTAGCCTGTGTATGGAGTACGGAGTAGATAGTACTGATGGAGTGCAAGCGAGCTCTCGTCCTTTTCCGCACATGTTGTCCAAATTCATTTTGCTGTGGACTGCAGAAGCTCGCCTCGTCTTCATTCACTTCGCTGCAAGAAAAAGTCCCAGAATGTTTACCTCTTCGTCTTCATTTGAGGTTCGTGTCTCACGTTTCCCAGGGGCCACCAATCTAAACAAACCCTGAAATGAAGTGTAACCAATCTGGATCAACCAGTCGACTGGGACCACGTATATATTGCAAACTGCAATAGTTTATTCAAAAAATAATAAAATTATTAAAAAAACTGCAATAGTCTTAACCATCATGCATTGTTCGACCTTGAAGAATTGACATGAGGAATTGGTGATGCTAATAATCCAATTCAATGCTAAAATTCAATCTTGTAAACTTGTGGAAAATATATTTGCATACAGCACAAGCATAGGACCACAGGACTCCGGCATTAGCTATTAGCAGCTGAAACACGAATCAAAAGAGTGTGCTATAAGCTTTACCTAGCATCTTTTCTATGCAGATTTTCAGAACGATAAGATTGCCCACCGGTAGAATAAATTCAGCTCTTACCTAGAAATGATGTACTAACTTTAGCAGCATTTCCAGCTGGCTGGTGAACAATCTAGACAGAGCAGTGGGAGGACCAACGGCTGGCATGGCAAGAGTTCATCCACAGAAGCTGGGTCTGGGTGTAGGCTGTTTGCAGTGCAGGGAAATTCCTAGTGCCTTTTGCCCCTTGGGATGTCAGAACTTTCAAATTTCAAAGGTGATCTTCTACCTTTCTGCTTGCAACGTCCTAGTGGACCTATACTGTCTTTATTCCAAGAGATTGTTAGACGTTTAGTATATTCCCTTCAAAAGGGTTTTGTGTTCGCACTGCAAACTTGCATGTTTTGAAGCAAATTTCCGAGAGTACACGTGCATGCAAAGCAGTAGTTATCTAATAGCCGGAAACTAGTTTACACTCTGCGCAGTTATGATTGCTGGAACGAAATGAGAACCCTGATGCATATGCATGTATTGATTTTTGTAGATTTGTTGCTTACAGTCCAGTATATAGTCTTGCATGCTATTCAGAAAAAAGGTGAAAGAAGCCTGGGACAGTATGGTGTACTTATTATGAAACTGATCACAAAGTGGAGTATAAGGTAGAGGATGCATTTTAGAGTATAAAGTAGAGTATAAGGTACGTGATGTAGCAGGCGGTGGCCCTCACCTTTTATTCCTTGCTGGTAGAAAAAACTTATCTGCATGAATTGTTTTTTGCAGTTGCAGATATTGATGCTTATGTGGAGGGGGCGAGGCAGAATGTGGTGTTCTGGCTGGAACAACTTGAATGCAAGCTCCATGGTATTGATATGAGTATTCTCAGAAGTTCTAAATGCCCCTTCGCGCCATCAAAAAGTGTAATTGCATAGACATTTTAAATGTTGTGCGGAATCTGGAATAAGTCCATCTGATAATATTAAGACACCCGATGCTTGACTGCACCAGGAGATGCATCTTTAGTTCCTATTTGGTCCGAATAATCCTCTACATGTATACATCTGTATTCTGCAGACGAGGGACAAAATAGCAACATATGAATATAATATGAAAATGCCACAAGTATGAAAATGGAAACACACATTAGACATAAAAATAGAAATTTAAAACTGAAAATGAACAGAGAAGTCATGCATGTATGGGAGCTATTGTAGATAAGAACATGAACTAGGGTCTTATGGATCAAGTCCACAGAATAGTTTTCAATCAAAGCTGAAGAGTAAAGTGCTCTATACTTCAATTGCCATCAAGGAAAAGTAAAGAAAGAGAAGAAAGAAGATTGCTAATGACCTGACTCTACCTCCCCAGGTTTCAGTACTGCTGCATTGTGATGCTGATCCAAAGAATCTTTCTCCATCTATGTGCTCACCACTCAGAGAAGTATCGTTGAACATGAAATGACACATCGTGAACCTTTGGCCAAGCCCAGGCAAGGTGCCATGCAGGGGAGGCTAACTCTTGGAGCTTTAAACATACCTCCTGATCTTTGGAGAATATATGCATGAAAAACTGACCATAGATATCATTCACAAAGATTGTACAGCTTCAACTACAACTAGGCCATCTGGAGGTTGATAGGTGCTCTACATGTCCATGCAACAAAGAAGCAACTATAAGGGAAAATGATAATATAATATTAAAAGTAAGATTCTATCTTCTTATAGTGCTCAATGGAATGTTGTGAACATAAAGTGGATGCTTCACAACTAATATAAATTTATGAAGAACTGCTCTGTTCTTCCCACAGAAAAATATCATTTGATAGCCCTTCCACCACACTATAATTTGAACCTAGTTGTGGATCAACGAAGCTCTCTTCTATAGTCATCAACTCAATTTTATACTGAACTATGTCAGGAGGCAGGGATCCTTTGGCATTGAGCCAAGTAATTGGTGATGTGTTGGATCCTTTCATAAAGTCAGCAACAATGAGGATTAATTATGGTGACAAGGAGGTCACAAATGGCACTGGACTACGAGCATCTGCTGTGCTCAATGCTCCACATGTTGAGATTGAAGGCCACGACCAAACAAAGCTCTACACACTTGTAAGTGACCATAATAAATTGTAGGATCCTGATATGTAGTGTGCATGTGTTTTCGCATTGTATTGTGTAAGGTGAAACATGACTTTGATTGCAAGAAAAGGTTCAACTAAACAGGTTACTCTCATGTGAGAAGAGGTATAGCGTAAAAAGACTCGACCAGGGGAGAGACACCCCCTGATTTCGTCTTAGGAGGGGGTGTTGTAACTCGAACAGGCTGGCTCAGCCAACCGCTTCTTTTGCATGTTGTGCTGACCAGTTGCACCGTGAGAGTGTTGGCGGTAACGCGTAGTACCAGAGGAGTTCTTAGAGTGATCCCTGCAACCAAACTTTAATTTATTGCTCATGTATCTTCACTTTCAGAGCCTACCCCAACTAGCTTGGGACAAAAGGCTATGTTGTTGTTGTTGTTGTTGTGTTGTTGTTGTTGACTTTCAGGAAAAAAAAAACAACAACATAGACCTACTTAGAATAAGCGATAAAACTTGCACAAATTTTGGTTTATATAAGTATGTATAGCTTTCAACAATTATGAATTATTGATTAGGTTGAACAGAATGTTGTTCTGAGAACAAAAACAGCTGGATGGTATTTGTTGGTTGTACAAAGAACACCACACGGAATCCTTTTGCTGATGACAAAGTTCATGTACCCTATAAACTATTTTAGAATATGCTTCTGCACCCTATCTTGCTTGTACTCTCGGTATGGCCTTACAAGTACATTCATTGCATGGCATGCTTTCAGGTTGCTGCCTCTGCCTGTGATCATTCTCTAAATCCATGGTAAAAAAAAAACTAAGGAAAGTCACAGATAAATACTCCCACACCAGTACACCTCTAGCTAAGCTGCACATGCATAACATGGCTGTAAGAGCAAACAACTTGTGCTTTATCACAATTTATGGTTGATTTCGGTTAAAAAAATCACCTTCCAGTAAGGTCATCAAAAGCACTCTCTTTTTAACCCCCTCCTATTTGCTCTCTAGAATTAAGTCTTGGCTCCTTTGTAACACATGAAATACAAATGCTAAAGTTCAAACTTACCTCTTCCAAGGTTATGGTGGATCCTGATGCACCAAGTCCAAGCAAACCAGAGTACAGGGAATATCTGCATTGGTAAGCTTATTAATTTGTTATTCAAGTACTGTGTGCACTTGCATCTTTCCCAAACTCTGGATACCACCACCTTTCCAACAGAAACAAATGAATGCTGTTTGGCACATTGTTTTTATGTTTGTAGTTCAAGAACCCCTTATCTAGATAACCTGCAGGATTGGATGCAGCCCTCTCAAAAAAGGAGGGGTGTTTCTTTTCCATCCATCAACATCTGAAGAACTCTTGTTATGTATGCTATTTGGTAAGAAAGCACAGTTTCTGCGACAGTGTAAATTTTGTTTTCTATCACCATAGTTCGCTTAACCTAAGTCTCATTGTTCAGAATATCATTTTATTATCAACAAGTATTAGTTTCCAGTTGAATTGATATCTGTAGCATCAAAATAAAATGAGTAATATTGCAGAAATAAAATGAGTAATATTGCAGATATTTTAAGTTTATAAATTCGTTGAGAAGATATCTTACAAATTTTGTATGGACAAGATGCTCTGAACGGTGCTATATAAAAGTCTGTCAACTAATTATTTCATGGATGAATTAAAGAGAACAGTCATCAACCCAAATTCTAACGTGACTACTTTAATACTATAATTCTCAGTGGCTACAATTATCAAACAGAAAGGTAAACTGCTATAGCATTTAATAAGATAAGGCATTAGTTACAAGATCGGCATGAAAGATATTGCATATGCATGCATCAAGTTAAAGTTTTACACTTGCTTTGATAGTCTGAACTATATTAATAGGGATAAGGCTTAAACTGCTCAGACTAGAGTTCAAAGAATTCATCAAAACTTCAAAAGAACCAAGTGGTATTGGCGTATTGCTACTGCTTTTACTATGGTGACATTGACTTATATTGCTAGCATAATAAGTATCACACTCAAATGACAATTATAATTGCTTAATTTAGAAGGAGAATAATGTAACATGATCGCCATTTGCAGCAACGAAATGTTTCATTTGATTAATTGATCAAATTCTTGATTGCTAATTGCTACTAGAATCAACCACCAGAGTGTATATAAAAATCAATATAATGGATATATTTATTAGTGTGGCTTGTGAATTAGCATATCAGTTGTTGTTAATAGAAAACACCCAAGTTTACCTCTTAAATGAACATCAATCTTCCAATTTCATGTATGTTTTACATAGTTGCATACTTAATTTTACCAATTAAAGTCATTTATTTAATTATCTACATAATGCATAATTAATTTTGATTGCAATAAAAATCTAAAGGCAGGCCCTTGTTTCTTTTCATCTTGTTTATTTTCTACAGGTTGGTGACAGATATACCAGAGGCAAGAGACATACGTTTTTGGTGGGTAACGCCTTACGTAACCACTTCTTACTGAATTAGCATTTAACACATGGATCTCTAAACTTTTTTTAGGCTGCATCATCAAACAATGTTGTTGCACCCAACGCACAAACAAGAAACAACTCCATATTCATGTTGTATCATAATTAAATGTACATGATATGTGGCATCATCCACTTAATTTAAACATGTCACCAGAACCTTGCTCTTGGAAATGCAACAAATCATGTGGTCAGTTAAATGCATGTCAAATGGCAAAACATCTAATGATATTAAAGGATTTAAGAAACTATGGAAGAACCACTATTGCAAATGTAACATGTAGGCTTTGATGAAGAAACTGCTTTGGTGAGAAAATGGTCATATGAATTTCATTTCAAAGATGCTATGTAACACATCATTTACAGTGAAACCTTTATGCATTTATCTTATGCTGTGTGCATGTTATTATGCCTGGCATCCATGCTTAGTATTACTGATGATATCAATATTTGAAGAAACATGCACGCATGGACTTATAGTAAGTTCAAGAATTTTGTACCGAACTAAATCTGTCAAAATTATTCCCATATTAGTCGCAAGTGGTGTCATGTAAAATACCAGAATCTGACAGCTGCATCAAATACTATCTGGCCAAAGGCATGCTAGGTGAATTTAATAGATTAAAGAAAAAAGCTGACATTATCTTGCACGCAGTAGCTACCAATTGCCTCTTCTTTTCTCGAACATACCAATTGCCTCTTTTGAATGCAATTTCATAACTCTCGTACCTTTTGGATTAAGCATCATTCAGCAATTGAGAGAATAGAATTAGATAACCTTATTGAAGACTAAACTTACAGAGAATCATTTTAATACTGCATACCTATGAATCAAATGCAAAGCACTTTAGAGAGAGGGGGATGAACCCCACTCTAATATGTGACTGCACCTATTTTGATGCAGGTTAAGCAGTTGCACGGTTGTTATTTGTCCAACAGCACCTCAAGTTGAGGATCTGACATCATGGTATTTTCTGTGGGCCCCACTTGATCCCTTAGTCAGTGTGGCAAGACTTCTACAGGAAACCAAGTAGATGGGTACTGTTACCTGCTTCATTGCTTGACAATATACAATGCTCAACCAATGGTATCTTTTATGTGGGCCCACAGAAATATAGGCTGCAGCTGTATATTAAATTTGTGAGACATCCTTCAGAATGTCAAGTATTAGTACTTCCATTCCAGACAAAAATGAAATTCAAGAATGATCTTAGCGTTTATATATATATATATAAGACTATAAGGTGTCAAAATGTTTCTGGACCTAGATGTTTCCTTCAGGAAGCTTTCAACTAGATCTCGAAAGTACTATATATATTAGCATGATATCCCTATGAATTTCAGGTGGTATTTTATTAGGAAGAAAGTAGGCACCAAAATTTGAATCGACGAGGACTTGAACCTAGGTGGTCTGGGCATACATCCACATGCTTGACCAACTGAGCTAAGCTCAACTTCCTTGTTAGCAATTATACTACTTGTGTCAATTTTTAAAATTTCACCAGGGACTTCTTGAAAGTCAGGAAGCATTACTGTGGAGTCATAAACATATCTTTAGCAATGCATGGTTCATGCACAATCTAGCAGCCTAATCCTCTTATCAGCTTACCAAGTTCTGTTTTTCTTAGGCTGGCAAATGAAAAACTTCTGACTGCAAGAAAACTTTTAAGAACATTTAAAACAAATCAAAACAAAATTAGCACATCATAATCATAATAGACCTCATGCATTTTGTGAATTTATGATTCACACTTGATGAAACCTAAGCACTTCAGTACAAATGATCTCTCTCTCTTAGTGTATGCTCAATAATGGGAATATTCAAGATGTACATAATATATGGACAACCTTGATATTTACTTTTTATATGATACAAGGGTCTACACTTAATATGCTATAGCATCATCCCAGCCTATCGTGTGTGTGTGTGTGTGAGTTGGTTTTTTGGGGGGAGGTGTGTGTGTGTGGTGGTTGGGGGGGGAGGGGTGGTTATAGCGCCAACTGAACACAATGTGAAGGAGGCAGGTACTGAAAAACAGTTAGAAAAGTCATTAGCACAAAATGGCTAACGCTAGCCTTCACATTACAATTTACAGCAAAGCATTCTAATAAGGAACACACGCTTTTTCAGGCAATGAAGTAGTTCCCTATGAAAGCCCGAAGCCACCAGCTGGAATTCATCGAATTGTTTTTGTGCTATTCAAACAGCAAGCAAGACAGACAGTTTATGCACCAGGATGGCGGCCAAATTTCAACATCAGAGACTTCTCAGCAATTTACAATCTTGGAGCACCAGTTGCTGCATTATACTTCAACTGCCAAAAGGAAAGCGGTGTTGGTGGCAGAAGGTAGGACATAAACTTAACATTTTAGAAAAATACAGCAGTAGATGTTAAATAGATAGTTAGACACTAAATCAAACAGATCCAAAAGGGCCCTCTCTCTAGATAGATGGCAATGGTTGAGCATTGGGAATTAACATGTCATCCAACACAACACAAGCACAAATTCTAAAAAAGATTGAAGTATCAAAATATACTAAATCTAAAAGAAGTACTTCTCCTCATATGAGATATCCTTGGTTTAGAGAAAATGCCTTTTAGGCGAGGAGTGTTCTGCTGCAGGCCATAAGCAAGCTATGTATCTCAAGTGGTGCCTCTAGCATTGTTAATAAAATGAAAAGGCCTCTTTCTAAGTCAAATGAGTGATGAAATGCTTGTTCATCACTTCAGAAATAGCTATTTCAAGAAATAAGTGATACAAGCCTGTGAATAAATAAATAAATAAATAAATAAATAAATAAATAAATAAATAAACAACACAAACAGTACAAAGAAGATCATTTTTCTGCCTTGTTGCTATATGCAAGAAAGAGTCATGCATAAATTCGCTATCACAACAACCCCTCCTTCTGTCTGTGTTCTTTTTACACTGACACGAGAAATCAGGCATGTTATTCTAGGAGAACAGTTCTGTTAAACATTTACCATTTCTTAACACTATCTTATGATTGGTTTAACAGGTTCCTGGGATCAAGCTGAAGAATAGATACAGAGAAACATCTACATCAAGGCAGTACCATTCACAATTCAGAAATTAATTCACAAAGCAGTTGAAGACATATGAGATGTTAGTTGACAGTTAAGCTCTAGAGTAATTGACTATACCATATGAAACAAACACAGCATTTGGAGTTGGAGACCATCTTCCTATGTTACCCACCTCAATAAAGATTACGATGTTCATATTTCATTAGAAATCATGAGAAAAAGTGTTCACTTACAACAACTCATTATTAGTGTCTAAACATCATGAAGGAGACCATGTCACATGGACATGGCCATCCGGCGTATCAGATAGCGCACCATCTGAGAACTAGCAGATTGACCCGGCCTGCTAGGGGCCTCACACCCAGCGTCCATTCCAACTCGGATACGCCAGGCAACGCGCCTACGGAACACAACCAGCGAGATGCCAAACCGAAGTTTGCTTTGAACCACGCGCCCCCAGCCACCGGGCAGGTGCACGCCGCCGCGCCGCTCCACCGTTTGGCGCCGCAGCGGTATAGCGAGGAACGAGAGAATCACAGGGGTGGATACTGGAGGAGATACATTACCGTTGAGAAGAAAGAGAATCGAGGCTGGACGACGACGAGTCGAGCCGTCGAGGCGAACGGAGCCCATTCCGGTTGCTCGTGGACAGCGCGGGGGCAAGGCGTAGCAGCAGGCGGTCGTGTTGGTTCGCGTCGGACCGCGCCTGTTGTCCGCCGTACCTGGGCGTTAGAGCCCATTCCTCATGGGAGGGGAGGGAGGCCCGAGGGGTGGCCTACGACGTCGACGCCGACGAGGAGGAGGAGGTGGCTCGTGACGCCGAGTCGCCGACGCCCGGCGAGGAGGGGATGCGAATAACGGAGTGTGGGCTGGAGGTCAGACTGCGAAGGAAAAAGTTTGGATTCTGTTGACACCCAAAAATGGTGGGCTAAGAGCAACTCCAGCCAGAAACCTCAAATTAAAAGTTCCCCTATTTTTAATTTAGGTCTTTCATTCTTAATTTTTTGTTGGCTTAAATTTGTTTCCAACTCCAGCCATAACCCCAAATAAAGACCCTAAATTTGTTTCCACAGCACTGCCATGTGAAAAGCTGTCACTGTCGGCTTCCTCACACCGACGGACATCCCAGTGCCAAGAACGTCGACGATGAGGTGCTCGTTGATAAATTGCTCGGTGGCACACCGGCTGCACGGCCTCCGAGCCAGGATGGCCACCTGGGGCGCCCACCCGCGCACCATCAGGCACTTGCTGCCCGCGACGCCATCTGCGTCGGTGTCCTCCCGCAGCCAGTCCTTGATGTCGCCGGGCAGGGGGAGACGGCGCCCTTGATGAGCCCAAGCACAGGCGACGGGCACGAGACTAGCGCCATGCCGAGCTGCATGAGCTGAGCGGGCGGCATGCGCCCGGCGCTGCCGAAGCTCACGTACACCACGGACTCGGCCGCCTTGGCATCCAGCCACGCCATGCATCGCCTCGCGTCAGTGGACATGGAATGAGGGCGCGTGCGCGGCGGCGCGTGTGTCGCGGTCGCCGGTTGCGGACGTGGCGGGCGAGCAGGGCAGGCACAGCCGTGGCGGGGGACGATTGCAGTGGGCCATCGAGAGCAGGGCAGGCCGGCGGGGGCGGCCGGGCCCCAGACACGACCGTGGCGGCGGCGGACAGCCACGGGCCGTGCTGGCGGAGGGCGGAACGGGCAGCCCCGTCTACCTCGCCGCCGTCCTCGAGTACCTCGCAGCTGGAGCTCGCTGGCAACGCGGCCAGGGAGAACAAGAAGACGCGCATCATCCCGCGCCACGTGCTCCTGGCCATCCGCAACGACGAGGAGCTCGGCAAGCTGCTGGCCGGCGTCACCATCGCCCACGGCGGAGTCCTCCCCAAAATCCACTCTGGGCTCCTCCCAAAGAAGACGGCGAGGGGAGGTGAGCATCAACAACTCCATGGTGGCGCTCAGCCCCGCCACTGCGTTGTAGCTCGAGATCTTCACGGCGACGACGCGGCGGGAGTGAGCTCGCCTCTGCTTTCTCGCATCAGCTCCGGAGCTGCAGCGGCAGCGGCGGGCGGGCAGCGACGGCGTTCCCAGCCCGACGGCGCCCCAGACGACCCGGAGGCGCCCCTGGCGGCGTTCCCAGCTCGACGGCACCCCTCCCCTGGACATCTTGATGCGGCGGGCGTGCAGCAGCGGGGCGGCTGCGCGGTGGCGGGCGGCCGGCGGTGGCGGCAGCCAGCGCTTGCGAGCGAACGAATCGGGTGGAGAATGCTTGTGAACGGGAAAAAGTGGGACCCACACGGTAGGGGGGGCCATCTAGATGTGGGGGTTCAAACTAAAATTTGAGGTTTTATAAAATTTGAGGTTTTATTTAGGGTACTATTGGAGTTGATTTTTTTTGTCCAAGCCCCTACAATTTAGGAGTAAGGGCTCAAGTAGGGGGTGGGTTGGAGTTGCTCTAAGTCATGGTAAAATCCGGACTTAGCCATATTTTGGCGGTCCAAGTCCACCGCAAATTTCCGGACTTAGCCAAATTCTCGAGGAGGATCAAAACGCTTTACGGAATGTGGCCAGGACTCAGCAGCGCTCCGGTCCAAATACGTCGGCCGATCGCCCGGCCGGTCGGCGCTGGAACCTCTCTGCGCGTGACGCGGTGACCGATCTCAAGGCCCCGGCCACCCTCGCTGAGTCCGGGCGGCCACCGTGGAAATAGGCTCTTAGGGACATCGACGGCGACGCGCCCATGCGTCCGGTGAAGCGCCCGATCCTGAGAAGTCCGGCGAGTCGTCTTGCGCTTGTGAGCGACTGCGATTTCCTCGCCGGACCATCGGCCGGAAGGTCCGGTCTGAGGCGGTACCCAGCGTCCGGCCACCCGGCGACTCCGTGTCCGTCACAGATCCGAACGATTTGTTTCAATCGTGTTTAGGTCGGTTTTTGGTACTTAGAACGTCCAAGGATGGTTTCCTAAAGGGATAAGACCACCCCTCTATATAATAAAGAGGTTTATGGCCATTTGATCCCATCTACATCCAATCGACAATCAATCTACCTCACGGCCCCGCTTGTAGGTCATCTTCTTCTCTCAACCCCTATCCTCTGTGTTCGGCGAAACTCCGCCGTTCTTCGTCGGCGTTCTAGGCGGCCACGCTGGTCCTAGAGCACCCCTCGCGTGCGTCCTCCTCGACGGTCTTCCGGAGAGGTGCGTTCGGAGGTCATCTCGGCGCCATCGGGCTCCACGCGCCCTACCGATCCCTAGATCGGTTTGGGCTCGCTACGCCGCGGTGCTCGCCGCTACAAGGTCGATCGCGATCTTCGTGGGCGTCCAAGGCCCTCCCGTGTGTTGGTGTGAAGCCTTAGTTTCGGCGTCAAACAGATTCCCTCCCAAATATGACGAAAGTTCACTTTTACTCCCTCAACTCGAAAACCGGACATATCACCTTCCTCAACTTTTCAAACCACGCAAATTACCTCCCTCGGCGGCCTTCCTCAACTTTTCAAACCACGCAAATTACCTCCCTCAAGCGGTTTTGAAGGTAGATTGCTACAGTAACCGTGGTTTTGCTACGGTGTCGATGGGTTTGCTACAGATACCAGTACCTTTTCTTTTTAAAAATCTTGTTGAATGTTTGAAAAATTATAATAAATCATAGAAAAATCATAAAATAAAAAAAATCTAATTTTGTTGGACTCCATATGATTAGATCTACACAGTGAATATATAATTTGATATGCTTTAGTATAAAGTTTTTGCTAAAAAGATTTTGTCTTTTTTCTTTTTTATTTATTTAGTTGAATCTTTAAAAAATCATAGTAAATCACAGAAAAAATCATAAAATAAAAAATCCAATTTTGTTAGACTCACATGAGTAGATCTACACGGTGAATATATAATATGGTGTGCTTTTGTCTAACAAAATAATTATAGAAGTTGCGAATATGAATTATAAATATAAAAGAAAAAGACAAAACCTTCGTAGCAAAAAACTTTGTACTTGAAGCATATCATATTATATATTCACTGTGTAGATCTAATCATGTGAACTCCAATAAAATTGGATTTTTTATTTTATGATTTTTCTATAATTTACTATAATTTTTTAAAGATTCAATCGAATTTTTCAAAAAAAAAAGGCAAAGACACTTTGATCGTAGCAAACCCACCGACACTGTAGCAAACCACGGTTATCGTAGCAAATCCACCTTCAAAACCGCCGAGGGAGGTAATTTGCATGGTTTGAAAAGTTGAGGGACGTGATATGTCGGTTTTTCGAGTTGAGGGAGGAAAAGTAAACTTTTGTGATAGTTGGGGGAGTGAATCCGGACTTTTTCCGGACCGCGAATGACGGAGTGTGGGCTAGCCTTATCCTCCGGAGTGAAGTTGGGCCTCATCGGGGTGAGTAGAGAGGAGGATTGATAAGAGGAAAAAGTCCAGTTTAACTCTCATCTTTTGCCATAGTTCGTTTTTTAGGAAAATATATGGTGGAAACCACCTACTAGGTAAAAAACATGGAAACCAATTCAAAAATTCATACCTTCGTTGTTTCAAAAATTCTAAAACTTGACACACACATAGTGCATACACATATGTACTCATATGGAAAAGTTGACATGCACACTCACCTTTGAAAAATTCCTACAAAAATGATAAATTCAGGGTGCTTACGCACTAAAAAGCGAATTTTAAAGGATTTTTGTCTTTTTAGTGCACAAGCACCTGAAATTTGTCATTTTTGTATGAATTTTTCTAGTTTGAGTTTACATCCCAATTTTTGCATGTGAGTACATATGTGTATGCACTATGGGTGTGCCAAGTTTTAGAATTTTTGAAACAACGAAGATATGACTTTTTGAATTGGTTTCCATGTTTCCACCTATTATGTGGTTTCCACCATATATTTTCCCCGCTTTCCCTCCCCATCTCGAAACCGCACACACAAAGCTCGCCTCATCGCCGTGAGCGGCATCGCCGCTTGTCATTACCATCCACCAGCCCGCTGCTCCCGCTCTTGTGCGGAAGCATCATGTACACCGACTCGGCCCGGGCTCAAGTCCTTCGCCCCGCTTGCCGACTTCAACGTCGGCCACAAAGAAATTTCCGACGCCGCTCATGGAAAAGCATGACAAGGACGAGGGAAGCTCATCGTTCCTCCTCTTCGTGCCCATACGGGGCGCCGCATGGACCGGGCGGTGAGAAGGCGTTGGAGAAAAGGGGAGAAAACGCATGAACGGCGGTGCTCGTGAGATGCGGGCGGCGTGACCCGGCGTGGCGGCGTCTCTTTCTATTTATCCTTGAGGCGACTTCGGCGTGGACCTAAGCCAACGTGGCGCCAACAAGTGCAAATTCCGCAGGCCAAACCAGTATGGAGGTCACTTGCACGGTTTATATAGATGAGGGAGGTTGTGTGTCTGGTTTTCAAGATGAGGGAGGAAAAACAAACTATGGCAAAAGATGAGGGAGACAACCGACTTTTTTCCTTGATAAGACCCGTCTCAATGGAGAGTTTCACCTCTCGATTTCCAAGACGTGAAAACTTTGGCATGAAATAGGCATCTCCCTCAATGCACGATTTCATTGTACGGTTTCATAGGCTCAAGGGTCCCACAAAATTCTCTCTCTCATTGCATGGTTTAATTGCATAGTTTCATGGTGAAACACTATTTGTGTCTCAATAGGGGGTTTCACACCGCTTTCAACGCATGTGAAACAGTGCCCAAAGGTTTTTCCTTCTCTCTACTAGGAGTTTAATGTAAAAAGTGAAATTTTGCTGATGTGACACTATATTTAATGTGAATGAAACACTCATGAAACTCCCATTAAAACTGGCCTAACATGTTTGGGCCCCGCGATGGATATCCACATGAACACATCCCCAAGGAGAGGCCTGTTTAGGCTAGATTTCCTGAGCAAAATCCCTCTCATCAGAACGAATTAACCCCAAATCCGTGTCCCAATTTTGCTGATTAATCTTGCAGCAACACGTCCATTTTCAAAATCTGATTTTCCCTCTTGGCAGACACCAGGTGAGTAAGCTGGATGAGTATGTGTTGTTGTGTGTGGCCCGAACAGAACAGGTTGCTCTGGGTGAACTTTAATTTAATCTGAGCGCTATAAACGCTGAATAATGTCCTGATGCAATGCAGTGGGCAAGGGTTAATTAAGTTGGATCCCTATAACTCTTGCTACGTTCGGTTACCCAAGAATAGACCCAGAATGCCTAGGAACCATTCTGGATTGATTAAAATTATAATAACAATTAGTCAGTCAACAATTTATACTTAGTCTGTCAGCGGTAACGCTTATGTACTGAAAGAAGTTTATAAGATTAATTATGAAATATATTTCTCGAATTCAGATAAAAAACAGTCAGCCATACATCTTCACCTTTTTTAGCTAGACATAACATATAGTACTAAAATTGGTACTCCGATGATTGGTTCGATGAAAAACGAAGTAATAAATCCTTTAACATTCCAACCAAATTTTCTTTGTGTTCAAATAGCGCTTGATCATTTGAGAGCAACGCCTTCTCTCCCTCAACGAGTCAGCGCCTCAGCGGCACCGGGGCCCCACAAGCAGCGATGCTGACCAGCTGGAGTATATAAATATTATAAAATGAAGTGGATAATTGCACACGCCGTCGTTGGTTTGTTCGCGTTCGTCGGACACTTCGAACGGACAACAGAGAGAGGGGCAGAGGGAGAAAGCCAAGCAATGGCGCCGCCGCCGAGGTGGCTGCGGCGGGAGGTGTTCGTGGGGCTTGCGCTGGGCCAGTTCGTCTCGCTGCTCATCACCTCCACCGGCTTTGCCTCCTCTGAGCTCGCTCGCCGAGGTACGCTGCGCCGCCTCTGTCTTTTTCTGTTCCCGTACGCCGGTGATGACGTCCTTTGAGACCTGTGTCCTTCTTAGGGTAGAACTTCCAGGCGGACCAACACTCCTGCAAATTTTGTTTTTAGAAAATGGAACAACCTCCCACCTCTGCGTGTCCGCACACAACGTTGCTGCAAAATTACAGGATTCTGTTATCGGTCTGAATATAAAAGTCATTTTTTTTTTTTTTTTAGTTAGAGTTAGCTATGCCTTCAGTTGTGCCGTGATTTTGGTTCACAGGTTCTTCGTGTTAGGTTGAAACCTTCGTTTGGCTCCTGTACCTTGGGCTGGCATGTTTGTCCTATTCTTTCTGTGTTCAGAAAAAAAAAAAAAAAGAAATCGTACGACCATGTTCAGATGACAAATGGTTGAGAACTGTGTGGATTGAACAATACTGAAGATAATGCTGAATCATGAGGGTTTCTTTTTTTTTCAGGTGTCAATGCACCTACATCACAGTCATTGCTGAATTACATCCTTCTTGCACTTGTTTATGGTGGAACGCTGCTATACAAAAAGGCAACATATGACGGTATGTCTGGATGCTGCTTTTCCAACACATGGAAATGTTTGAAGGCTACTTGGGTAAATTCTTAATCTGTGGAAATTGAAGCTAATCTTAAATTTGGTTCGTTCTAAAAGATACTAATCATGACTTATTATTATCGCTTATACTATACATCAATTCATACAGTAGAATAAAAAATAATAGACTGAAGCAATGCAGTCTCAAAAGTATGATCACCTGTTGAGATGCTATTTAGTTTTCAGGACACGAGAGCAATCTCTTGAGAAGTCTTGTTCGGATCAAAAGTTGAGATGCTATTTTTGTGTTTGAGCACATGCCCAGCCTTTAAATTATTCCCATGGGCCAGAAGTTTGTGTGGTACTGTTTCTCTTGTATGATTGATGCATGTACAATTCACGTTCAGTGTATGTGCCCTGCTAACCAGGACCAATGGCCACCAGTGTATTTATGTGTATTCTTATTCTGTTCTTTATAAGTTATTTGTGCTGTTCGTCACCACAGTGTTTATGTGATGATTCAGTAATGTGAATGTTACTATCTAAGGAAAGCCTGAAATGTTTTCCACATTCTGTTCCTGCAGATCAAATGGTACTATTACTTGATCCTAGGCATCGTTGATGTGGAAGCTAACTACATTGGTATGCACCTTCCACTAGTGAATGTAAAGGTGTTCCCTTTTTCAGAATTTTAGTTTCATTACCTTTTCTTGTGTATATGCTAAGTTGACTTGTTGTTTATTCACACAGTTGTGAAGGCATATCAGTACACGTCCTTGACCAGTGTAATGCTCCTGGATTGTTGGTCGATTCCATGTGTCATTTTGCTCACTTGGATCTTCCTGAAGACAAAATATGGGCTGAGGAAGTTCATTGGTGTTGGAGTTTGTGTGGCTGGCCTTATTTTGGTCATATTTTCTGATGTGCATGCTTCTGATCGAGCAAGTAAGAACACGCTTCATTCCTATGGGTGGAGTTGCATTATTACAGTTCTGACGTGTCCTTAGTGCAAAAAGTGAGTTTCTACTAATTATTATCTGAGTTAATTTGGCTATTTGTTTCTCAGTTTTTTTTTTTCTGGTGTGTGGCCTTGATAATGTATACTTGATTGTCTGATCCCCTCAGACCGCACTCTGCTAGGATATGGCAAATACATAAAAAAGTGCTGAATTTATCCCAAGATAGTAGTGTTACGTTGCAACTCAGTTTTACCTTACGCTTTTGGACTGTCTTGCAGAAGGACCCAACCCCTTGAAAGGTGATTTGCTTGTCATTGGCGGCTCCATGCTTTATGCCATCAGCAATGTTACTGAGGTAAGAAACAACTACACTTAGCTCTCACTATTAACAAATCAATTCTCCTTCAGCATACTTATATGCATGATTTGATAGTTGCCACTATTTTTCCTTGTTTGTGAAATGAATATTTGTGTTCGTTGAGCTCTAGAAACTTCAAGGATTTCTCTCTACAACATTTCAGGAGTACTTTGTTAAGAAAAGCAACAGAGTTGAGGTGATGGCAATGCTAGGTGTTTTTGGAGCAATTATAAGTGGTATACAGATGTATCCTTTGCCTTTTAAACCAATAACTTTTTTTTTTTTGTCTAGGGGCGGGGAGAGCTTCTTTTTTCTAGTTTCTTTCTTCATAGTAGTTTCTTCTGCAACACTTAGACAGTTATACTACAAACAATAGAAATAGTTACCTACTGAGAGATTCATGTAAGTCATCAACACTTGTGTTTGATAATTTGAACTAGCCAGATTTTTACTAGTTCATATTTCGGCTGATATGCAACCCAGCAATGAAACACTTGCTCGTAACTGGTTCTAAGTGATCATCTTGATTGAACCAACAGTACATCAGTACTATAAGAATTTCCCTTCTAAAATAAGCTCATAAATACGATTGTAGAGTGTGAAACATGATTTTTTTTTTTTTTTTTTTACCTGAATGAAACGGAAATTCTTTTTGATTTCACCTTACCACATGCAATACTGTAATAGCAAGAATATACAATCCCACATTCCATTTCCTTGACAATGATAAAGAAGCATACTTGAGCAAAAGAGCTCAGATCGACTCACTGGACTGCCGGTGCGGTGAGTCTCGTTATATCTCTCTGTGCCTCAGGCAATAATATGAGATCAAGCATGTTCCATTATGTACTTTTATACCTTTCAGATTCTTCCCTTCATAGGGTTTGCATTGGCAATGTTCTTATTCTACTCAACGGTACCAATTATACTCAAGGTAAACATCACTTTCTCTAGTGAGAAAATTCATGATTTTCAGAAAAACAATTAAGTGTGCATTTGATTGTTACAGATATGTGGCGCAAACCATGCTTAATCTCTCACTCCTGACATCAGACATGTGGGCTGTTCTAATACGTATTTTTGCTTACCATGAGAAGGTATGCAGTACATGGATTCCTTTCTCTGTTTGCTTAATGCATTTGCCATTCATAAATTGATCTGATGGAAGCAATCTCTGCGCATGAAGGTTGATTGGATGTACTTCGTTGCTTTTGCTGGCACAGCAACTGGCCTTGTCATCTACTCATACAGGTACTGTACATTTTCAGTTTCTATTGGCCCCGAAAATGATAGGTACAGTACAGAGTAGCTATTTGCTGCACTGGTGTTACTACTCAAAATTTAAACTGCTGCAAGCAGGGGCTCAAAAAGCAGATTTCCGAAGAGACAGCACAGGTTACAGAGGCCATGGATGAGGAGGCTGCAACGGCAAACAACACAGCACAAGTTCCTGGTGTCGGAGATGGCAGGCCAGCCTCCAACAAAGACTTTTCATTAGCTGCCACCGCCTCAAGGTAGTAGGCCACCATCTGCCAAACTAGAGTTGCAAGAACATGTATACAGTGGTGGTGGTGTAGACGGTTGGACAAGCCTTTAGTTGTGAGTGTGATATTTTGCTATCAGATATGAGAAAAGGGGTTAGGAGCTAGGAGAAGTGTGCTTCCTTGTTCGATATCTATTTATATATACGAAATGGAAATGCATCTATTAATAGTGTAAACTTTTAAAACACCTACAACTATTTTGACATGTGTCACAACACATGTTTTTCAGGAAGTCCAGATTGAAGCTTAGGAAAATTCAGATCCAATCCATACATTCATAATTCAGTTTATTTGCATCAACAAACTTTACAAAAAAATCGGTAAAATATTTTTATTTTATCAGCCATCCATATTTTTAGATCATATAAAAGAAATTTTAACTCCATTTCCTACATTACCAATTTCTCTAGCA
The DNA here is from genome assembly GCA_015847255.1 of Hyparrhenia diplandra. NCBI lineage: Eukaryota > Viridiplantae > Streptophyta > Magnoliopsida > Poales > Poaceae > Hyparrhenia > Hyparrhenia diplandra. The sequence continues at coordinate 564 of JADLZK010002188.1, read as the reverse complement.
TAGGAACCCAAATGACCCTTTGATGCTTGTGGACACTGGTAAAGAGTAAATGATCAAAGAAGCCACCTTGTTCAAGCTCATGGTGTTAACCACTTCTCTTACTGGAATAAGAATCAACTGTCTATTCTTTCCGCTCTTGATCAAGTGCTTGATAATTGATTTACTAATCATCTTCACCGTCTTCATCCATTCTAAGATCAGTTTGCCTTTGCCTCTTGAATGTGGCATCTCTCTTGAATCTATACCAGAACTGTCATTGAGAGTTCATAGATATATACAAGAGATGATATATGGAGTCGATCAAAGCTAATCATATGGGATGACGAACTGCCCAGATAAGTAGTATGGATGGTTCACGGAATTGCAATCAGTGACGGAACCAGGGGGCCAGCAAAGGCCGTGCCCACTACCCCCAAGCACAAATAGTTTCATTCAAAACCTATATAAATATTTGAATGTATAGCACAAAAATATCAATTTTAACCATTTTTCATTAAAATATTATGATTTTGGTTAGAAATAGTGAAATTTTTTATGCATAAGTTGCTGAATTGCTTGGTGTTG